>JAPMOR010099572.1:20463-46357 GCA_026543865.1 Argiope aurantia
TTTTTTTGTTGGATAAAACATAAAAAATAAAATCAAAGAGTGGATTAAAAGGTATAATTATTATTTAAATTTGATAGTCAGGACATAAATACGAGAATATTTAACAAACGAAAACTCAAGATTGGAAAACAAATTTTAGTATTGACTTCAAATTATAAATATTATTTTAATATTTTATTAACAAAGAATTGAGAAAAAAAGTTTCGAATTAAAAACCTCGAATTAGCTAAATTCCACTGTATAATAAATTTGACGAGATTTTTTTCCCCTTGTTAAAACAGTGGGAAAACGGAAATGCAGTCACCCATGAACTTCGTTTCCCGCTTCCGTCGCCAGATGTCGCCCTGACGTTTCGTAACAGGTTGATGATAAGGGCGGGTAACGAAGTTTCTAAAAAGTCTTCTTTTCTTTTTCACGCGCGTTAGAAATTTTGTTGAGCTGCTTTTTTCGGTGCAGAATTGGTTTGTCACATGTAAAAAAGGGAGGCAATATGGAGTGGATGGTGGCCGCTTTTTTCTTTTGGATTCTCCAACAACTTGCTAAGGTATGCATTCCTTCTGATTTTATAGTTTAAAATTCTTAATAAATTTTTCCTTCAGAAAAATGCATATATATATATATTTTCCTTTTTCAATAAATTTCCTTTATATAAGAAAATATTTCCTTGTTAATTATGCAGATATTTATTTTGTTATTATCCAATGAAATGATTTTCAATGCCAAAATTATATTTTTATATTTAAATATTCGTCCAGGAAAATTTTGATTTTTTTTCTTCTTTATGTTTTCCAAGCATCTGTTTGCGCGCTTCTTCGTGCGCTTTGAATAAATGGTATTGAACTTCAAAAACTTTAAGGATCGAATTTTTCGTCAATAGTTAGGCATTTATTTTTGCTATTTTGTATTTATTTTTACTATTTTCTTTCTGTTCTATAGTTAAGTATTGTGTTCATTTAAGATTTTGTTTTGACAAGAATATTTTCTAATAATAAGGCATTGTCTTTATTATTTTATTTTCTTCCGAATTGGAACTATTCTGCTAAAGGTAAATTTCAATAATTTAACTATTCAACTATTTATTTGAATAATAAATAATTCAACTATTTATAATTTCATAAATAATTCAACTATTTATTTATTTATAATATAATTATATAATTTGTTTTAATATTTCAACTAACAATAAATTATTTTCTTTCTTGTTGAAACTATTTTACTAAAAGTAAATTATTGAAAATTTTAAATTAAAAGTAAGTAAACGACCTTATTGCTAATAATTTGAAAATAAAAAAAAAATTATTGTGAAATGACTTTAAATTTTACTACCAAGCAACCATATAAGTATTTATTATTGATTTTTCATGAAAGGTGAACAGAGTTAGTAAATTCTATTCTTCTGCTTTTTGGAAAGATAAAATCGTAAGAATGGTTTGAAAAGCTTTAATTGTTTATTGAAAATTATAAAAATTCCAAACTAATAAAAAAAAATGGGGTTTTGTGCAGTTTTCATGTTTTATTAAAAATGTGTACTTATTTTTTTTTTCTAGGAAAAAAAAAAATAAGTGTAGGAAACAGGGTGAAGGGGGGGGGCAGAGTAATAGATTTCTAGATGGATCAGAAAGAATATGTACTAACCAAAAAAAAAAAAAGCCCTTATTTTAGCTTTGGTTGAGTTGTAATTCTCTTGTCTGTTTCAGAATTTTTTTTTTTTTTTTGAAATGAGAATTACTATTTTTATAACAATTTTAAAATATAAGGGAAAAATGAATGGGGAAACGCAATGTTTTACGAAATTCTTCTATAAATGTTAATTAATTGGATATCATGTTTACATAAACAACTGATACTATAAAAATTATTTTTTCTTTGGTTTTCATTCTGAGTACCTAGCTTAACATAGCAGTTTAATACTAAATATTTATAACTGTTTTTGATTAAGCAAACGATTTATAAATAATTATTTAGATTATCAAACCGTTTATAAATAAGTATTTGATTTATTAAATTCTTTTAATTTATCAAATAGTACTCCTGTCTAGGACTCATTGCTTAAAAGAGCGTAAAAGATTCAACTGTTTATTAATATAATTGATTAAAATACTAAAATAAATTTTTTAGGAAAATAAATATATAGTGTTAAGAAGGTTTTTAAGATATAGTATGTATTCTCCGACTTATTAAAGCTTTTATAATAAACGAATTGAAAATAAATGAAATATTTTTCAGTGTAGTTATCTTATATATTATTGCTGTTAAACGTCAATAAATTAGTGAACTACAAAAGAAAAAAGCTTTTGAATACTTTACAAAGCCTGGAATAAAATAAATTTTCATATTTTTCAGCTCCAGTTTAAATGAAATATTGTGCTCTGCTGGCTTTTAAATTTCTAGAAGTGCTTTTTTATTTTGAAGCAACTATCAGAAATGAATTTAAAGATGTCATTAATTTATTAATGTTACAAATTAGAAAACTAAAATAACGTATCTACAAGAAAAGGCTTTTTGTCTTAATAAAAACTATTCTTTTTTAAAATAACCGAAATTATGTGTTTAGAGGTTAGAAAAGATATTCAAAGCAATTTTTTTTATCTCTAATAATAACACTATAGTTAAATAATAGAAAAAATAATTCAAAAATTTTGCTGTGAGCGAAAAAAAAAAAAAAAAAAAAAAGGATTTCAGCATGATTTCGTTTTTTTATTTTTTTTTCGGTTGAAAGGAATAAAAATATATTTAATTCGTTTCCATGGTGATTATTTGACGATTTTTACTTGGGGTTCTTTTGTGTCTCTTTTTCTAAACTTTTTACTTAACTTGCTTACTTTACTTATTCTTTATTATTATAAAAATGCAAATTTTACGGGAAATTTTAGTGATCCATCAGCCAAACAACAAATTATTAACGATATTTATTACTAGAATTTCTTCAAAAACTGAAAGGCTGCTCTGGCATTACGGGATGACAAACTTTACTGCTAAAAATCACAAATTTTCCATTTCAATAACAATAATAATAACTGAAGACCTTAAAGTTTTTTTTCCTTTTCTAAAAACTCATGAATATTTTGATCATGGTTTTCTTTCACTTATTTAACTTAATATTTATCATCATAGATTTTTTTATTAGTCGCTAGTGTGACAATATTGGAAATATAATATTAGTAATATTGGAAACTAATTAAAATAGTCTCAATTGTATATTAAAAACCATTTAAAACTAAGAGAATTGCATTATCGAGGATTGCAAATCAGTAAATCTCAAATATTTACTAACAGAGAGAGGGAAAAAAAAACATATACAGTCAAACCTGTTTTTATGTGGTAGATAAGAACCACGTAAAAGAAATCACACACACAAAATATGCCGAAACATTTTAAAGAAAAAAATTTACGCCCTGAAAAGGCCACGCATGAAAAAAAAAAAAAAAAAAAAAAAACTGACAGAAAAATCTGTCGAAGATTTACGAAATAATGAGAAAGTGCTTACAAAATAAAATAATCAACTCGCACATTTTTTAAAAAAAATTGTATTTCTCATTTTAAACATAGAGAAATTTTCAATTGCACATAATTCAATATTATTCGTCGTAATCCAAAACGAGCATCTCCTCGCGATTAACTGGTTAACAATCACTTTCATCTTTTTGAAGAAATTAAAGTTGATATATTCACACACAAATATATATAAGTAATCAAAATATATAAGTAAATATATATTTTGATTACTTATATATATTTGTATTGATTACTTATATACTTATTTGTATTGATTACTTATATATATTTACTTATATATATTATATATAAGTAGATATCAAAATATATATCAAAAATATATAAGTAATATATTTTTAAAATATATTACTTATTTTATTTTTGGATATTGGAATTAGTTGACGTGACTTGTTACTTATAGAAAACATTACAACACTATAGAAATGTTTATAATGCTTTCTATACACTTATAGAAAACATTACAACAGTGTTATTATGTCAACATCGTTAGAATTCATATATAATTATATGTGTGCGTGTGTAATGACATCTCTTAATCTAACTTAAACCCTAATTAATTGCCTATTTTTTATCTTAATTTCATTCTAAAATGGTCTGATTCCCTGATCCAATTCTACTTTTATTTATTTAATTAATTTCATGAGCGCTTTATAAAAGTAAAGGAGTAAAAAGTAAGGGGATAAAAATCTTGAATGTTTGCAACAATATTTTAAAGATACCTAAATTTTCCCGATCCTAAATCGACATGTGTCAAAGAAATCCTTTTCGAAATTTCATTGCAGTATTATTTTGCTCTTGTGTCGCGATGTAGACTGACATATTTCTTACCACTTATTCCTGTACATTATGTATCCGGGGATGGAATAAATCGAAGTCAGAAATTCAAAAGTGTCTTCTTCTCGGCCATGCATCTGCTAAGGTATTTTTACACACGCACACCGTTTATTAAAGAGTCAACTGAAATGTTCTTTATTCGAATTTCTCAAAGCTTACATAATAAAGCAAGTTTTATGATTAATTTCGTCATGTAACGAGGAAATTTGAATATGCATTTTGAATCGCATCCCGTAGAGTGATTAAGTCCAAAATTTTGTGCCAGTGAAAATTTGATTGCAGTTTGTGAATCATGAACAACATATCAAATTTAATTTACCTTACTTGTTCCCTTATTTGAATTAAAATACTTATGAAAATCTATGTTTATAAATTTCTCATATGAAACATTTATATCAAAATTTGAATTCAACCACAAATTTTATGTAAAAATTATGAAGTTCATCCGCCAAGCTTATTGATTTGTTTTTATTTATTGCTCTCATATATGTATGGATAGATAGTTCGACAAACAACGAATTCTTTGAAGAATTGATTCAAATTTGTCTTCGATAAGCCTTTACAGTTTTGGTAATAAAACTATATGCAAAATTTCAGCCAACTTTCTCTTTGTGGTTTTGACATCTCGCTCACAATGACATGGACAGACTGATGGACTGATTTCCAATTTTCGGATTTCGTTCAATATTTTGTATAAAGACCGAGTACCAAATTATGAGCTGTTAGTTCGTATATTTATGTACGTAGAACGTAAAAATTGATCAGAGATCAGATCATAGAAATGGATCAAAGTGTCTAAATTTTTGATGGCTACTTTATGTATCCTCTTTATATAACTTAGTACAGGAGAAAGCAAAACGCTTTCCTAAATATTATATAGTTCAATACAGGCAAGTTTTCTAAACGGTTAAAACTTCATTTTCGTATATGGATATTTTTATTTACACCTTTACATAAATGCATATTTAATGCTTTTAAATATTTGTTAAAATTTATTGATGTCATATTCTTTCATAGTATATACAGGGTGTCTCAAAAACCTTGACCGCGGCTTTTATTCCTTAAATATTTATCGTTGACATATACTGTAAATTACAAAATTGCGTAAAAAAAAGGTGCAAAATGCTACGAAATGGAATAAAATTTTCATGGGATTAAATTTTACAAAAATACAAAATTTAAATTTTTATACGGACCCCGCACAAAAAAAAATTCCCAATGAGTAAAATGTGCCCCATTCTCTAATAAGGTCATGTACAAAATTTCAGAATTTTATCATGAAAATTCTCAATATATAATATATATAATATAGCGTTTTTCGAAATAAATCGTTGTTGTATAACTAACCTTTAATGCAAAGGCTTCAGCTGGTTAAATATTTTTATGGTAAACTACACACATTTAAGATCAGTTTAGAATAGTGAACACGATATCCATAAAATAAAACTTCCGAACAAAATAATGGATTTCAATTTCCATCTCCATCTTTCTATCGCTATAACTAATAAAGGAGATCTTATTTATCTGTGCGTTGGCGCTCTACAAGATAGACTATTGGAGCTAGAATTTCCGAATTTCGTATAGATCTACTTTGGAGAATGGGAATGTGAATTTTTTTATTTTTAAATTTGAGTGAGAATTTGGATTTTTTTCTGCTATAAATCATGAGAATATTATTGTAATAACACTGGTTTTGATTCCCTTTTAGAGCATAAAACTTTTTTAATGATAGAATTTTAGCCTTTGCGGCGTAATTTTTTTATAAAGTAACAATTTTTTTAATGTTTTTATATAATTTTTAATCACAGATTTTATTGCTGCAATGAAATTCAAAACAATTTTCGTTATTTCATCAAATATATAATCGCAGGATTTTCTCCGTCGTTGAAAATTAAGAAAGAAATATTCTATTAATCATTTGGCCAGTTTAAAACTGAAATTACATGACAGAGTAAAAAATGAAGGAAATTTGAAGAAGGATTTCTCGGAGAGTTACGTTTTTGATAACACTATGATTTTAGAGGATTCGACTCCAGAAGGAATGTTCGTATACAGAGTAAATCCAATATATATAAAACTATTAAAATAACATGGATTTAATGTCTCTTACGATTTGATACTTCCTCGAAATAGATATTGCACAAAATTTGACAGAAGTCTGCAAATTTAGATTAAAGAGAGTATACCAAATTTCATCCTCCCAGCTCAAAGCGCTTTTGAGATATCTTTATCACAGGCAGACGAACATTTTTTCAAAAATGTGTTTTTTGAACTCAAGGAAGTCTAAAACGTGAAAATCCATCAAAATCTGGAATTTTTTGGCGATCTCTAGATTTTGTATCGATAAAAAAAAAAAAAAAAAAAAAAAATCAGTGCAAGTGAATTAAACATAATCAGAATATAATCAAAGTAATTGCAATATTTTTTTTTTGCTTCCAGGGAAAGTAAATATAAACAGTTTTAAAAAATACCTTTTTATAAGGATAAAATAGCACTAATTCAAAAATTTAGAAGCAATAATATCAAAATGGCTTGTTAGCTAAATAATTAAGAAGTCAAAGAATCAATTTATTTATTAGTATAACCTGGATTAGAAATGAAAATCTCTAATCTTTCAACTCAGCACATGTCATCAGTGCGTGAAATAATCATCTAATCACGACTTTTCTGTTGTTTATTTTTTCTCAGAACAACAAAATAGATAATCTGTCGAACCAAAGTTTGACTGAAGCTTTATTATCGTCTGATTTTTAATTCCTCTGTGATTTTGATATTTGCTCCTATATACTTCGAGAATAAAGTAGTTTTAATATAGTTTCGAAAATATATTTAATCATGTTATAAATAGAGAAGTTTAATTTAATTCTTTAAAATTAAATTTAAAAATAATTAAATTAAATTAAAAATTAAAGAAGTACCGTGGTCAATACTATTTGTTAAATAATTAAGATTCTTTTTTTTTATAATTCGTAATTATTTTAGTTTTTTATTTTTACGTTAAAAGTAAGAGACAAAAATTAAATTCTTTGTAACTATATTCCGAATACCTTTGATTAGATATCTAAATAGTGTTTACTATTTTCTTAAGATTTTGATAAATTAATCAGATATAAGGGCACCACATGCAGCATAAATCTTTTTCGCTATCATTGACAAAAATGTTTTGTTGATAAAATATTCAACTTTTATGAAGTACTTGTATATGAAGTAAGTTTTAGTCAATGAAATTATATTGAGAAATCAAATTTTTTATTGAATAAATAAGATAAAATAAGTAAATGCTAAAAACGAATGAGAAATTTCCATGTATCATTCTATTAAGTAAATTATAACTTTATTTAATTTTTAGTTATTTTATTAATTGATTAAATATTTCAGTGCCTATGATGCCATTTGGTATCACCTATGTGACACGTTTTCTTCAGCAATTCCGCTTTTAATTAGAGTCAGAGAGTATTTGATGAAATCCAGATGGCAACATGATCTAAATACAAATGAATAATTACAATTAATTAATTAATCTCAGCAAACGAAAAAAAAAATTAAAAATAAAATATTTCTAATCTGTTAAAGGATCTAAAGGATTAAAAATAAGGCGTGTAATAACTATTCGACCTATTAAAGAATTTAAAATCCCGAATAATTTTTTTCTGAATAAAAAAATATAGATTTTTTTTAATATAGTCGATTTATGATCACTTGACAACTACAATTAAGCAACACTAATCTAATTTTCGAATACTTAGCGCACCTTGCAAAGATAAAAAAAAGATATGTCAATATATAGGAGAGTATTGTTCCTTTGACCGATTTTCGATGTTAGTTTTTTTAGTGATTTCGTTTCTAAGCTTACAATTCTGTTACAAATACTGATCTAAACTCTGTTTAATTTTGCATTTTTTTAGATATTTTTAAAAATCAAAATGTTCAGTTTTAACGTTTTTAATTATTATTATTTTTAATTTTACATAGTAGTCAAAGTTATAACATTAGGTTGTACTTTTAACGTGCACTTATTATAAGATCAGACATAGAGGAGAAAATAAATTTTGTTCCCATGAATGGATAAGATAATCATTATTGTTTAAATCTCAAATTTGTGTATTTAAAAACAGGTTATTAACAAGAATTCGTAGTTTTTAAAAAGTGGTGTTTTTTAAAAAATAATATTCATTATGTTACTATTTAATAAATGAGAAAAATCTTTACTAAATTTTATAATTTGAAGGAAAATTATTACTATTTTTAACTTTATTTTGTTTTGTAAAACAGCAGAACTTTTTCACAAAGCAGTAATCTTTCTATATTAAAAAAATAGTTTTAGTGATATTATTTGATTTTAATTCCTACAAGACTGTTTTTTCTGGACATTCAGTTACAGTTTCTGACTTAACTTTCACCTTTCCTTTACTTCTTTTTAATTCTTCGATGAGTTTAAGAAAAGGTTTCACATTTCCTGACGATATCACTATTACCCATTGGTATATTTAGAATAACAAGAGTTTAGATCAATATCTGTATTGACAAACCTGCAATGGCTAAATCATGCATGAGATATAGATGAATCATCGGCCTATTAGTTACAAATGAAAGCAGAAACTCATCATTAGTACAAATATTCTTTTTAAAGGGAATAAAGCCAATTATCTATAAGATTGAACAGAGTATTGGATTTGGAATCAAATTTAGTAAATAAATGGTAATAGGTTTATCTCTATTACTTGATGCATACTTACTAACATCCATTTGTTCATTGCTTGATTTTAATAAGTTATGTATCGACCAAATACATCCCTGCTTAATGGATGTATTCGATGATTGTTGTGAAAATGAAAGGTCATGATAGTTACGCCATTTTTTTAATCATCTCAATAATAGGAGCAGTTATTGAGATGATAAGTTTATTGGTTGTCAAGGCGTTTCATAACTTAGTCGGATGTGGCCGAAAAAGTTCTTAAGTAATTGAAAAAAAGTAGTCTTATAAAGTAATGTAAAAATCGGAAGGCGATCTAAAAGTCTAATACAAAAAAACTATTATAGACAAAAAGAAAAACTAAGGATTAAACCACTAAAAATTAAGATATTGCTTACTATCGTGTCATCCTTGATGAATTATTTGGCAATTAATCATTGGTGGTGAGTTAATAGCATCCAAAACTCAAATTTTAGATTTAGAGACTTTTTTCTTAATCGATTGAAAATAAGACATTGACACAAAACTGTACTTGTAATAACAAAATCACACACGAAATTTGATATATTTAAGCTACTGCATTTTCGAATTACTGCGTTTACATATTTCTGAAAGTACAGACCGACAGACAGTCAACCCGTAGTTTGATTTACTTTTTAACTGCAAAATCAGATAAATGTTTTTATTCATCAAAGTATCCATTTTAAAAAAAAATAGCTACAGGTAAGTAATGAATGGTTAATCATTGTACTAAACTCAAAAACTTTCAAGTTGTCATCTGCGAAACTTTAAGAAATAATATTTTTAAATTTTGATTCAAGCATTTTTTTTATTATTTCCAATAACAAAATTATTCTTTTTACACAGTTTTTGCTGTTCTTAATAATTCTTTTCTCCATATTTTTATTCTTCTAAATAAATTCTAATATTAATTCTTCTAACGCTTACTTTTCTTTGTTAGCATATTATTCCAGAATATATATAAAAAAATCTTTGCTTTTTAATATTTCCAAATTCTTAATGACGTGAATGCATTTCTTGTGAGCATAAAGTGTATACAATGAAATGCAACACCTGTTTTTGATTATCGATCTTTGCAAGCAATAGCTTGGGAACTCTCAAAGGATGATCCTTCGTTAATGAATATCATCCCAACACGTGTAACAGATGAAATATTATATGAATATATCATTGGATAAAAGAAATTAAAAAACAAGTATTGATACCTTATAGGCCAATAGATTTAATAAACCTATTTCCAAAGATTTCCTTCTTGTATTTTTGGAAATGTTCCAAGAATCGAAACTCGTAATGAACGTCATAACATCAGCTGGAAGGTGAAAATTAAATAGCATTGAAATATATATATATATATATATATATATATATATATATAAATACACACACACAAATAATTTCTCTCTTTTTTTCAAAATTATAAACTGTTTAAGACAAATAAGTAATATTATTATTAAACACGAGAAAATATATATATATATATTTTTATTCCAGCAATTTGCTATTGTCATTTAACATGAAAAGTTTTAAAATGTCATGACAAAATAAAAATATCCAAAATTATTTCATTCTAAATCTAATTAAATTAAAAAATGGTTTTTCTTTTATAATTGATAAAATATGCATATTAATTTTGTGTTGATTAACGGAACAAAAATTTGGAAAAATGAGTAACACTTTTTCTATGCATCTTTCAAGGGGTCATTGCTAACTAACGTCTATTGAATCTTGGTTTTAAGCGTATATTAAAATAATTATTTTAGTTATGCTATATCATGGTTAGAGTCTATTTTTAATGAGATTTATAATCATTTTATTATATTATTATTCTTATGATTTCAGACGATATTAATCGAATTTTAAAAACATTTACAAGTTTCTAACTTTTTAAAATAATTGAATAACATATAAAGATGATCACTGATTTTTTTTTTACAAATATTGTGCTTAATATTTAAGAAAAATAATTGAAACTAATAGATATATCATGATAGTTAAGGTAAAATAGTTTATCTTAACCAAAAATTTATTGCGGAAGTTTGAAAATAAAATTATTATCTTTGCTGTAGCATAATTTTATCTTTATTGCAATCTTACAATTTCGCGAAAAAAACGTTCGAAATTTAATTTTAGTTCGAAAATTTTTGATCAATTTCCCTAAATCAGGTTTTTATTTTTGAATTCTAATAATATGCTTAGAAATTAATAGTTAATATTTTTTTTATTTTATTTTGTAGTTTAAGGTAGAACGCTGTCGAGTACCTGATAAAAATAATCTCATGATTTTTTTTTTTTGAAAATTGAAATATATAGGAGTGAATATAGGCCAAGGAAAAAACACTATACTAATGAGAAAGGCACACTAACAAACGAAAATTTAAAAAAATTGTTGTAATAATAATTTTTATATTTATTTGATTTTTATTTGGTTCGTTTTAAATTCTAAAACTGCTGTTGTTAAAGGAAAAATTAAGAACACCCATTTGTTATCTGATATATCTATAATACATGAGATGAAATTGTGTTGTTTCCGCATAACGTAATAAATAGTTTTCAATAAAGAAAATTAAGAAGATAAGCGTAATGCAATAAATAAGGATTACGACATTCGAAATAAATTTGCGACTTTTTCATTCATGAGATTATATAAGATCTTTATAATGTCCTTTCATTGGTCTGATTATTTCCTTTTCAGTTGACTATACATTAGAAAAGTATTTCAAAGTTTGACACTAAGAACTGCCAGTTCTTGAATAATTTAAAGCGGAAAATAGCATTTGTAGAGTTAATAATTGTAATTTAGTTTTGCTAATTTTAGAATCAGTGCCAGTGTTCATTCCACCAATTTCTTGTATATATTCATACACGAAATTCGGGGAATAAACACTGAAATTTTATGTCTAAATTTTTTTATGTTGAATTTTATGTTTAAGTTCGTAATGTAATTAATATAATGAAGTGCGCCTTTTATATTTCTTTGCTCATCCAATATATATCTGCAATTTTCATGAAAGAATGACACTAAATTTCCTTTATAAAGTTATAAAGGCAGTTATAAGTTATTTATAAAGGCAGACAACCACATAGACAGTCGACCCATGAATAGAGTTGACTTAAAATTTGAAATACATCTGCAAAATGTGTAAAAAGATCTCGTGCTAAAATTAATCTTTCTGTTAATTGGGATTTAAGTGGTCACATAGAATACGAATACGAATACGAATAGGCAGACCGACAGACATTCAACCCAGTGACGGATGGGGTACAATTCCAGTGATGAAATCATATGCGAAATCTACTTCATCTAGTTCACTGCATTTTTGAATTATTGTATTCACAGAGAGGCTGATATAATTCCAAAAATTTTCTTAGGATATGTATGCTTGATGTCTATTTTTTTTTTTATTACAGGATTTTTTTTGTATGTTAGTAGCGGAGTTAGATATTTCAGATTCCTGGACAAAGAATATATTAGGAGATCTCTCTTTTTGGCCAATTTATTTTCACATTTCTCTATATTTTAAACTTAATTAACATGTTTATATTTTATTTTAATAACTTTGTAAAGATCTCGTTGAATTCTAGAAACACATTTTTGCCATTATGTATCACTAACATCCAGTCTGTCAGTCTGTAAAAACGATAACTAAAAAAAACCCACCCACTTTGAGCTAGATTGGTGAAATTTGTCATCTAGAATTACAACCAAATTTATAGCTTTCTAATAAATTTTGGAAGAAATCAAACCACGGGAACTCTGTCGGTCTAGCTATTCGAGTACAAATGAAATCGATTCAAAAGAAAAAAGAACTGTGCAGTTAAAATTTTGTACACAGACTTAGCATCTAAAATACAGATACTTTTCAAATTTTCAGCAAAATCTGTCAAATGATTGGCCGTTTGTCAGTTTATATTTTCGCATGTATATATATATATATATATATATATATATCAATAATGCGTACCAAATTGCATATTTTTTTCATTACATTGCGTTTACATGCACAAGAAAGGGCAGACCGAGAGACAGTCAATGTTTTGATAAATTTAATTCAAAATTTGACAAGAATCTGTATTTTAGATACTAAACCTATGCACCAAATTTTATATATGAAGCTCTTTATGTTTTATAATCATCAAGTTTGTTTGTACTCGGACAGTTGAAGTGATATATTTCCTTCGAATAGATATCCTTAAAAATTTGCTAGAAATCCACAAATTTGGTATAAAGATCATACAATATATTTCACACATCAGTCTTAAAGCGTTTTTGAGTTATCGCCTTCACAAACTACACGGACATACAGACAGACATAATACTAAAAATGTAATTTCGGGACTCAGGGAGATTTCACAATAAAATATGTACATTATCATGATTAAATTGTTTTCTAATTGAATATCAACTACTAGTTGAATTCAGAACAAAAAATTATTTTTATATAAATTTCCAAAAATGACTTCCTTATATACCATTTGCTTAAAAAATTATTGCCAAAATGTAATATAAATCTAAAAGCAGCTTCTGTCAATTTACATAATATTTCTAAGTGCTTTATTTCAACATTTTATTCCATATATTTATGTTCAACTAAGAGTTAACAACAACAACAACAACCAAAAAAAAAAAAAAAACACCGATAAGAATGTACGTTGAAAGCAACATTTGGAGAATGCATTAATTTTCTTTCATTTTTTAAATTTCATGTGCGAAATATATATATAGAAAATACTATAAAAGTGAAAAATTCGATCTCAAGATTTTGATGATTTTCAATAGCCCTGAATATGATTTTTTTAAACTTATGTCCGTCTATTTGCCATTATATCGATCGATCTATGTGCACATGAACATGATAAATGAAAAAAATATAAAAGAAAAACACGTTTCGTGTTCGTGTACTAAAATTAGGTATAAAAAATAGAGGAAAATGACTCCTTTTACGAAATATTCAGAGATCAAAATAGAAATTGGCAAAGTGTGAGAGGCAGATATAGGAAAGCGGTGAACCATTTGGAATTGTAGTTTCATCAATAATATATTTCAATTTTTCCATTAATGATTATTTGGGAATTTCTTTTATATGATATTCAATATAGTTTGGTTTCCTTCTCTTTTTAATTCTATCACCTCACAGTTTCACGATTTTTGCGTTGCCATCTCAATTTTCTGTAAAAAATTATTTTCTATATTTTTGGTATATTGATAAAAGTGAAGATTTTCTTTTAAAAGATTCTTTATGTTTAGGAATATTGAATTTTTTTGGCCTTATATATTTCAGAATATAATATTATAATTTTTATATAATCTTATAATCAATATTCCACTGAATAATTGCATCAATTATTTCTTCTGATTTTTCTGATGCTTTTTTGTTTCTACATGTCTTATGTTCTTGTTAAAACTATGATCTGATCATAGAGCAGCTGTATAGATCTTCTCAGTAGCAGTTAAATTTCCCGTCTTTGATGTACTATGTTGTGGTTGTTCTGAACAACTTATAGCTGTAAAAAGAACCGTGTCAGAACAATTCATTAATTAAAATCAAAGACTCAATTAATCAATACAATTAAATAATTGAAATCAATGCCTTTAATTAATTAAAAATATGATTAGTAATTAAGTGTTGTAAATATTAAAGCTTTGCCTTATCATTGAGGACAGCATAAAAATTCTGAAAACTCTAAATTGCGAGAATGTTTGTAAAAAAATTCCTCCGAAAATTTTATCTTCACAAATTTAAGATGTAATTTAAATAAAAATATTTAAAAACGCAACAAATTATAAAGCAACATATTCATTAATATAATTAAATAATTAAAGTATTTTAAAACATGCCTATTTCATTATAAATCAATTTGAGGAAAATGCTTCCAGAACTACTTAGCTATTTTCATCACCAAAACAAATAAATGTATAATAAATCTTACCAGACCGTTTGGTACTTCCTGATAAGAAAATACAAAAACATTTGTCTGGATTTTTCTCAATAGAACTACTGTGTTTGACAGCCCAAACGAGTTTTTTTACTAAAGCAACTGCAAATGTTCTGGAACTTCTGTTATCAAATTGATTGCAAATATGATTTTCTATACAATTGCCATCGCATTTCAGAAAAAAAATATTGAAACAAATTAAGAGCATGCCAGATATAGATTATTAATTGATATAGATATAGATTAATTAATTGTTATAAATGCCCTTCAGATTATGTCGGACGAATCTGGTTGCATAGAACTTGACTAATTCAAATTTTTTTTTCAGATAGAATTCGTTGGTAGTGGATTCGGATTATGTTAGGACGAATTTGGATAACATAATAGAACTAGAAGACATACTTTCAGATAGAATTCATTGCTACTTATTAGCAAAATTTTTTCTTTGATTTCTTATTTATATAATATAAAAATATCCTCTATAACTGGAATTTATTTCGATCAATTTATAGACAAATTTGAAAACTGTAAGAAGAATATTCGTAAAAAAATATTTTTATTGAAAAAGTTGTAAATTTTTTAAATTTCTGAATTGTGTTTTCTAATTAAATAGTCCCTGCCTTGTGATTATCATATTCATTTTATTTTATACGAGGATTTATTTAATCAAAAAAGCAATAGTATATTTTAATATTCTAAAATGTTTTGAACAAATTATAGATAACTTGTATTGTTTATTTTAAAGTTTAAAAGCACAAATCTTGTATTCAAATAGTGTTTACTAATGTACTAAATATAGTATTGAAAATAACTATTATATTTATTTATTGCTTTTATTTATTTTTTCATTAGATCGGTTTAATAACTATTTATTTATGAAGTAATATTTATGAAAACTATCAAATAACTAATAATAATTCCTTACTGACATTTTTAGCTAAAATAATTGTCGTTTCCAATTGCTGCTGTCATTTTGAGACCAAATTTTTCTTAATTCAGATTTCTCGATAATCGAATTTTTTATTGTTTTCTAAGATTCAAATTAAAAGTTGCTCTGAATTTGCTCAAAAGTTTATAAAGAACGATTTTTGGAGCAGCTGATTGCTAATAATACAGTTAAATAATAAAGTTTAAGCAAAATAAAAATAAAAACTTTTAAACATAAATCGTTTGGCATAATTCATGAAATAACCTAATGGATATTTGATCTGATTTTGAATACTTTATTCTTCTTCGAGCTAACAGCAGCTTCGCACAATAGAAAAACATCGAGCAGGTAAATATGATTTTCATGTAGTTTTGTAATATAGTGGTAGCTATCATTTGATGACATTTCAGATTCATAAGAGCAAAATATATCTAATCATGTGTAGGCTGTAATACGGAATTGAACAACTCTTAAATCTCTGCACAATGGATTCTAATAAAGTAATAATTTGTCCTAAAAACATTGTACATCGCATTTAAAATTTATTTTGTAATGATATTTTTTTTAAAATAGTTTTGTCTGAAATTTTTTGATATGGAGATGGATACCTATTTCATGACCGTTTTCTGGGTTAATGTGAAATATTAATCAAATTTTGTGAAGAAAGAAGTAAATACTATGATTTTTGCACAATGCAAGTGAAATTCATGAATAAAAATTAAAAGAAGTAAAATATCAAAAAATATTTTTTTGCTGAACTCGATCCTTACAAACATTTGTTTTAGTAAAAACTACTCAGATGTATATATTATTCTTTCAAAGATTTTTTATAAATGTTAATTGGGATTTTTCATTATCTTATGTAGCAAATGATATTGATTTATTTTGTATTCAATATATATGCCTCCCAAAAGTCATCGAAGTTCGCTTCGCTTTTGAAGTTCATTGAAATGATGTTTTATGTAGTAATAAAATTTGAATTGAAAATATATCTTACATTTAAATTTATAAATAATATCTTACATTTAAATGACATATTTGTTCTATTCTTAACGAAATTACACGATGTATTCTAAATATAAAATAAAATTTAATTTTTAGAAATTTATTAATAAAAATGTAGCAAGAATAAAAAAAAACCTTTGGAACAAAATTTTTCGTAACTTTAATAAAAATAATTACTGCTCTGTAAATATAGTGTAATAATATTTTGGTAATTTCAGAACTTAGGTTATTATCTTTAGCCTCCACTTCAACTTTCCAACTTCTGAGTGTTGAATGTACTAATTAGTAATTTTTGCTCTACTAATATGTAATTTCGAACCAATGATCCTTCTATGTCGAAACATTTTTTTTTCCTTTTTGGCTTTAATGTTATGTTTTAGCTTTCTAACCTTCAATTTTCCCCAAATGTACTCAAATGAATTTATTCTTGGCGATTGCGATGATGTGTTTAGAGCTCATACACATATCATACACTCATGCACAATCACATACACACCAAGATTGATCATTATGAATTGTGTGCTTATCATTATTTTAGTAAAAATGATTTTCCCGATACACTAATATACTTGTATATATTCAAAATATTTCAATAATAATAAGAATCCATTATGTCTTGATAAGCATCAAATTACCTATTCCTGATGCTGATGTGTTTACTTGCATGTCTACAAGCACGCTTGCACTAACAACTACTTCAATGTTCCAATTAAATTCCTTATATAACTAATCAAGTGGCTTATAACTTAAAAACAATTAATTGCCAAGTTTGTCCTTAAGGATATTATACCAAGATAGGTATTGGTTTCTCGAAGAAATGTCAGATTTTTCTGTTCATATTCACAAAACATTTTTTTTTTTTGAGGCTGAACGCCAGCGTATGTCATCTGATCTGAAAACTTCTCGTACAATTTCTGATAAAACTGAAGTAGAAAATTTTTGAATAAATTGTTTAGAAATTCTTACAGCACTTAATTGTAGATTCTTCACAGTTTCATCAAGAATAAATTTCTAATCAAGTCCATTTAGTTTCTAGTCACGTTTCCTTTCCAAATAAGTTTAACATAGAATATACATTTTAATTTACTATTTTAAGTCATTTTGAACTATTTAATTACTTGTATGATGAAAAATGATTAGTTTTCAAACATCTTTCAAGGTTTTTTCACAAAGTTATTTTTAAATTGAAAAAATTAATATACATATTTTTTTTGCGAAATACACATAGGAAGAATAAATGCCAAACGATATTTAAAATATCACCACTGTGTAAAAATAAAAATAGAGAATAATTACAATACTTTTGACAAATTGATCTGAAAATATGTTGTGCATGGTCACTTTTGTGACGTATTTTTTCTTATATCTTTACATCTACATTTTCAGAAAATTAAATTTATCCCTTTAATTAAATGAAACGTATATGATGCGTTTTATTTAGGATAAAATTGAGATGATATCAGCAATAATTTAGCATTAAAAAAATTCAGTGCTCGTTTTTTAGAACTTTCTGAAATATCTAATCATTTTTGGGAGCCACCGACATTGAAAATTGAAATTTTAATCATGAAATATATTTTTTCAGTTAAAAATATAGCAGATCTTTGGTTAATTACATAATGTGTCTTTGATGTTTATCGTGTTCATCATAAAAATATTTAGTATATTTTTCTCCATCGCTTTCTATATATACAGAGGAAAAGAGGGACTTTTTAGTACAGAAATGAATAGAAAGGTATTAAGATCATGACAAAAAAGACTCATTAACAAATGATATACTAAAGAGTTCCTTGTGTATAGTCTATTGTTAGCCAAGAAAAAAATGTGTTAAATGCATAAAATCATAGCGCACCGAAAGCGGAAATGACATTTTTCACTAGGGAAAGACTACTAAAAGAGTTTTCAGTAACTTTTAAATCGCATTAAAAATGCAATTACGTTTCGAGCATAATTCGTGAAAAATATTATCATACTTTTGATTGACATTTACTTTGGCCTTGAATCCTGCAATGCTTCGCTTTCATTAAGCTTCCAGTGTGTCCTTGATGGAACAACAACAACATAAAGAATTATTTATTTTCTTTCTTTTCCAGCTGGACTTGCAACCAAAACAGCAAGCCATTTCTTTGCCACAACCTTTTTACAACTTCTTTGTACATTCAAAGGATAAATTTCATTTCCTTTGCCCATTGCTTAAAGTATACTTCAATGTAAAAAAACTGCTTCTTTTCAGAATGTTGTAAGCACTTAAAAACTAATGTATAGACAATGCATTCTATGTGGAATTAAAACAAAGGAATATGAATACCAAGTATATCTCAAGAAACTTCACAGTTAAATTTAATGGGGATACCAAACAATTCTGTTTTATGCTCAAATAAAATCGTATTTTAATATTTTACTGTAACTGTTATTTTACTGTACTTATAGCTGTCTGTAAGTCAATGGACATTGAACTGAACGAGTAGACAATGCATTGAGCAAAAAACTTTTTATTGATCGTTTTCACTGAAATTTTAAACTAATCTATTTTGTTATATATCCGTTCAGTTCATCGCAGCTATTTGTAAATCAGGCATATTTTTCACACGTCAGATGATTCTGTGTGTTTCACACTACCTAGGTATAAACAGAACTTACATACGAGACAATAGGAAGTAAAAGAAAAATATAAAAAAAGCGTTATTTCTTTTTTTTAAGATGAAGTTCAAACGTGCTTGTTTTTACTGAATAGTTCCGTTTTCTTTCTTCTTCCTTATATCGCATTTTATTCATTTCCCCATTGTTTTCTAGAAGTGCCAATTCAACAAATTGCTGCGAATTCACGGTCTCGCACGAGAATCTTCACAAGCATTTCCAGCAAATATTTTGATATTGCATTGTTGATCTTGAAAAGAAAATTATTTTCTAACGGAAAGGTCGTTTTTTGTGCAAAATAAGTAGAAATTTCGTCTTGAAAGTTGGAAATGAAATCGTTTCTAGAGATTTTGTCGAGTGGTGGACTAATCTGCATGGAAGTTATTCTAATATAATGAGATATCGCGGAAATCAATAAAAATATTTAGAAAGTTTTCCTTGTATTAAAGGCAGTTAAATACTAACAGGAACTTTCTATAAAATTTATCAATATTATTCAATTTTATGGGTTTAATAGTTTTTTTCCTGGCAATCTTCAAATAAACTTAAGCAGAAAAATTTCTGCATTTCGGCGGAAGCGATGATTGCTACTAGATCATTTGTGATATTGATTTGATCTGAGACATTGACTAGGAGAAAATTTTACAAAAATATATAAACAAACAAATAAAATAAGAAAATGTATCCATAAAAAAGTTTAAGAAATCAGTTTAAAAGGTTGATAAGTTTTCTTGATATTAAAAGCTTAATAAAAAACTGATCAGAACTTTCCACCAAATTGTGAGTACTCTTTGTTTAATATTATTGGTTTCTACTAAATCTTTAATCAAATTTAAAAGGCAGATTTTCCGAATTCCATTCGTGAAGCTTTAGAGTCAGGGACATCTGAAACACTGATTAGGGAAAATTTTTAAAACTATGTAAATTAATAGAAAAAAAGGAAAAAATTAAGAACAATAAAATAGATAATTATTTGAAAAGTTTAAAAAAAACCAGTCGAGATTCAGACTCATAGATAGTATAATTTGATATTACTATCTATCCTCCAAGCTGGTTCAGTCACAAAAATATAAATGAAGTTATGTTATCTATGTTCCACATATAATAAAGTTTGGAAACGAGAATTCCTTAGAAGGTAAAATTTTTAAATTTCAAATATTATTTATCGTCTTTTCAAAACTGAATTATTAAGAGTCAGGAACAATTTAATAAAATTAATATATAACAAACTTTTTATTTAAATCAACATATAACAAATATATAGAAAGAATAATTCATTTTTATTCTAGTTTTATTTTATACCATTTTTTATTTTTAAAAAGTTAAACTAAGATTTTTTTTATCAATATTTAAATACAAGTTTAAAAAATATATCGTATTGAATGGTTAAAATTATCAGCTTTCACTATAAATTATAAGCACTTTAAAATCTTATTGGAAATGAACGTCACTGATGAAGTTTGTTAAGTATTTATGAAAATTTCATTTTTAAAAAAGAACGAACAGCAAAACAGTCACCTAAACAATTCTGCATTTAAGTTTAAATCAAACAGTCGTTTTAGCGAGTATTTGAACAGAACAGGTCTTTTATGTTTTCTCGAAAAGATATTTTCAAGAAAGTTTGGAATTCGAATAATGATAATTCAAAAGAATTATTGGATGGTCTGTTAACGAACAGTTCGTATTGTAAATGAACAGAACAACGAATAGGTTACTAACGGATTTTTCTGTTTAGAACAAGAAACATGCATTTAGATAACGAGCATTTGACGGAATAAACACAGAAGGAAGTATTTCTACATTGGCTAATATTAATGAATTTCAAAAGTGATTATCGAAGATATAAAGAAATCGACATCGTACAGATTCTTTAACATATCATAGGCAAACTGAAAAAACTTATCGGTACATGAAAATAAAACACTTTGTTGCTTGCAAAATTTTATTTTGGAATTTGAGTAAATATTAGCTGTCTTCGGCGACCATCTATTAGCCTACCATATTAATAGCATTAATTTAGTAATGTTAGCCAATTCGACAAACTACGTCTTATCGTATCAAGTGAAACAGTTATTTTAAACTAAGCTTGCACAATTAATATAGTGCCTTTCACCTGAATAGCTAAACACGCAATCGGCGAATAAATTCAGCAAAATAAATCTAGTTATTGAGGTTGGGGGGGGGGGAGGAGGGCTGTGTTAAGATTGATATTTTTTGACATCTCTCGAAAACAGGTGAGTGAAGTGCAAGCGACCACGAATGACATTAAAATAAAAGTTTTCAAAATCGGTGCAATGCTTGGTGCTGGAGAACTTTGCAGTTGCTTTTTTTTTTCAATAGAAAATGCACCGTCAGGTAGGTTTTTTTTTTTTTTTTTTTTTTTTTTTAAGATATGCCTCGATATTGAGAAATGGGTGAGTGGATTGGTTAGTTCAGTTTTAATGGTGAAAGTACCATGTTTAGTCATGCTGCGCTACGTTTATAGTCGTTGATGATGTATATAGGAATTATGAGTTTTCCTGAAATAAAAATCGTCAAAACAGACCAGTGTTCGTGACAATGGGGTTGACCCTTTGATTTTCCTAATAATTTTAAATCCACAAATAATAAGAAATCATTTAACAATATTTTTATAACCAGAAACAAACTATCAAATTCTCATAAAATTCTGTAGTAATTTAGCTTTCCATCATTTAACAATTTGGGTCGCTGATAACATCTGTAAACTAATTTACTCAACATTAAACCATTTATGCGCTAATATATGCGAAGTATGTGAATTTTTAAGCTATATAAAAAGTATTGACTAAAATTTCCATTCTTCATTCCTGTTTTACCTCTTGACTTTTTTTTGATAGCTCATTTTTATGAAATTCTCATAAAAAAATTATGGCAATTATTCTGCATTAAGCAATTTAGATGGCCAATACCACCATCTCTGAATTGAATAAATCATCACAAAAATCATTTAGAAGCTAACATAGTTTTATTTAAAAGCAAATAATGTTAATTTCCGATTATGATTATACCGGATAAAACGTATTAACCATAATGTCAAAGGCATTTCCGCACACCAATCCCATTCAACCTCAAACTATTTCCGATTAATTTTTTCCCCCTACGAACAACCTCTTCCATAACATATCGATATAAAATAACTGTATTCTAAAATGAAACACTGCAGACAGGCATTATGCTGCCAACATATTTCACTCTTTTCAAAAACGCGTGTAAATAAAAACGCGGAACTTCAGCTTCGACCATTGGCTTTTGAACAACCGATGCAAATCGTATTCGGTTCCCAACCCCCAGCAGAAGTATTATAGCACTCATTTTTCCGAAGCCATCATGTATTTCTCAGTATCCAGTCCTCCTCGTTATTGTGCGAGAGAGTTATTTCCTGTAGATGAGCGCCGGATGTTACCTATCCGACCACTTTTGCATCCGTAGCTTCCCCCCTCCCCCTTTTTTTTTTTGTTTCGAATGTTTTTGTTATGAAATCATGACAAAGACCCCCATTCCATTTTATAGTTGGTGCTGTTTCTATCTAAAAACCAGTTTTTGGTATTCTTCAGTCGATTTCCCCTCTGAAAAATTCGACAATGATATAATTGGATGATGTTACTGTCGCACGATATGTTTTTCCATTCAGATTTTGAGATGAGCTGGAGATGAGATAGTTTGGTTAAAAATCCGCTTCCTTAGAAGACGGAAGCCGTTAGTGGGCTTTTTTTGTTTCGCTGTCATCGTGCGCACTATTGGGAAGTTGCAACTTTCATTTGAAAAGAGCTATAAAATTTGCTAGTGGACAGTTTGCACGCATGCATGAGGTCATTGTTTCATACAATATAGCGACATCATTTAGAAGTATCTGCTCTCAATATTCTAACGTACTTCTGCAGCATGGTGTGGTTAGAGTTTGCATCTTGATGTAGTAGAACAGAATACATTTTGAACATTTTTCCTTTAACATATTGTGTGTAAATTTGATGCAGATATCTGAAGACAACATGGGCCGCGGTAGCCTGGTGGTAAGGTCTCGGCTTCGGAAACGGAGGGTTTCAGGTTCGAGACCCTATTCTACCGAAGAACCGTCGTGTAATGGGATCTGTTGCACATTAAATCCGTCTTGACCAAACGTTCTCCCGCTGGTGTGGTGTGGAGAGGGGGGTGCCAGCTCAGGTGTCGTCCTCGTCATCTGACCGCGGTTCGAAATGACGAGGTCCGTCCCAAAATAGCCCTTGTATTGCTTCAAAACGGGACGATAATATAACTAAACTAAACTCAAGACAATATACCAAATTTCATTTACCGAATTGAATATATATGTAATGATATCTCTTAATAAGTCCTAATTAAATTCCTAACTTTTATTTTAATTTAGCCCATGGTGACTTCATTCTAAAATGTTTTATTATTTCCTGATCCTGTCCACTTTTTTGCTTAATTATTTTTAACACGAGTTTAACAAAATTGCTGATTCCACCTTTCCGACTCCAGGGAAGGATAAAAATCTTATCACCTGCACATCTTTTTAATGAGATACCTAAAATTCCCTTGCTTAAATCGGCACGTGGAAAAAAATCTCTATCAGAATCTCATAATAAAATCATTAAAGGGAAAAAATTTCGGTCACTTTTTTCTTCTATTGTGATGTAAACAGATGTCACTTCAGCATTGCTTTTTCCTTGTTCATAATATGAAATAAATCGAAGTTATAATTTCAAAAGTTTTATAATTTCGGCCACGTATCAGCAAAATTATGTTTACACATATATGTAATGTCTTATGTCTGAATTTAATTTAAATCTTAATTAATTTCATATTTTTTATCTTAAATTAGTTCATTCTCTCCACTCTAAAATTTTCTCTTATTTCCTGATCCAAATCCCACTTTTTTAAATTTATTTACTTCTAACATGAGCGTTAAAAAAAATGGTGGCTAATATATTTCTCACGCTCAGAGTAAAGGGATAAAAAATACCTAATTTCCAAGATATTTTTTAAAAAAGATATCTAAATTTTCCTATCCTAAGTCGACAAGTGTCATAGAAATAAATCCCTAAAAGAATCTCTTATTAAAATCCTCAACAAAACATTTCTGTCTCTTTATTTTTGCATTTTGATGCAAACGAACGCGTTCTAACTTCGTCCCAATATACAAACCTTACCTTCCGTGGAAATAATAATTTGACGTTTATTCAAAATTTGAATTCTTTTCGGTTACTCAGTCGTCAAAATTAGACAATATGTGTGTTTTTTGAAAAAAAAAAGCAGATATATAATTCTTTAAACAATTGTTCTTTATTCTTTCATGATTAAAATAGAAAATGCTCTTTTTTTAAAGACGTTTTAAAAATTCTTTGTTAGAACCATGACCAGTCTGAAATACAGTTCGAGTTGGAAAACAGAAAACAGGAAAAAGAGTGCGCGTGAAAGCATTTTGAACTTATATAGTTTCAGACGGGAATTTAGCTGAAACAGCATTTTGGGTTTGGTACGTATTAGATTTAGAAAGACATATACGTGGTAGATTAAGAAAAATAAGAGCTTGCGGCATTCAGGAGTTAAAATAAAGCCTGCATTCGTGTGATTAGAAAAGAATTGTTTTTAGAATGCGGATTAATTGAAATTATTTCATATGTATTATTTTAAAGTACAGAGCATATACTAAAGTCAACCCACCTATCTTATTGCACTTTTGAGTTATCTTGTTCAACCTTTTTGGTCCACTATCTGATAAAAATCTATTCTACTAGCTGACTGATGTGTGCGTGTATGAAAGGGGGCAAGAGGTCTTTATAAATACCTAGAATCTGAATTTTTATCTTCTAATTCAATTAAAATTAATGGTTAGTAGCGGAACAAAATACTGTGCATAAAACTTTGAAACATAAAAGGGTTTAGAGATAATAATCAAAATGGGGCATCTATAATGCTATTAATGAACTCATATGTTAACTTCTAACTAATTGATTGCATACGTTTTCATGTTCACATGCATCCAGATTTACAAACGGACTTCTCTTTAATGGATTTTGTACAAATCGGATAAAAATCTAAAATGTAGGTGTAAAGAAAACATACAAAATTTCACACATCTAGTTTGTAACGTTTTTGAATTCACAGACTGATTGGAAGAAATAAAAAAAATAATCCCTCCCACCAAAAACGTTTTTTCTATATTTAAAACGTAACTCCATTTGCTAAACTCCATTTGTTATTAATATTTTCCCACCAATAATAAAATTCGAGAGTTAATGACTTTCATTTCGAGAACTCAACCGACCTATTATGCATAGGTGAAAACGCATTTTTTTCTTTCC
>JAPMOR010099572.1:46367-69099 GCA_026543865.1 Argiope aurantia
ATGACGTCTTGCATAAGAAAACTTTGAAATCAAAGCATTCATTTTGATTCAATTTGTCGATATATCTCTATCCCTATTACTAATAAAGAAAGATGCCTATATATATATGTGTGTGTTGTCTTTCTACAAGGTCGATCATTTGGCTTAGAGCTATCAAATTTGGAACATATGACCATTGATAGGTATCAATGTGTACTTTATAATGACATTTTAAAAGGAATTTAAATAATTTAGCCTCAAGAGAAATTTTAGTGTTTTTCCGCGATAACTCCCTAAAGAGTTATTCACGCAAATAATTATTGCACCATTTTAAAAATTCAAAAAAAAATCTTTAAAAAAATTTAATTACAGATAATTTTTTATTCCTGATTTTTTTAAAAAATTTTTTAAAATACCTTTTTTCCATAATTTCAACAATACACTTAATTTTTACAATGGAATTGAAACCATTTTCCTTCTCTAATAAAATATTTAAAATCGTGATTCTCTTATATTATTGAAAGTTAAGGAACGATGTTTCTCTTAATTATCGGCGCATTTTACGTGAGGTATCAAAATGCGAAAATACTTAAAGCAAGTGACAGCGCGCAGATCGAAACAGATTGTCCAAGTACTTCAGTTTTTAATTGTATCGTAATATCATGGAATGTGACTCCATCAAGAAGTTTTATATACAGTATGAGCACAGAAAGTGCAGATCTATTAAAATAACATTGGTTTAATATCTATCACAAGTTGATATTTTATAATATTTTATTGGAAGCATTATGAATTTAATATTATGAATAAGAGATTTAACTGAAATTAAACACAACTATTATTTTCAGTGAACTAGCCAGTCGCCCAAGGCATCTAATTTTATAATTAAAACCCATTCATCGAAGCTTTGAAAGATTGATTTTACTCATTTCTTTGTTTTAATATTGCTTTAACAGAAAGAAACGATTTCCGATTACCCTGATTGAAATTAAACACTTGTATTCCCAGCGAACAAGCTAGTCGCCCAAGGCAGCTCATTTTATAATCAAAAACCCTTTCATCGAAACATTGAAAAGATTGATTTTCCTCACTTCTCTATTTCAATGTTTCTTTAACAGAAAAACACTATATCCGATTTCATAATCGCTATTTTCTCACTTTCTAGCCATTATCAAGCAACACAGAAGCTGCTACATGATCATTAACTCCGTAATGTCGTGACTTAACGACGGAAAACAAAATATTTACTGCTCATCTAGGAAACCTGGTATTAGAAGGATGAATCAGGTACTGAGAAAAACAGGCAACCACCGACGGGCGACCTCAAACGGACTCACGTGAAATAAATTACACTTCTCAGAAAGAAAGGGTAATTTAATTGAGCGGGTCTAACGCGTCTTATTATGAACAGGTTTCGCCCTCTTGTTTATGTTGCGACACTCCTTCGATATTTCATTAGCCATATTTTTTGCATAGGGATTGCAGATTCATGCCAATGCATTCTTTATAATGAATAAGCATTGAAATCTCTACTGCTTGGTTTTTAATACGTAAATATTAAATTTTGTAAAAACGTGCATATCGTGGGGATAAACTTAAACTATCGCTATCTAGAGTGCTGTGGTGATTCAGCGGTCTCAATCAAGTCCTGTTTCATATCATAGGGTAAGAAATAATGGCATAATAAAGACTCAAAAAATAATGGACAGAGAAAACAGGTGAACTGTATTTAAGGATTAATACAGTTCATTACCTATATTGCCACGCTGTAATAATTTGTATATAACTGTAATTCATGTAAGAAAGAGTGTTACAGGAATTGAATGGATGCTAACATTTCTCATTTATATAGTTTGTAATGATTTTGTAAGAGAAAGAATAGTTAATATTTCAAGCTTTCCTTTCAACATATCATTCTTCTTTAAGAATCAAATTAAATGAAGAATATGAAATCGAAAAGGTACTTCGCGTAAATCTATATTCCATTTCCTTCACCAGAGTATCAATCTCTTCTTTCGGAAAAGGAATATCTCAAATAAACTATTATATCAGTTAATATATAAGGTTGTATTTATTTACATGTGTATATCTGTTTTGACCAGTAACTATATTAAGCACATTTTTACTTTTTCGTATACGTATATATATTTTTCGTATATTACTCTAATCGTCAAAAAATTCTAACTTGAGATTTTGACAAATCAAAACGTTTTATACCTCTCTGTGCTCAAAAAGCACATTTTTGACAAATATCCGTCTATCTGTATGTCTGTGAATATGATAACTCAAAAACGCTTTGAACAAGACAGCTTGGTAAATGGAATTACACCAAATTTGTGGATTTCTATCAAATTGTGAGCAAAATCCATTTAAAGGGAGTCCGTCTGTCCAGCTGTTCGAATACAAATGAACTCAATAATTATAAAATTCAAAGAACTGGGTAAATAAAATCTACAGATTTAGCATTTTAAATATAATTATATATCCGCAAACAATTGAGTATCTATCGGTTTGTACTTTCGCATGCATGTAAGCGAATTGACTTAAATCAATGAAATTCGGTATGTTGTCTATTGACTACATCTGTAGTTTCATGTCTTGGTGTCAATCGGTAGGCAAAAAAGAGGCCAAAATACATATTCTTGTGATAGATTCAGTAAAAATATCAGATTCACTCAAAAAATTATGTTTCGTAACTATCATTCACCAATGCCATGCAGGGCCGTGGTGGCCTGGTGGTAAGGTCTCGGTTTCAGAACCGGAGGGTTTCAGGTTCGAGTCCCGATTCCACCGAAGAACCGTCGTGTAAGGAAGTCTGTTGCGCGTTAAATCCGTCCTGACCAAACGTCCTCCCGCTGGTGTGGTGTGTGTGGAGAGGGGGGTACCAGCTCAGGTGTCGTTCTCGTCATCTGACTATGGTTCAAAATTACGAGGTCCGTCCCACAATAGCCCTAGTGTTGCTTCAAACGGGACGTTAATAAAACTAAACTAAAACAATGCAATGCAAAGAACTCGTGCCCTTACGTAAGGCTCACAATTTTATGCGAATGAAAGAGGATAAGATCTTTATCGAAAAGTTTTCATGATCACTAGATATGTCATCAAAGATCTCCTCCCCTACCTCACCCTCCATTTTTGAGATGAAGTAAAAAACATTATTCTTCTGTATATTCTTAATGGGAAGAAACCGCGAAAGAATTCCTCAACCGCAACTTAGTAGACTTTTATTCAAAACTTTTTATTTGATTTGAAAGTCTATGACCCCATGGTATATCATCAGTGGTCTGCCCTCCACTTACGACAAAAATCGGAAAAAAATACAAACCCTCACCTCTTTATTGTACATTTTCTATAGGAAAAACCACGACAGAATTTCCCAGCCACAATCGCGGTATCGATTTCGAAAATTTGCATTTTATATAAAATATCTTAACCCCTAGATATGTCATCAATGACCACCAATCCTCCACCATCTTAAAGTTTCGAGAGATATTGAAAAACAAAACTTTGACTAAGCCCTCATCTTCAATGGTGCCTGTTTCGTGAAATTGGACGCCAAATAATTCCGCACGTTTGAAATATAGCCAACCGATTAGAATGCTCTATCATTAATCTTCAGATATAATTTAAAATGATATTTTCTTTTGTAGAGATGGGATGTAGTACATCAAAGTAAATGACTAAATTAAAGTTATTAATTTAAGTCACCTTCAACGACTGTATTAAAGATATTAATGTAATCATGTCGGCCTGTTTTGATGAAAGGCTTATCAAAATACCATTATGATTACGAATCATTATGATTCATTATGATTCGAATCATTACGAATCATTATGATTATGATTACGTGGTAGAACATTCTTATTAGGTAACTATACGAAAATTAGTGAAATTTAATGGCGAAATCGGTTCAGTTGTTGAAGTTGGGGGTGTTATCTAGGGATTTTTAATTTCTTTTGCAGTATTTTTAGAAAATTAAGATGAAGAAAGTAGAGAACTCTTGATAACATATCCAGGAGTTATGAGCCTATGTATGACATGAAATATTTCGAAATTGGCGCATTATATATTTTATTTAATTGTTGTGACGGGGTAATGACTTTTTCCAGGTTTTCCCCCTTCCGTAAATAATATACAATGAAATAGTGTTTTTGAGATTTTTGTCAAAAACGGATTCTAGTGGAGAACAAGGAACCATTGAAGGGCATTAGCTTTCATACAAAAGAAGAATTGGCGAAGTCGGTACAGGACTGCGGTTGGGGGAGGATGATTTTTGAGTTTTGTCAATTATTTTAAGTATATAAATGGTAAAAATATAATTAGTCGTCGAAGTGGCTAGTGATTTCCTTAAATTATATTTTGTAAATTTTCTTAGAGGAAATATTTAAACTCGAATTGCCAAAATTGATCGTGGATGAACTTTTTTATATTTAAGAGATACAAGTCTTACATTTTATAAGAACATCAATTTCTTTTTAACAATTTTTTCTGTGTTTGAATTAAAAATAGGAATAGAGTAAAACGCTTTAATCATATTTTGTTTTTTATTCTTTCAGAGCCATCCACTGACAAAGCCATTTACATTAAAACCTTTCGAGAAATTGAAATGTAAGTATAATACATGATGTTTTTTAAAAACTTTTCTTTATATTATAGACTTTTAAAAAAAATAGGGTTGTTTAAGATTTAAAATTTGCAGCAAAATGTGAGAGAAGTAATCCCTTCATGAAAATAACGAATTATTACTGCACTCGGTAAAATAGAAATCTCGAATGGCAATATTATTAGTATTGAATTTACATTTAATATAACCTGAATTATGTCTGTTGGGGAAAATAATAAAATGTGACAACACTTTAGACCAAATATAGGCTGATACCACCAAATATAGAGATAGTTTTAATCCATTTTCAGAGAATTGAGCGCCTGAATAGCATTAAAATGACGACTCTTGAATGTACAAGAAACGACTTTTTACGTTCCAACCATTATTAACAAAATTCGTTGGGAACATTTTTTACTTTCCACCGGTTGAAAGGTTAAACTACTAGTTTTTACTATCAAATTAATGCTTCAAACATAAAGGGCGATTCTTTTCAAATAATGAAACTGATTAGACACTCATAGAACCTTTAAAACAAGAAGACATTTTGTTATTGATAAAACATTAGTATAGATAAGTGGATTAATAAAGATTTAATTAAATTTTAAGAAGCAGAGTTTTAAGAGCATATATATACCGAGCATCTAATTTACATCACAGAGGACGCTGCTCTTATTAGTAATGCGCATGCGCTTGTCTTTAAATTACAGCGTAACCGTTACAAAAATAGAATATACATTGAAATATTAACGCATGAATTTTCCAAATCATTTCAAAAATTCTACATAACTATAAATAAAAAAAATGAAACATGAGTTTTGATATTTTGAATTATATAAATTTTTCTCATTCCAGCTCCTATAGATATTGTATATCCAAAACTTCACCTCTCTTCTCACCGGAAAAAGCGCTCTATAAGACTGGACGATCATTCTTTATTAGTCCTGAAGACAACAAATGATACTTTTTATATCAAATTGAAGCCTAACGACGACTTAATTGATCATAATCGCTTGCAAACTTCTGATGACCAAGTGACCAGGAAGAAATCTTGTCATTATCATGGAACAGTTCTGTCTCATGCACAAGGCACTGCTGCTATTTCTGTATGTGGCCCTCAAAATACGCTGGTGAGTAACAGACTGTCTTTTGTGTTCCGGAATTTAGTTTTTGATTTTACGTATGTTGTTTTAATAATTATTTTTCTAGTTATACTTACATTACCGAATGTTATCCATAATTTTTTCTATGTCAACCTAACATGAATTGATTTACGTGTTATACCATTAGACAGGCCAAATTAAAGACTAAAGGCTGAAAAATTATAGTTTGTAGCGGTTACATAACTCTATTGTCTTCTCTTTTGATGCAACAGATGGCGTTACCTTATTAACATCTAGTTATATTTCCCATGAACCTTCTAGGGCGTATAAATTTATATAAAAATTATGTATAAATTTTTAAAAAACCTAGAGCCTATGCTACAATTTGTTGCTTTTATTTGATATTAGATAATATATTTTACCTCGATTTTAACCCTTTCTAGGGCCGTGGGAAGTGTGCTTCCCACCAAATTTATCAATCTTTGTATGAAATTATGTAGGTTGGCATAAGTTCTGACAAATTTTTTTAGAAAGACAGAAACTTAGATGCTTCAGTTCTTTATCTCACACAAAATGATGTGTCTTGATTTGTACTTAATTATTAAATAACCAAATTAATTAATTAATCAAATTAAATTTATCTAATAAGCTAAATGAACTCCTTTTCTTATTCTAATTTGAAGTCTAAAAATATTTTTACATAATATGACTAGAAAAAAATGGCCCTTTAAAGGGTTAAGCTGGTATATTTTCTATAAATTGCTTGATATAAAATGCGTAACACACAGAATGTTCTACTGATGAGGCCTACCAAATTTGACACAATTATGTATAAGCTCCTCAGAATTATTAATTTCAATTTTAATTTATTAAAAAGCAAACAGAATTTTTACTTATTCCAGCAATAAATTCTTCCAAAATGTTATAGCTAAAAATAATCACGAGTCTTTCATGCGAAAATTATCCCAAAGAGATATGTCGCCCCATTTATGATAGGACATAATAAGCCAATACCATCATTTTTGTTCCACCAGTGGAACCGTAATCCCATTTATTAATAACTATCAGTACCCGCACAGCGTTGCCCGTGGCACAGCATTCAAGAGGAAAAATTAGCTTTAAACTTAAGTCTAGCCTCCACCTGATATGACATGGGAATATCATACGAGACCAAAAAGATGTTTAGAAATCATCAAAAATAACTACAAAACAATTTTTTATAACACATATTCAGATATATTTAAGGCTAAGCTTTAATATAAAGTCCTTTGGCGTCTTGTGATGTTGGTAATTTTTCGGCGGCGCTTTGTTTGGGGCTACATGGTCACCATTTTTTTTCTTTTAATGTTATTGCTTGCTGATGTATTTTGATCTTTTCTGTTTATTTCACTTGATTTTTTCCTGCTGCACATACTTCTTCTGGTTACTTTCATTATCTTCGATTAATTTATTTTTACATTCACTTTATTTTATTGCATTTATTAACATTTTTTTATTACATTTCCGTTAATTTGCTGCAGCGCTCCTCTGAACCTTTAGATTGGAAACGCTATTGCTGCCGTTCGCTCCACATTCAGCCATTTCGCTAAAATTTGGCGATAAACTATTTTTGGATGAAAATGACTGTATATCAATGTTGTTCCATATTTAGACGGCTAAAATGGTTTCAATTTTCCCTTGTAAACAACACATGCCTTTTGATTCATTTTTCCATTTTAAAGCTGGGCTAAGCTTTGATATACAGTCATTTTGCGCCTTGCGAGATTGGCAGTTTTTCGGTGGCGCTTTTGCTACCGTTATCCTATTGCTGCCGTTCTATCCACATTCAGACATTTCGCTATTTAAATTATTTTTTGGCGGAAATGAATGTATATCAAAGCTGTTCTTAATGATGAACAATATGGACAGACTATGGACATTGTTCCTATTGAAACCGAGGTATCATTTATTTCTGTAATTCATTCTAGGATCGAAATTCAAAACGGAGTACTCCTTTTCGGACCAAATATCAGGAACGTTTTTTCTTCCACTTCTTCTCCTGTGCCTCAAATTTAAATGTCTTTCTCTGTCAACAGACAGGTGACATTCATTCTGTCTCTGTAATTCAATTGCAGTGCGATTTAAAGAGAGATGGTTACTTCGCTCAGCAGAAAACTTTCCTTTGAAGAAATTGTGGACATTCTTTCTCTAATATTCTCAAACTTAACGTTTCTTTCCTCTACATTTTTATTATCGCGCAACAAACGAAGCATTTTGGCATAGTAGGAAAATAATAATTCGTAGTAGGAAAATGATTAAAATCGCAATTATAAAACTCCTTTTTTTATTTTGATATGACTTCAATAAACTAAAACCTTCCCCAATAAATGCCCTACAAAATGGTACAAATATCTCCAAAATTAGTTAAGTATTTCTTGAGTTTTTCGGGTTTCAACATATAGACGTTTTCAGGAGATTTCATTTTATACTATGTATAGATATAATTTTCAACCTTGGTATTCTGCGCAGGATAGACTTGAGATGAAATGAGAGAGTCAGATGATAACAACCATCTGTCCACGTACAACCCTTTCCACGTGACCAGATAGTAAATACCTTTGGTTTAAATTCTTAAATATGACATTCATGGTGGCATAAGTGTACACCATTAAGTTGTGTTCGTTCACATTTTTATACATTGCTGGAAATTCATTAAAATAATAAATATCAACTTTATAATTAAAGATGAGGACTGTATTAATTTTGTTACAATTTGTTGTAAAAAAATCAGTATAGGTATAACAAAATATGATTGATTGATTGGCACTGAATTATTAAACTGATTATTAGAAACTCTTAGTTAAAACTCCACAATTAACTCTACCGTGTAGATATTTCGCTTCATGTTTTTATTTCTCTTTATAAGCTTTTCATAACTGTTCCAAAGAGTAAACACGAGCGTTTGGATACCCTTTTTAAAAATTCCTTTTGATAAATATTTTGAAAAAAAAAAAAGACCGATATATGACAATAACGTCACATGCTTTAAACTGGAAGCTTGGAAACTATCGATGGCTGTTCTATAAAAAGTTCTACCATTAAAAATACCACCAAAGTACTTTTTCTTTCATTATAAAAAAACATATTAATACAAAGGGATTTTTACTGCAAATTTTTTATAATGTGATCTGTGACTCTGAGATATTGTTTAATTCATAATTTAGACATTTGGCACATTTTAATTAAAAAAAATTTCCAAAAAGTAATTTTAAAAAAATTTATAATTTTTTTGAATTATATGCTACTATTCAGAACACATATTTTTTTTGTAAAAATAAAGTTATGTATTCTAGTGTTAAACGCTTCGCTTAATTGGACACAACTGTAGATATTAGACTTTGCTTTAAGGGAATTTCATCTCTTGCTTGATAGAAATGAAAAGTCTTTTATTTTCACTACTTCCAGGGTGATTTATTCTGTAAATGAGCCGAAATAAAAACAACTAATTAAAGTGATAGATTATTTATTTTTTTTAAATAGGGCTTTGATCAGCAAAAGTTATTAATATCCGATTCGACATCCCAGGTTACACAGTAACTAATCATAGCAATTTCTCTTATACGTATCTATTTTATGTATTAATTTTTCAACATATTTCCATTTCTAAGCTATTTATTCATTATGGCTATTTGATAGTGAAATGTTCTCAAAACGGAGAGGAAGGGGTATAAAAAGAAATTAATACAATGGCTGGAAACAAATTTTCAATTAGATTAGCAAAATCATTACTGCTTTATAAGTGAGTTGTCAACTTATAATATTCGATTAAATTCGATTATGAAATCACTGTTTATTACTTTCAGTCAGGAGTCATAGTAACCGGTAACAACGCATACATTTTGCGTCCAGTAGACCATCTCGAACAGGAAGACATTCCGGAACTTCTCAAGAATGCATCGCATATTCAGAAAGGAGCCCATATCATGATGAAAATGGAGAATCCGATGGATCAATATTGTGGAGGGCAACATAAAGGTAATGCTTTCAAAAAATGCAGCAATAAGGCTTGTATGACAAAGGTGTTTTAGTAGGTAGTTTAAAATTTTTCATGAAATTCACACATTTAGATTGAAAATTATAAAGATAAGTCTCTATGAGAAAAAAAAAAATATTCATTTTATTCTCTTTCTGAGATGAATCTCCTTGTTCTATAAATCGGAAATTAAAATCACTTATTGCATATGACAGTGAGCAAAGGATTTTTTTTCACTTTTTACTTTCTGGAATATAAAATATAAAGAATCTACAAAAAAAAAATCGAACTTCAGATTTTGATGAATCTGGTCGTTTTAGACCTCTCTGAGTTCGAAAAATATATTTTTGGCATTATGTATATTGGTCTGTGACAAAGAAAATCTTTGGCTAGTATTTTGGTGATTAATCTTTGGTATACTGTTTAAGAATATACGGAAATCGAATTTTTGTTTTAGATGCGTTTAGTCTAAATGATTGAAATCAAACTTCGACGCAAAACTTCAATTGTAGCCACAAAATCTCGTACCAAATTGGCTATATTTTGATCATTGCGTTTTTGAACTACGACGTTTACATGTTTCTGAAAGTACAGATCGACAGATGGAAAACCTCTTGGTGGATTGTTGAAGGCGATTGTTGATAAGAGTCTACGCTACAGATTTTAAACATGTAATACCGAATTTTATACATCTAGCTTTCTTCGTTCTGTAATTATCGTGTTAACTTATGTCGAGCATACAGATAGACAGATTTCCTCTTAATGGGGTATGCTTAAATTTTAATAGAAATCTACAAATTCGATATAAAAAACTAGAACCATAGAATCAAATTGATTGAGAATGGACCAAATCTCATTTTTTTAGCTCAAAGTATTTTTCAGTTGTCTTTACCACATACAGACAGACAGAGGGGCAAACAGAGATAATACAAGAGTGTCTTTTGAACACAGGGAAGTCAAAAATATGGAGATCCGTCAAAATTCCGCTTTTGAATATTTTTTGATTATTAAAATACTTTCTCTTTATGTATTTCGTTTATGAGGTAGTAAAAAACTCTCCTTCTTTAAATTTTAGTCCGTCTGAAATTCGTTTTTACCAAAATAATAATAATGATAAAAGTAAAATCAATGACCTTCATAAAATTATATTTGTAAAAGTTTTCAATAATTATGCAAATCCAAGTCCAATAGTTTGATCACAAATTATTATTGATAGAAAGAAAATAAGAAAAAAATTATCAAGTAATTGGTTTTAATTCTATTTAAAACGCAATGATTTAAGTGCACATTTTGTATGCAATTTATTTCAACTGGGATTTGAATTAGTGCTTCATTTGCTGGTTTCAGCGTCAATAAGATTGAAACATCAGCCGAAGGTTATTCGAAACCAATTTAGAGGATTTGCTCAGTTGAAAGATCGCATTTGTGGCAACCTTGATCACTCAGCGTGAAACAGAATTACGAATGATCACTTATGCGCATAATTGATGCTGTTAATGAATGCGCATAAAGAGCATCTTTTATATTTCTTTGTTCATTTATTTTTCAGAGTAAATTTTTTTCATATAAAAGAATCATTGAACTTTATGCGAACATTTGAACCAGAGAAAATTAGAAAAGTGTGAATAACCTAAAATTGTGAGTTTATTATTATAGACAGAGTATTTATTGAATTCAAGCAATAAGGAAATAAACATTTTAAAGAAAATCAAATAGTTTAAAATGTCATTTTTATTTTCTCGTATATGAAGTATGAATGAAGAAAAATTATTGCAATCACCAAAACAATTCGGATTCTACATTTTGACGAATCTCCGCGTTTCTTCAACCTTCCTGAGTTGAAAGAACATATTTTTGAAATTATGTCTATATGTTTGTAAACACGATAATTCAAAAACACCTTGATCTAGATGGTTGAAATTTGGTATATATTATTACGGAATTTTTTTTAAATGCCGGGTTCTTTTAGATAGTGGTAGTGATAGGGTGAAGAAAACAACACACAATCAGCAGACCTCAGTTTATTTACACGAAGACACTAATACAAAGACGACGAGTGCACAGACGACAAATATTTACAGCTGAGACGAACACAGGACAGCACACAGCAGACAATAGCCTTCAAGTAATAATCGTCCACAGCACAGGAAGCAGCGAGACAGAATCCAGCAGGAAAGGGGTTCTTCGGAGCTTCGCTCTACGGTCTCTCCAATGGCTGAACTTCTCGCTTTAGCTGCTGACTCACTACTTCTCAGAACTGGCTACTACACACAATATACGACGCTGCCTCTACAGTAGACAACAGGATCGGCACACAGCAGCAGCAGTTCAGTACTCGCTCCACACAACGCTGATAATTCGTAGTTGCTTCGCTATTCTTGGGAAGACTCATTACTATGCTTCAATTCACGACGGCACTACCGCAGCTTGAGAGTGCAGGTCTTTTATAGTTCCGGGCATGCGGGGCTAGAATCTTTTAGACCAATCAGGCGTATCTCGGTTCCTAATGGACGGATCGACAAAATTCTTGAAGTTTCAAGCATTATCCATTTTGTCGCCAAACTCACCAAATTCGTAGCCAAACTCTGGTATCACTGTCTCCATATCCGGCAGCATCCAATACGGATGATTGTAAAACGGTCTTTCTTATGATGACAGTATTTGCGCTGGGGAGCAAAATTACAGGTTTTTAACAATATTTTTAACATAAAATTAATAGAATTTTATCAAATATTGAACGAAATCTATTCACAAAAAGTTTATCAGTCTACCTCTCCAAGTACAAGTAGAAATGAACTCGATAACTACAAAATGTAAAAACTATTTTAAAATGTAATGTATAGATATAGAATTAGATAATATAGATAGTTAGATATAGATATAGTTAATGTCTATATATAGAATTTTGAATAATTTTCATCAAAGAGTAAACCATTCGTTTGTTCGCATGCTTGATTCAAAAATATAACGCCTTAGATAAATGAAATTTGGTACATGATCTTGTTACTAAATTATTGGTAAAATTATGTTTGAATTGTTGGGAAAAAAATCTTCCATAATGCGTATTTGGTTTGTTTGTTTACATTCTTCGAAGTACAAAACGCTCATAAATTAAATTCTGAATTCCCACAGCTTTGATGGTTTTCTCAAAATTCCTAATTTTGAGAAGGGAGAAGCAGATGGGGGAGGAGTTATATCTTTATTGAAGAGCGACCGAGAAAATTTTGGAGAGACAATTCCTATTGGTTTACATTATTATCACTTGAGAAAGTTTTTTCTGTTTAATATTACTAATCTTTAATTTAAAAGACACCTTATTAATAGAGTTTTGGTTTCTGTAACATACACTTTCAAGAATCACATTCATCAAATATCCGAAATAAAGGCCTGAAGCACTTTAAACAAATCGGGACTAAACTGTAGTGGTGTGTAAGTTTGGAAAGGGCGTGCTTACTCAAGTGTCATTTTCTTAATCTGGCCATTGCTCAAAATCCAGATGTTTCGTCCCAAAATAACTCTTCTATATATAGCTTCTATATATGTTACATAAATAAATATTAATCTGAATTGAAAAGTTATTATAGCTTTTATAGAAAGAAAGTAATTTAACAGTTTTTTAATTGCTAGAATACAAGGACATTTAATAAACTTCTGAATAGATTTTACAACCTGGCATTAATGACTTAACGATATAATATCATTACGTAAATCACCCAGTGGATGTTCGGTAAATTTAGTCCAATAAGCTGGATAATGGGAAACTACACTTTATTCAACGAATATCCCAAAAACTACATAGCTTAAATAGCCAAAACGAAAAATGTATATAAAACAATCCTTGTAGAAATTATTAGCACAAGTATATAACAAACCACTATTCAGTAATAACAACAGCACTAGTTTAAAGCAATTAGCGTCTATAGTCTCAAATGTCCTCAAACTTCAACTCGCACTTCAAAGTGAATTCCTAGAAATATAAAATGAATCAATCTTCCTCTCTTTAAAGGGAACGATGAATTTTCTTTAGCTTCTTAGGCTTTTGGAGGTATTTTGACAGAGTGCGGTATTATATAGAATTCCCAAAAAGAATTTTCAGGTCTCAATTCCTAATAGCTCCAGAGCCATGATTCTTGCAGTCTCCAGGCTCTTCATTTTATTTGTTGTCAAGCCACCAAATAATCACTAATATCGAGGGTCATTGACTTGATGTCTATTACAAACAACTATAAGACTAAGATGATAAGAAAATTGCGTTACAGATTCGTAACAATAAATCCATTAAACATAGTTTTGTCATATAATTATATAGCTTCCTTTTTCATGATTCCCTTTCTCAATTACAGATGTATCAGTTCATTTATCGGAGAGCGAATCATTTACAAAGCAGAGAGTGAAAAGATCCGTTCCGGATAAACGAAAAGTGATCGAGACGGCCATCTATGTGGATTATCCGTTATATCACAAACTGAGCGTGAAAAAGAAGCAAAGCGTGGAAGAAATGCAAGATACAGTTTTAGCTATTCTCAACGAGGTATCATTGAACTTTTTATTCCCTTTGTCTTTTTTGATAGTATATTTAAATATTCAGTACAAAATTGATTTTGAATAATTTATATTTTTACTTAAAAAAATGAATGAAACTATACCGCGATTGGTTCAATATCTGTGAAAGAAATGTGAAATTCGTAATTTCTAAAACTCAATATAATATTACTTTCTATATTTGTTAAATATGATAAATTTTTTAGCCGTATGAATTTTTTAATATCTTATTTAATCAAATTATTTTTTATTCTATTTGTATTTTATATACTACTGAACTGTCGCCGGCTTCCTGGCCTAGGGGTAGCACGTCTCCCCCGTGACCTGGGCGTCCAGTGTTCGAGTCCCGGTTAGGGCATGGCTGTTTTTCCCCATGTGTTTTATCTGTGAGGTGTGTGAAAGAGCTCCCCTGCAAAAAGGGGTTGTGCAAGCGAGTGTCATCTTCATATGAGCTGTCAGACTTCTTCCCTCAAGTGCTCAGAGGTCTTTACCCTCAGAGGCTACTGCACCCCTCTATCCCCAATCTAAATTTAATTTGAATTCAAGGGGGATAATCAGCATACTACTAAATTATGTCACTCCCTCTAATTTTTTTTTAGATTACACTACGTAGCATCGGTCTTGCAGATACACATTGCATTGTTTTAATTCTGTAATGGATGTATACTACTTTGGTACTTATTGTTTAAAACGGTCATATATTGGCGACCATTTTTCGTAATAGTGGCCAACAAGATAATTGGCGAATATAGTCTCTTTAACTGATATTTAAAAAACTGTACCAGAATTTGGCGTGTTTGGCTTTATGATCTCTATAACCGGTAAATACTCTGCCTTGACCTTTCAATTTTTACATACATGGGAGTTAATTTTGACTCTTACTCTCTGATAAAAACCATTTTGAATGTTGGCGTATTTTATATAACCCCAAAACTAAATAAAAACATTTTTATTTATGAAGCGTTTTATAAAGTATTTTCACATACCGATTTGAGATATGCTTGCGTTTAGTCCATCATTTGTAAGTTCAATTATTTAAAAGTTATAACTGAGAGGAGTTCTGTATTTCTGTTGATTACACTATTGTCTCAATCATTTTTTAATAAAAAATTTCTGCTGAGGGATTTTTTGATGCTTTGCCCAAACTCTAGATGTAGGTCCACTATTTCAAGTTTTATTGATAGCATACCTAGGAATATGATTTCCCCTTCTTTCTGTACAGAATTGTCTCAATTCATATAGGGAGATGGAAAATCAATATAAATTCACATTTCATCCAAAAATTAAAATGCGATACTAGCCTAAAAAATATAATACTAAACAGGTCTGTAATTACAAATACTTTGTAATTTGCGGTATAAAATAATTATTAGCAGTCTAATTAATAATTCCTCTCGCATTAATTCCCTCCTTAATGTTATTTTGATTAATTTATAATAATAATTAATGATAATTATATAATAATTAATAGCTGAATAAACACTAAAAACTAAACAGAAAACTAACTATTTGAACTACAGAGAATTCGGTATTTTTTTCCTGAATTTTTATTGGATTTTTTTTTATATAAACAAAGAGTACGTTAAAAGGTATTGTAATCGTCAATCAATTCAAACTACAGATTTTTGTCGAATTTCCATGTTTTAAATCTTCCTGTATTTAAAAAAGAATGTTTTTGGAAGTACGCCAGTCTGTCAGTCACAGTCTGTAAGATGCAATGAAGTAGATAAATAAAATATGATACAGATCTAAATCTTATATCTAAACATTAGCATTTAAAATTTATCGAATTCTGAACCAAATTCGTCAAAGGATTGATCGCTCATCGGACTATGCATTTGAATATATTTAAATGCAGTAACAGAAAATAAGAGCAACTAAAATAAATGGAATTTCGTGTTGAATCTTTTTATAATAATTATAGTTCTATGCCAGATTTTGGTCCTGTGATGGTATGTGATGAGCGAGGATAGAACCTGAGACCTTGTGGTTCGCAGTCCAGTAACATGACCACGATACAAAAGCAATTGCTCGGGTAGCGTAGCTGTTAACTGACTTATAAGCTTTCACCACAGACTCTCCCTCCAGTGAGTCGGAGGTGAGATGAACGATATGGGTGTTGAGTGGTGATGTATTTAGCTGCTGATTCTAATGCGCCTGTACCAATTTCAGTAACGCCAAGCGTTATGGCGAACGTATGTGGGTGAGTGATTGCGGATGCTGCGTCAAGTGAGTCTGACGACTTTGGGTTGCTGCGGCCTTTATGTGTTGCTGCGTCAAGTGAATCTGACGACTTTGGGTTGCTGCGTCAAGTGAGTCTGACGACTTTGCTGTGGGTAGATGGCGCCACAACAGCTATACGAAGTTTGAAGGTACATCGTCCGAGGTCACCAATGTGGTGGTATGTGATACACGAGGTTAGAACCTGGGACTTTGTGGTTCGCAGTCCAGTAACATGACCACGATACAAAAGCAATTTCTCGGGTAGCATAGCTGTTAACTGGTTTATAAGCGTTCATCACAGTCCTAATTGGTTAACGAAAATGCGCCTTAAATGCATACTTGTTTACTCTACTTTTCTAAGAAGCACAAAACTCTCATATTTGAGACTATAAAACTAAATATTTGAGTAGGTACTCTTGGTGCCTACAACTTTGAACGAAATCTTCAATTTTTATGCGGGAGGAAGGAGTGATAACACCATTCTCTTGCGTTAAAAAACCCCGGTGAGACCTCACCTACTGGTTTCTATGTACATATAATTTATTTTACAGAAAAATGATCTTTTTTATTTTAAATTGCAGGTGCAGCTCATTTATAACTACCAGTCACTGAAAACTAAGTTCAAAATTGTTGTGGTGAAACTCGAAATACTGTCTGAAGGAAAGGTTGGTACAGATTCATCATCAAATCACTGACTGTCATATATATCGCACTCATTCAGTTTCCCTTAGTAAATGTTATTAATGAAAAAAAATTAAAACTTTTTGAAAATTGATTATATTTAGTTTAAAATTGGCTACGGCCGCTTTTATTTATGGAGAAATGAAAAAAAATGTGAGCTTAAACAAGATAAGAACCATGTTTGTGACTTAAAAAAATTATATTTGCAGGAGGGTCCAGATGCAGCAGATGGCGATATCGATTTGTATCTGGATAATTTCTGTTCGTGGCAATCGGCGAAGAATCCTCCTGTCAATTCCGAATTACACTGGGATCATGCTCTCATGCTTTCGGGGTAATACTTTTTGAAATGTCACTTTATTCATTTATCTTTACTTTCTCGTATACGTAATATAGAGAAAGCATAGCAATCGTAAAAAAATTCATATTTGAGATTTGGACCTATCACCACGTTTCAGATCTCTTTGAGTTAGAAAAAAAATTATTTGAGCAAAGTGATTAAAATTGGTATATGGTCTTTACATGAAATGTATAGATTCCTATCATATTTTGAACAAAATCTGTTCAAACGAAATCCGTCAAACGGGCTATTCGAATATAAGTTAGCATGACAACTGTAAAACGAAGAGAGCTAGATAGATAAAATTTGGTACATAGAATTAACATCTAAAGTAATAACTCAAAAACGCAATAAATTTTTAATTTTTGTTTCAATCAGTTAGGGAACATGCGTCTAAAATACAAATTTGATTTATAGATATCATTAACCGCATATCAGGGATTAATTATCAAACTATTCTCCAAGAATCACACAACAGATTCAATAAAAATATGAAATTCACGCCAAAATTAATACTTCGTATCTATTGTACGCCAATACCATGTAAAGCGTTCTCTGAGATAAAACGTTTATTAGAGTGTATGCGAGAAAGTTATAGGGAGAGACTTCCGCTGGTTTATATTAAGCAAATTGATATTTTTTATTTGATACATTCAACTGAAGGTGTGATTTACAGAAAATATTAATTTTTAAATAAAAGTAGATGCTCAGATCAACAATTTAAGCGCGGGTAGCCTTTAAAATATTTTAATTTTAAAGTTTATAATCTGAATTTAGATCTCCTAATTTTTTTTTATGTGCGTCTTATTTACGGAAAAGAAATCCTCCAAATTCATTCCAATTTGATCACTAATACTAAGTTCTTGATCGGAATTATTAATCAAAGTGTAATAAAACAGTTCTTGTAGTGTCTAGATACATCGAATATTTAATTATTGCTCTTTCATATTAACACACCTTGTGCTCAATTAAAAAAAACGTTGCGTAATTCAAAAATAACTAAATATAGAGAGAAATTGTATATTTGTAATAATGTAAAAATAAAAGGGAATATTTTCGGCAACATAAATAATTTTATAAGGTATTCCTCCTTGCAGAAAGCCCAATAAATTCTTAAGCTTTTAAAAGAATCTCTTAAATTTATTCTCTAAATTTATTTATTCTAAATCTGTTCTCTAAATTTATTCAACGTTTATGTTAATAATATTCCTAAGATTCTTTAAATCATCTATTAATTCTTAAAGACAATACAGCAGAATTAACAAAATATGGATTTTCTCAAACCATCATAGAGTTTACCGATTATAATTCCGCTGATTCGGAAAAAGTTGATCTTTTCAATTTGTATACTTTCACTTCGCAAAAAATTATTTTTGTCAGTACTATCACAAATTAAATTTCAATATTCAACCTGTTCGACGTCTAGATAAATTAATTAAAAATTCAAAGGTGTTTTTTTCAATAATAAAAATTATCTTCTGATAAGGAAAAAGTTCAAATGAGACTTCTATAAAATATTATCTATTTAGTTTGTTTGGTTATATTACTGTCCCGTTTGAAAGCAATACTTAGGCTGTTTAGCGAAGGATCTTCTCATTGTGGACCGCTGTCAAATGTTGAGGACGTCACCTGATCTGACACCTCTCTTTCCAAACTTATGCACCACAACAACAGGAGGACGTCTCGTCAACGATGCCCGATTTAACAAGCAACATAACAGCATACACGGTAGACTTTTAGAGAAATCAATTTTGAATATGGAACCCTCCGATTCCAAAACCACAACGCTATGAGAAAAATACTGCCTAAGCTTAAATTTCTGTAAAAGAAATCTCTGATGACATGCAAGCTTCTGTTTAGAAGTCATTAAATAGGTTTCTTCTGTCTTCTGGTTACTTCTTCTTCGTGTGTACAGTCGACCACCCCGCCACTACTGAACGAAGCAGTATCGATAGCTGTTGGCCGCGGTGGCCTCTTGGTAAGGTCTCGGCTTCGGAACCGGAGGATTTCAGGTTCGAGACCCTATTCCACCGAAGAACCGTCGTGTAAGGGGGTCTGTTGCACGTTAAATCCGTCCTGACCAAACGTCCTCCCGCTGGTGTGGTGTGGTGTGGAGAGGGGGGTGCCAGCTCAGGTGTCGTCCTCGTCATCTGACCGTGGTTCAAAATTACGAGGTCCGTCCCAAAATAGCCCAAGTGTTACTTCAAAAAACGGGACGTTAATATAACTAAACCAAACCAAACTGAAATCGATAGCTGTTATGGACACTGTTAGGAGTATAGCATATTGGAAACACTAAATTGAAATTGTAAATTTACCCAGAAGTAACTATAAATGAGAAAGATAACACTCTTTTGTTTATACATTTCAGAGAGTTTCCAGCAGTAAATTTTAGATAATGACTTCATTGTTAACACTTTCGGTCAAAGATTTCGGCAAAAATTCCCTAGATTCGAGCTGTATATGATCCTGTCTTACTCGATCAGTGAAAAAAGCTAAAGCAATTCTAAATCGATTCTTTGAAATTTCTAATTAAAGGGTGTTCCAAAATTAACGCAAGATTTTAATTTGCTATCATTCATGCAGTAAAATGTTGGCAACCCTATTTAAAAAAAAACATTTGACAGCTGATAGTTTAGGGTTAGCAAAAATGGAGCGTTACATGATAGAACAAGGTATGAAGGCAAGATTTGAATTAAATAATAAAAAAAAGGTTTACCCCCCTTTAAATTGTAATATTTTTATTGAATCGTAAAGTACACAGGACAGGATTATGTATGGAATTATACATAGGGCTAATGGCCTCCACGACTTTGCTGCCACATACGCACTTTTTTGTCGAAATTTTTCATGACCGTTTTGCATAAATGTGGCTGATACAGCATTAAATTTCTTCCTTCAATGCATATGTGCTTGTGGGCTCGTTGACATAGACTTTCGACTTGAAATAACCCCCCAAAAATAAATCCAGTGGTGTTAAATCACACGATCTAGAGGGCCAATTTTCAAATTTTCGATCTGCGGTCGACAGACTTTCATTATTTTTGAAATATTGTTTGAAAACACGTTGCTCTATCAAATAATTCGCTCCATTTTTACTAACCCTAAATTATCTGCTGTTAAATGGTTTTTTTCAATAGGGTTGATGACACTTTACTACACGAATGATGCCAAATTCAAATCTTAAGTTAATTTTGCGATACCCTTCGTAAATAGCTTTCGAAATGACACACAGCATAGCTAATTTAAAATATTCAAAATTCGTTCTGTTTGGACTATAATAAACCTACACTCAAAACAGAGCGAATTTATCCCAAAATTCTATTTTTGTAAAAAATTTATAAAATTAAAACAAAAACAAATTATACTGAAGGCACTGGGATGTCAAAAGGATCTGAAACTGGTATATAAAGCCACAATCAAAACAGTACAAATTTATCGCACAGTTCTATCTTCAAAAAAAATTTATACAGCAGCACAAATTAAAGTTAATTTTACTAAACTTTATATATTTAGTAATGATTATTAATAAATTCCTACCGATCAAAACTACCTGTAATTCTTTTTTTTTTCTGCCAACCGCATGCAATTTGTTTGCGTTAAATTCTCATAATAAGTTTTATTCTTTTGGAAATTTTAAAATAATTATACAAGTTCATCTTTCAACTTATGATGATGAAGTGCTGAAAAGCATTTACGGAACAGTGCATCCTAATCGATATATCCACTTAAACTAGCTTATAATATTACCATTTTCGCAATAGAAAATGAGCCAGGCTTTCACGTAGTGTCATTTATTGAAATTCAATCAAGAGCATCGTGGTAATGGATTTTAATTTCAAAATTATTTGAAAAGGCTACAAATGCATATGCATAGATCATGTTTACAGTGTGAGAGAAAATAGCGCTTAAAAAAATTTTTTTTTTCTTATACGTAGTATAGAGAATGTTAATAATCGTTAAACAATCAGTATTCGAGATATTGACGAATCTCGCGTTTTAGACCTCCTTGTGTTCGATTTTTGGAAAACGCCCGTCCGACTGTGACAAATTTAACTCATCAACCCATTGATCTAGATGGTTGAAATTTGGCATACGATCTTTATACTAAATTTGTAAATTTCTATCAAATTTTGTGCAAAGTAAGTCTATCTGTCCGATTGTTCGAATATAATTTGATACGATAACTGCAAAACGAAGGAAGCTAAATGGATCAGAAACATCTTTCAAATTTTGAAGCAAATCCAACATGTGATTGACCGTCTGTCGGTCTGTACTTTCAGAAATATTTAACGCGATAACTTAAAAACGTAATGACTTAACGATATGAGATTTGGTATGTGATTCTGCTACTACAGTTAAAGTTTTGTGTCAAATCTTTATTTCAATCGGTTGAGAAAAACTCATCTAAAACTCAGTAAATTTGATTTTTGAATCCTATTAACTGCATGCCAGGGATTAATTATCAAATAATTCGTCAAGTGTCACACGATAGATTCAATAAAAATGCTATATTCCCGCCAAAATTTAATATTTCATAAATGTTGTATACAGCTGCTGCGCAAGGTGTACTCTGGGATATGCGAGAAATATTTTGCGAAACCAGTTCCACTGGTTTTGATGATTTATGTTAATCTTTAATATAGATAAGAAAAATAATCCGAATTTGTGACTCTTTCAGAAATTTTGATTAAATTAAGACATTTTTTTTAATTTCTGAAATCAATTTTTTATTTATATTTTCCATTTCACTGCGTCCTTATGTTAAGAATTTGGTATTTATTAAATTAATGTATTCTCTCACTTAGTTACGATCTCCACAAATTAACACCAGGAAACGAGAAAAACAAAAAGGTTTTAGGTAAGTTATATTATATATATAATGTTTATTCTTTTATTCTTTTAGCAAATTTTATATTCTTTGATTCAATGTGGAACACAATTCACTCTGGGATGTTATTTTGAACTAAGGAATTAAAAGCGCAGGAAGAAAAAAATTTATTTAGAGTTAATTTAAGCGAAAAAAGCGAAAAAATGTTAGATCTGTAACATTTTTTTTTTGCATTTTTATATTTAAAAAGAAAAACACAAACCGATTAAAAACGTTAGAGCAAATTAGTTCTAAATTATATTTATTTACGAGTAAGAACGTTAATATTTATTAAAGAATTTTTATTCTTTATTTTGTTAAACCCTATAAAAATAACCCTTTTGTTATATTGTTGTATTATATTGTATATTTGTTATA
>JAPMOR010099591.1:8371-95309 GCA_026543865.1 Argiope aurantia
AAAAGTGTTAGTGTTCCTCAGTGACTCTAAAAAAGTGTTAGTGTTCCCCAGTGACTCTAAAAAAAGTGTTAGCGTTCCCCAGTGACTCTAAAAAAAGTGTTAGTAACACTTTATATATATATATATAGATAGATAGATATAGATATATGCTTTTTAAATTGATCCTGTTTGCATGCTTACAAAGTACAGATCTTAAGTCACAGTTAAGTCATCTAGCGTATTTGATTCAAAATTTGATGAGGATTTACCTTTTAAATAGTAAAACTGGTCATTCAAATTCATTTATCTATGCCCTTGGATTTTAGAGGTAAGACTTTTATTTGGATACAAATGTACAGAAATAAATTCTTTAATAGATTTAACTGAAAATTAGATAAGAATCTACAATCGTAATGTTAAGTCTTTGCACCAAATTTTATCCAAGTTTATAGTTTATATTTATCGAGCTCAGTTGTCCTTCAACAACCAGATAGACGTCCAATGAATGGATTTCATTCAAAATTTTACAAACTCCTATGAATTTGACTCAAAGATCATATCATGTTTCATCTGTTTAACTCAAAGCATTCTTCAATTATCTTGTTCATAGACAGATATAATTCCAAAAATGTGTTTTTTGGATTCAGGGGAGTTTGAAACTTGAAGATTCGTCAAAATTTCGAGTTTGAAGTTTTTGTCAATTACTATAATTTCTCTTCGCATATTTCATAAACGCGAAAGTAAAAATACAATTTCAATTGAATGCGGTGTCTTGGAATATATATTAAAACTGGGATTAAAGGCCATCGTGCAATTCTCCTTTTATGTTTTCTCTTATTTCAAACATTCGTAACGGCATCTGGTGTGGTCCTGAAATATTATTTCTGTACAGAATTGTAGTTGAATTAAAATTCATCCAGTAAAATGTAGCAATAAAATCTATTTTCATAAGTTTACATATGACAAATGAAATCCTGCGTTTTGCTTTATCAATAATTAATTCTCTGAATTCGAATTTTGTATTAAATACAACGACCTTTACATGATGTTTAAATACCCAACGGACTCAGGATCTTAAAATACAGTTAAACGGAAACATTTTTCATATTTAACAGTTTATATTTTAAGAAACTTTAAAACTAACTTTTTTTGACGATGAGAATCCAATGAAATATAGAAAATCAACCAACTTGAAACAACTTTCTAACTTTAAAAATATACGTATACGAAGTATTTAAAGAGAAAGCAATGTAATTGTCAAAAAATTCAAACTTGACATTTTTATGAATCTTTACCTTTCAGACCATGAATTTGAGAAACATATTTGGAGTTATGTCTACCTGTCCGTATGCATAATAGATTTAAAAAAAACCTTTGAGCTAGACGGATGAAATTTGATATGCAGTCTTTACAATAAATTTGTAAACTTTTAGCAAATTTTGCTTTCACTTGAAGTTTATCTCTGTATCCGAGTGCAAGTGAGCACGATAATTTTAAAGTACAAAGAGCCAGACAGATACAGTTTTAGTATCTAAAGTTGAAATCCATATTAAAATTGAAAAACCGGTCGTCGAGAGGTGGACATCTGTCAGTCTTGTTTTCTCAAGCATGTGAAAACATGAATTAATTCAATTGCAGTCACTTAGATAAATGAAATTTTCGATTTGATTTTGTTACTAAAATTGAACTTCTGAGTCAAATTTGGTTTTAATTGGATGGGAAAAAGATGTCCAAGATACAAATTTGGTTTTCTGGTGTTAGTGTTTTATCTGCATTTCAGCGATTAATTACAAAAAAAAAAAAAGCCTAAGATTGAAAAATTTAGAAAATGTCTCACTTTTTCCATTTTAAATCATTTTTCCAGTATCTGTTATTTTGATAGTTTATCGGAGAAAACGAGGTTCAAATGCCCAAAGCGAATTCCAATACATCTGTTGTCCGAATTATAATTAAAAACAATCGATACTGGTCTAAGAACGTTTTAATCATTTTCGGATGGTTTTACTGAACTAAATATCTTAAGAAAGACTTCCATGATATTAGAAAATTTTATATCGGTATACAAATTTTTTTTATGCATTTTTAGGTACAAAATTATATAGTTTTGTTAAATAGAAAAATGATTATTGTTTCTTAAGACTAAATTATGCACCAATTATTTTGAACTATACAATGTACCCATTTTAATCGTGGCCCAACATCTAATTTACAAAATAGTAGGACACGTGTTACAGTCAAACAGTAGAAAACAGTAAAAGCAATAGAAATAATTGCTGGGTGACATGCTAAACAGTACCAGGGATATATGATGGTCGGAACAAAATAATAAGAGGACTGGATGCTGAAAATAGTGTGATAAAGAAATTAAACTAAAATAAATATTACTAGGAATCTGTAATGCTTTACAGCAGTGTTAGTGTCATCGCTGAAAAGAGAGATTTATAGTGAGTCCTAATGATTACTAGGTAGATGACACAAAACTTGCAGGCCATTGGCGATATAAATGAATGCTCTGGAAAATGCAAGAATTTGGAGACGAGGTCTATAGATTCTTTTAGAAAATTCCGTTACCCTGTGGGAATTTATAAAAGGTGAAGTACTTATTAGAGAAATTTTTCTCTTTTTAAAACGTAATTGAATTTGCGAAATGGAAAAGGAAAAAATGGAAATTTGGAAAGTTATTGTGTTATTGCCACCATTTAAATATTGATTTGCTGTTAGGTTCTGCATTGTTAAACTCTACTAGTGTTGCTGTTTGGGTATGCATCGACTGAGTTTTTGTTGAATGTGCTTCGTTCTTCGTGGGAAAAATTATCGTTTGCTATTATATAACCTGATGTATCAAATTCACCTTACATCCACCGGACGTTTTCTGTAATATTATCATAGAATAAAGAATTGCTAATCGTTCATTAAAGTTTAACATATTATATATAAATGTGTTTGAAGTTTCATCTTTCCTAAAATACTTTCACCGGTTTTTCACATTTTTTACGTTTTAGTATTAAAGTCCATAATTTTGATAACCTTTTCCTTAAAACTTTTAATTTATGAAGATGTGTTTTTAAAATTATTTTTAAAATTAATAAAAAAAACTGGGAGCCATATTTTGAATACTTGGTTGTAGATTACTGATTCAAAAATCTGCATCCAACCAGATTGCGACAAACTTACGTAAACAAATATCAACAGCAAATCTTAAGATCGAAGTCTGTTCTCTATTTTCATACTATAATACTGCCTGACCCCCCCCCCCCCCCCCCTTTTTTTGCATGCCGTAGCCAACCTTTTCACTAAATTTGAGGAAGGTGATGATTGAGCTGGAAGAGGAAATGTTAATTATTTATTGACTATATTATATATATATACACACACTGGTTTGCAAAACTTAAGCAACAGGTATGTTTATTGCCATAACTTCGCGAGAAATCATCTGAGTGACATGAAATTCAGAAATGAGATACAGCATTTTGTTCTGAAAGAATGACGAAAGCATAGTTGCGCAGAAATGAATACAATGCATACAGTATGCAATCAAACAAAAAAAAAGGCTTTATTGAACTCATAGTATCGTTACACATGTTTGTCTGTCCAAGAAGAAGAACAGCAAGCAGATGTTCCTTAGTATGGGATATGCCCTCCCCTTACTGCAATGGTTGCTTCGCACCGTCTCCCCATACTCAGCACCAGATTGTCCAACAATTCTTGAGGTAAGAGTGCCCATTCCTCAATCAGCATCTGTTTAAGTTGTCGGGTGTTTCCAGGAGGATGTAATCGTGCCGCAAGGCGTCTCTCCAAAGTATCCCACACATGTTCTATCGGATTTAAATCAGGGGAGCACGCCGGCCAATCCATTCGAGTGATATCTTCACTTTCCAGGAGCTCCTCAACCGCATGAGTCCTGTGTGGCCGTGCATTGTCATCCATAAAAACGAAGTCTGATCCAATGGCACCTCGGAACAGACGCACATGGGGAAGGATCACCTCCAGACAATAGCGATCTCCAGTTACAGAACCTCTGTCGAAAACGTGGAGCTCAGTCCGCCCGTTCATCATAATGCCTACCCAGACGACAACTCCAGGACCACCGAAACGGTCTCTTTCCTTGATGTTACTGGGATGAAACCGTGTCCCGACCTCTCCCCAAATCAACTGGCGTTGGTAATCGCTTGAAACATCACGGAAAGAGACCGTTTCGGTGGTATTTCGGTTTCGATTCCGTATTGAACGCTCTAAAATTGACCATAAAGGTTCAATTATTATTATGTGAGGACCAAGACAGATGTTTAACTTCATCCTTGTATTCATCAAACCATGATTGGATAAGTGTCGCTGCATGGATAGGTGCATTATCATTCTGGAAAAAGACAACCTCTTGCAGAAAACAAAGTTTTTATCATAGGATGGGCCTGGTCAGCTACCATTTTTATATACTTCTCCCCAGTGATCCTTTCTTTCAAAATTACAGTTGGTCCAGCAGAAAAACATGACATGGCTGCCCATATCATGACAGATCCACCTCCATGCTTTTCAGCTGGAAGGAGATAATCACGATCATATGCCTGTGCAGGTATCCTCCAAACGTGCACCCGTCCTGTTATAGGCAAAAGTATGAAACACGATTCGTCAGACCATATTACTTTCTTCCACATATCGACCAGGTTTATTACTAGGTTTTGTGAGTGTGACACCACTGTAGACGACGTTTAGCATTAACATCTGTGACAAGTGGCTTGGAAATTATTGCTCTATGTTCTATTTATGAAGGTGCCTTTCAACTGTAATCACTGACGTTGGAGAATTTAGATGGGTATTGAGCTCTGCGGTCACCTTTGTTGCAGTTGTTCTCTTTTTAGACATTACAATCCGTTTCAATATCAGTCGGTCTCTTTCACTGAGCTTCTCTTTCCGTCCACTATTTTGCTTTGGCGAGCTTGTATTGCCGCGCTGTGTGTATGCTGTCATGAGTTTAGACACCGTACCTCTATAAACACCTAAAAGTTGGGATGTTTTGTTCACACTTATTCCAGCTAGATGGGCTCCTACGATTTGGCCTCTTTGAAAATCTGAGGAGCCCGACATTTTACGCTTTTGAAAATATCTATAAACTTTACAAAAATTTCAAATTAAAGAAAATAGTATGACTAAAACAAAGTGAATATCATTGGAAAAGAATACCTAATAAAACCAGTGGGAGTGGTCTTCCCAAAACTTTCTCGCATACTTTCAATAAAGGTCTTATCTCATTTCCTTCGCATAAAATTGTCTTGTAAACCTCTTTATCATTGGATAAGATCGCGAATGATTTGCATGGCATAGACGAATAATAATTATGAAATATAGTTCTTTGACGTGAATCTTGTGAAAGCAATTGCATTTTTACTGAGGCTATCATGTGAATATGTATTTTGAACGCCTTTTTTTCATTGATTAAAACCAAATTTTGACACGGAACTATGGTTGTAGTTACGAGATCGCATATTGAGTTTCATTGGTTTAAGTTCTTGCATTAAGCATACGAAAATACAGACTGACAAATTTGATCAACCCTTTGTCAAATTTGGTTCAAAATTTGATAATATCTACATTTTAGATGTTGAAATTTTGTACCAAATTTTATCTATCTAGCTTTTTACGTTTTGTAGCTATCGAGTTCGCATGTACTCGAACAACGAGACAGATACATTAATTCTGAATAAGTTTCGTTTAAAATTTGATAGAAAGCATTAAATTTGATCTAAACTTAATATATCAAATTTCATTTGTCTAGTTTAAAAGGTTTTTGAGCTATTGTGTACACAAAGAGATGGAGTGCCAAAAATTTGTTTTTCGATCTCAGGGACGTCTGAAATGGAACGATTCATCAAAATTTGGTGTTTGAATCTTTTGACGATTACAATACTTGATCAATAGTTCGTATATGATAAAGTAAAAAAGTTCTGACAAAAACTTCTTACCGTGCATCATTCCTGTGCGCAACATGATCTAGTCCTAGAATTCTGAAATGGACAGTAGAATGAGTATATTTGAATCATGATGACAGATTTAATGTACCATAGGTTCCAGATACATTCTGGGTGTTGGTTTTTCAGCACCAGCTTACAATCTCGCTTCTGTAGCTGAAATTACGCCGACGCTAAACATTAGTTTAAGAATATTTATGTTTCCTTTGTTATCATTTTGCCTATTAACACAAGGTTTATAATTACAGATGAAAAAAAATATTTTCTTTGACAAATTTGATCCCCTTATTTAAAGTATCTTTATTAGAAATAAAAAATTTACCTTTTGTGTAGATTAATCTTACCAGAAAGAATCTTCTAGCTTGTTATTGCATGGCTTTTAATGTCCTGATACGTACAAATAGCATAGGTCTAGATTAAAGCAGATTTACGATCAAAAGCGTGTCTGGTCTCCAGGGGCCTACAGCCTCTTTATCTAATGAAATGATAGGAGAGGTGGGAGTGATAGCGAAACTAGGTAGTAAGTGGTTATGTTCTGAAGAACCCGAGGCTCAGTATGTCAGCGCAGTCGATGTATGGCATTTAAAGGAGCATTTCGTTAATTATATCTTTGGGCTGTCTCCGGAAATGACAAATGGAGTTCAGTTGTTTTTTTTTAACTTATTTATTTACAAAGTGATGGAAGCAATAAGCAAAAGCAATTCTAAAATGTCCACTTCAAAAAAAAAAAACCCCTTTTTTTCTCAAGAGAAATGATTTTATTTCTGCATTTTACTACAATTTATTGTTTAATTCTATCTGTTGTGTGATGAATTGCAGTTGCTTCAATTTTGGCCGGCAAATTATACATGCTTTGAAACTGCATTCTATGCCAATTAAATATGATGGCTAGTTCCATATTGTATAACTGTATCCAATCAGTATCATAACGACTGGGAAGATAAGGGGAGTATAGATATCATGGGTTCTAGTCTCAGACAGTACTACAAGACCAATTATCAGACATATTGCTATGTCGTTTCAAAGCTAAATATGATGACGGTACAAAAAAACAAAAACAAAAACAGAATGTTATCTACAATTACAGAGTCATTGACGACAATTGGAAATGACAGAATAATTTTTTGCCCCAGGTGTCTCGTAATCTCGGTATGCCACTGCACCCAATTTAAATAAACTAAATAAAAGAAGGTGTAATTTGAAGAGTCTCTCCCTTCCAGGAGAGTACATAAAGGGATTTTTAAAATAAAAATGGATTCAAGAGGAGAAATCGTATTTATTTGCAGAACTTCCACTTTTCTGATCTCTTAGAATCCGAAAAACATAATTTTAGAAATATATGTCTGTGAACACGACAACTCAAAAACAGTGAACCTGAAGGACGGAATTTGGTATATGCTCTTTATATTCAATGTGCAGATTTGTATTAAATTTTGAACGGACTCCATTCATAAGAAGTTTGTTATTCCGTTAGTATAAGTAACACTATAGTACAAAACAAAGAGAACTAAATGGATAAAATTTGGTACATATGTTTAATATCTAAAGTACAGACATGTGCTAAATTTGGAAATAAATCCGTCGAGGAGTAAACCGTTTGTCGGTCCGTACTTTCAAAAGCATGCAAATGAGAAAACTCAATATCACAAAAACTTAAATACATAAAATTTGCTATTTGAATGACTTTGTGATTACAATTGTAGTTCTATACCAAATTTGGATTTTAATTGATAACATAAAAGGCTTTTAAATTACCCATTCGGTGTTTTGGCGCTTGTGTATTAACTACATCCTATTAATCAATAGCCAAAAAGGTCACCAAACTAAAATTCTTAAATCACTCCATAGGCTCTTTCGCAACTATTGTTCGCCCATTGCATATGGGTAATAATACAAAAATACAGTTATTGGAGAGTATGCGAAGAAGTTCGAAAGAAATCCGGCTGTTTCCTCGAATCTTATCTACAATGGCAGTTATATTGATTCTGATGAAGATTTAATTGCCAGAATTTCTGTTAATTGGAACTACAGCTTGAGAGATACTTTCGTCAATAAAGATTCATGTCTACGCACAAATATGATTTTTTTTTTTCAACGTTAACGATTACTCTGCTAAGTATTTCTTTAATGAATTTATTTATTTGTTTTTTAAAACATATTCCATAAATTTATGGGAGTATTTTGGCTGTATTTACGCATACATATAAACGCAATGAAATTCGGTATATGATCTTGCTTCTGCTCCTATAGTTCTATATCAAATTCTAGTTTCCATCGGTTTGAAAAAAAAAGTATTAAAAATACATGTTTGCACGATAGATTCATAAAAATGCTAGAATTTCGCTAAAAATCGATATTCCGTAACTATTGCTCTCTAATTCCATGAAAGATATTCGAGTCTTTAATCAAGATTAACAATTTTATACGGGAAAGGAAGGTATGACCTTTATTGGAGTTGATGCGAAAAAGTTTCGGTTAGGTCATTCTATCTAGTGTATTAACAGTACTCTAGCGATGAATCGCTAAAAAATTTCCCAGTAAGAATTCTAATAAGCTATATCGTAATTATTGTTCGCCAAAGCGTACAATTAATAATTTAAAAGTACATTTATTAGAGAGTATGCGACAATGTTTGAAAGAGACCACTCGGTTGAAACATAACTTTTTAAAGCCATACATACAGCAATTATGATTCAAACTCTGTGTAAAATAAATATTGGGTTTTGAAAAAGTACAGCATCTCTTCTTAATGTTGGATAAATCATTATCAGGAATCGAGCTTTTTTAAAAATTTAGTGTTATATTTTCAAGAGTACAGTTATAAGATTTTATATTCAATACAAATCTTATTTATATATATTGTTACGAAATTTCCGGGTTCGTTTGGATAGTGGAAGTTATATGGTGTGGAGAACGCTCAATCAGCAGGCGGCAGTAGAATAAAAACAACGACATTTATTTACACGAAGACACACAGGACAGCACAAAGACGACAACTATATACAGCACAGAGAAGACAATTATCATTATCTTCAGCCGCGAGACGTGCAAACAGCAGCATACAACAAAACTCTTCTGCAGACAGTAGCGCACAGCTTAGTTCAGCACTATCTTGACTCCGTCGCTGCTCTGCTAATCCCTGGAAGACCAGTTCTTCACCGACGATTCCGACTACTCTACTCTGGCAGCTGCGGCTGCCTCCTTTTATAGGTCTCAGAAGGCGGGGCTAGAAGCCTCTCAACCAATAAGGAACGTTCGAGGCGTATCTCGGTTCCTACTGGACGGATCGGGAAAATTCTCGAAGTTTCGGGTATAATCTATTTTGACACCAAAGTCGCCAAATTCGTCGCCAAGTCGCCAAATGGTCGCCAAGTTTGTCGCCAAGCTCTGGGACCTCCGACGCGACACCCGGACTCCATCCAATACAGATGACTGTAAAACGATCTTTCTGATGATGGAACCAACTATGCTGGGAAGCCGAATTGCAGGTTTGTAACAATATTTAAATTACATACCATGAATAATATTTATATTTTATGCTGGTCCTTTCTAAAGAAATCATGAAAGTTGCAAATATTGCACTTCGCCCTTCCTCCCTTTTATCAACATCACCCTTGACAGATTCACTTTTTAAAAAGAAAAATAGTGTGGCAGCATCAATTGCAAAAATTTGAGATGTGTCATAAAGGAATGACATCAATGAGGCTTTACATTTTTTTAACATACTGTGTAAAGTAATATATTAAAAATATATTTGCATATTTTTATTTTTACATCCCGTTTATTACTTTTTGTTCAATATGAATGAAATTAGACATTCATACTATTGTTAAAAAGTTTAATGCATATTTATGTATGTATCAGGTTTCATAAAATTATTAAAGAAGTTTATAGAATAATGTGATGGCACAGATGTCTTTTATCTGACCTTGATCCAAAATTAAGAAATTGGTCTTAAATTAAGCATTAATATAATTTTCGAGTGACTCCAAAGATAGGTACAGATGAAATACTTAGAACAGTTTAAAGAACATGGAAATTTATACAGCCTTATTTAATTCTGCCAAATGTTATTAATTACAGAAAAATTTTGAAATTAAATTCATTTCACATTTTACACCACAATTTCACTACGCCCCAGCCACGTTCACAAGCTTGACCCAACCAACGGAGAGTTCCAACTCATGAAAAACTGCTCCAGAGGTCCTTCGACCAAAGCCTTGAGACCCGTAGTCATCATTCCCCGAAATTAAATTCAGCGTTAAAGATTCTTAAAGAATACACAGTTTTTAGTGTCATTTTTGTAGAGGGGGGGGACCCACCTCCACAAAATCACGAAGTTGATTACACATTTTTTAAGAAACGTTCTTCAATCCAAACAGAAATTGAGTAAAAAAAAATGTGTACTTAATTTTATTAGCTCTGTAGCTATTATTAATAAAATTTTTGCATTATAACATCAGTTTAATTTGATTGCACTTCGCATGAATTTTACCATTTCGTCTCTTATTAATAATGAAGATTATCGCAGAGTAGTAATATAAAACTGCTAGCAAAGAACCATCTAAAATAATGAGCTAACAGGTATTCTTCATAAATAAGCATACATTCTAAAGTTGTTCGCATTTATTCCTAACTATGATAAATTGATAACGAGTTATTATTGCTTGGAGATTCAAATCATGCAACTGCCTTTTCATGTTTAACATCAATACTGTAGGTTTACATAAGTTACTGGATATATTCCCAAATCGGATCGCTCACATAAAATGTAAGGTTAAAAAAAAACAAAAAACGTTCCATTCTTCTTTTATTAGCCATAAATATCAATATGAAAAAAAATTAATAAAAAATACTTTTTTTGAAGAATTTAATAAATCTGTATCTATATGTATACATTAAATATTATTCTTATCAATTTCAGAGAAGATGAATTCTTTATTCTTATTTTCAAACTTTTTCTCAAGATTGGATTGTTTAATATGCAAAGTAAGTAACTGATTAGAGGTCTCGCAAATTTGGGGAATTCGAGGTATCGAGATTTATTTATTGTATTTTCAGAATAATTTAATTTTGCACGTTCACCAAATTTACAAAAATCGATCACTCAAATTTATTTATATTAAAATCAGGAAAAGTGTTAATTGTGAAGCATAATTTTAATAATATTCATAATTAATTACTTTCTGTTAAGTTTTTTACTATATAATTCTAAAAGAATTTTACTTTATAAATTAAGTAAATGTCTTCTCTATAACTAACTGTATATAAAGTGTGTTAAAGAGTTCTATCAATTTTTATTATTTTGTATAAAATTCATTTTAAAGTTCGATTTTGCTTTTTTATATGCGATTTTCTAAAACTTACTATCTTGGGAAAATAATTCATAATTTAATACTCTACTCTTTCATTTTGTCAAAATTTGCTACTTAAAATTATATAGGTCGAAATTAAATTAAAATCAACAGTTCTATATATTACGGAATGAGAAAAAAAAAGGGGGGGGTCACTAGATTTACATTGTGTAAGGGCTCCTAGAACATTTAATCCCTGCTAAAAGTGAAATGTGTTTGATGTCACCTTTTCCGATATTTCCAACATTTTTCCATTCTAGAGTTTTGAACGGAAAACACGTAAAATCTCTTTGCTTTGAAGCAAAAGATGTTGGTCTTTGAATTTCTCTGCAAGGGCTGAATTTTGGGATCAGCCCCTCATCTCCGCGTCACGCCCGCGCGATATTTTTTCCTCTGGCATCGTCGAGACATAAAGAAGACACATCGTCCGATTCGGTGGCAAGCGACACGGCCGCTTCTTCAAACGGCACTGAGCCTTAATTGCTGGAAGAACCCTCCTCCGCTTGATGGACGACCCTCTTTCCCCGGCTGTAAATCGTTTTTATTGCCGACGCTTCTGAATTTATTGTAATTGGACACAATTCCGGCGACTCGTCCATCTAAAGTGGTCGCCTATTCGCGAAAATAACCGGAGACAAATAAAACGAGTCGCAAACCCGAAACAACGAAAGCAATTCCTCTCCCTTCTTCGCGGGCGGCCTTTTGTTTTTTTGCTGCTGCTGCTTCCTTTCGGCAATCTGGCAACTTAACTGCTGAGAGGAAGATGAAGTTATTCCGAATCGTCATCGTAATCTCATTTCGGGTCGTTGAAAAGGCTACTTCTTCTTTCTTTCATTAGACTGGGGTGACAAGAATTAGCTTTGCCCAAGTACCAATTCGACCTTGATATTTATCGATGGTAGTGCGTCATTTTAATGACATGCTGTGTCATCGGCGCTGCTATATTAAGGGTGAATTTCGTGTAAGGAATTTCAGACTCATTTGTTTCGGAGGACGGGGAAATTATTTTGGGGAGACAGCCCAGCTCTTGGAACTTATTGTTTTAAATATGCAAACGAGAAATAGGATGGAATGAGAAGAAGAAAATGGAGTTACTTATAATTCAAAACGGCTTAATTCGTCTCTGTTCACGATTATATTTAGAATCATATAGTTGGCTAATGATAATGGCGTAGCAAATATAATTAATTAAAAGGAGAATTTGACTGAATTATTTTTATTGAAAATCATTAATCTTTTAAGCTAGGAGAACTAAGTCATTGGAGAATTTCACACTATATTTCAAATGGAATAAATTAGCACTAGGGAGTTACATCTCCTTCTCATTTTGCTCATCAAACCCTTAGAATCACTTGCGACTCGTTTGGGTTCACTTGGGTGATCCCAACTCGCTCGCCATATAGTTATGCATTTCTTGCAGTGCATTCTTTGCTAGAAGAAAATTTTAATTATTTCAAATAGCATGAAGTGCTAGCATTAATTTTCCCATCAGTTACTAAAAATGAACGATTAGTTTCGAATATTAAAATTATCTGCTAATAGAGAGATATCTATGAAATAGTAGATAGCAAAAGTATATATTTCTAAGATGTTTAAAAATCAAAACTGAATTAACTTTCCCCCCCTATTTCGATAAGATGTATTTCACGAAAATTGGTTGACACAATTTTAATATCATTGAAGTAATTGCTGAAGATGGCAAGTATTTATAAAATTAATTGTCATGTCGATAAATTCTCACAAAAGATATATTATTTTTATCGCATTATTTTAAATTATACTTCAGCAATTATTATAGAGTTCTTCGTTATGTGAACTAAAACATACACACCTCTATTTTTTTTTTTTTTTTTCATTTTGAATGGATCTTCTCAATTATGATTCTTTAGTTGCTCTACTTTCGTTTTCGATGATTCTGATTCTTCTTCAATACTGCTGACTTTACACTCATTTTTCGGTATTATCCAATTAAAAAAAAGGGTGATCTTACATTTCCCCGTCATACATCATATAAACTATCCAAACGTGCAAGCTGTTCTCAAATGACGATTAAAAAATTCAGCCTGATATTGCGTCCACATAAGCGTTTTATATATATAAATGTTTTTATGTAAAATGAATGTGGATAAAGATATTAATATTTCGATTTCTATATACATCTTTCATTTACACATTATTTAAACAAAAATAACATTAACTTTTAAGGCTAAAGGGTTCGTCTTTAGCCATTTGGACTAATTGTTCTTAATTTGTATCCGCTACACAATGTTTTTTGCTTTGTTCATTCTTAGCTGATTGATGTAGAAGAGTGGTGCAGGCAGGACACGTGTCATGGGCGCCATGAATAAAAGGAGCAAAATTGCGTTAGAAAATTTAAGAAGCTACTTTTTTTTTATTTTCTTGTACGCAATGCATACAAAGGCAAAGTACTGAAGTTGCTAAAATATTCGATTTCGAATTTTAATGAATTTTCGCATTTTAGACTCACATGTACCCAGAAAACACTTTATTTTTTATTTTTATTTGTTTGTAAATCCGATTCAACAACGAAACTTGATAGAATAATGAATTTGATATGTGGTTACAGCAACATAATTAAAGATTTCTATCATATTTTAAATGAAATCAAAGTGCAAGAAACTTGTCACTCTGTTTGTCTGTACGTACATGGATAGGAAATATCTAAAACATAAAAAAAAATAGAAGAATGAAATTCAGGATATTTTTTTCCTGCAGAATTGCATATCTGCATCAAATTTTGGACTGTTGATCAGTTTGAGAGACTTATCATTAAGAGACTGACCGTTTATCAGTGTGAGTGTTGTTAATACTTTAACTCAAAACGCAACCACAACAAACAGGAATACAATTTTGGTCCCGAGCTGAGAAAAGAAAAATGCCCGTAATGTATTTGTACTTTATTTAGTATACTACGAAATACATGAGCCATTTTGTTTTAGATAAAAAAAAAAGTGGAGAGGAGAAAATTCCCGTTATTTTTTTTTTCGCTATAACACTAAATTCTTTTTTTTTTAAATGAGACCACATTCTCTTTCAATTGGGGCTTAACACTCTTTAATGCAGGGCTTGTAAAGTACAAAGGAGCTTTTTGCATACTTCAGCATGACGTTTACCGAGGAAAATAAAGTGACGCTGGCGTTCAGTGCTCGTGAACGAGAAGTTAAATTGAAATGAATGAAAAGGAATGAAATGGCGTAGATATTACTATTCTTTTGGCTTGGCTTAGATTGGTTTAATGCTCAAAAAACAACTGTGCGCCAAATTTGGTAGCAGTTTGTCTGTTTTGAAGATTTTTTGAAAGGATTTTGCATCATGCGTTTCATAATTTATTGATAATACCTAAATAATTAATTTAATATTAATATTATGCACATTTTTAATATTATTTTGGTTTCAATATGCTTTGACAGTTCGTTAAGTGAAAATATTAAATAACCCTATTGTGTGTTCAGTTTATAGTGACTATAATTATAAAGACATTTTTGAACGTATGGAAATCAAGGAAAAATTAAAGCAATCTAAATGATAATATTTATAAAATATTTTAAAAGTTGTTTTTTCGGTTGTAGTTTTTTTTTTTTTCTTTTTCTTTTTTTTTCTGAAAGATAAAAATTTTTAATAAAAAAATCGAAAGTATAAAGTTTTTAACGAATGAAATCAATCTTGGATACTATTAGAATATTATTTTAATGCTTATTTGGTACATAATTCACAAGATAATATTTTATCCAGGCATTGTATGCGGAACTATATTAGAAAGTTGAAGAGAAAATATTCTCGATTTTTCTTAAATATGTATCATAATTTATAAAGAGTTTGACTAAGATTTTGTCTTTAAATTTGTTTTGTTTTGAAATAATTTTCTTGGTCCTTTTAATCTATCTCTAATTTGATCAAAATCATACTTATGGAAATCGTTGAACCCTTGAGCAATTTTACAAAGCGTTGTCACTACTAAATTTGCTACTTTTTTTGTCATAGAATTCTCTAATCCTTTAATATCCTATAATTATTTTTTTATCATCTTACTTTACCTTTTCTTTACTGGGAATCTTAACTACTGAAAAAGATACTAAAAGGTAAAAGATTTATATTCCTATATCTAATTATCGTAATAACTGGGCGAATAATCTAATCACCAAAGATGAGTAGTTATTTATAGCTACCGAATCGAAAATCATCACATCTAGTTATACTCTCGGATCATTTTCTGTTATGTTCTCACATGTACCTCATATTCACGTCACACTTAAATAACAGTCATAAAACCACACTTCCATATTATTACTTCATGAAGTTTAGCACCAAAAAATAAATTCAGACATTAGACGCCAATAAAGAAACCCTCACCAACATCTTCATTCCTAAGTCTTTCATTAAATCTAATTACTGGTAATCTCTCCAATTGAGGAAAACCTCTCCACCCAAATTCTGAGTAAATAGCTAAAAGTGAATTAATAACTGTTACACTTGACTGTGAGTTTTGATTACCTTATAATTATGTTCCATTTTCCTGCAATCTAGGCGGGGAGCTTTCATTAACCTCGTCGAACGTCCGCAACTTTTTTTTCATGTGGAGTAATAAACAACCAATACCCACACAACGTCGTTCCGGGTACAAGTGAGATAGAGATGGGTGACATGTTTTCTTTTTACTTTACTCAGGTTGTAGCAATTCTGCATCCTTCGTAAGCATTTTGGCTTCAATTTTATTAGATAGTAGGAAAAAACTAACAGGATCTTAAAAATTTAATATAAATTTTAATTCTATTATTGAAAATTGCAATGCTATTGTATTTCCGGACTGTTATTGTTCTTATTTCCAATTCCGTCTATAACAAAAAATATATCTATGAATTCATTTAACTTTTTAGCTACAATTATTAAAAGGGAAATATGTTGTAAACGATCATAGTATTCGAACTGAGAAAGAGAAGTTAATTTAACAGCGATGTGGGGGAAAAAATCTCTCCAGGCAACTCTTTTTTCTAATTTCGAATTCAAGCAATGGTTCCGTTTTAGAAAACCGTTTCACATAAATGTTAAAATTTAAATTTTTTTTAAACGAATTTAAATCATGATTTCTTATTATTAATATTACGATGAGGTATGTTTTTTTTTATCATGTGAGACATGATGTTGTTTTGGTTTGGAGTTTTTGAAGTCTCAAAATACGCGGTCGCAAAATAAAGAGCATGGGTCTGTGGTGAATAGCATATAAGCCAGTTAACAACTACGCTACACGGGGTGTACGCTTTTGTATCCTGGTTTAGTTACTGGACTGCTAACCGAAAGGTCCCAGGTTCTATCCTAGCGCATTCGCGCACCGCCTCAGGTCGTAAGAAGTTATCGCCCGAAGAAGCACAAAGAAGAAAACGGGAATCAACACGAGAGGTATTGAAAGATTTATATATACATATCTTATAAAGAAAATAATATATTTTTTTTAAACTTTCATTTCCAATGTTTCTAGCGGGCAAAAAAAGGTTTTGCTGCTCAAAACATTTTGAGATGGGGGAAAAAATCCCCATCCTTTTTCTAAAAATTAATGATTGCGCAAAACAGTAATCGCGTGATCATTCCAAACAATCTTAAATCAGATTTCCTAAAAAAAATTTTTTTTTTTTTTTGGCCTCGAAAAAAGTTTTGAAGCTTGACCGATTTTGAGATGGAAAAAAAAGCATCGTTTTTCTAAACATCGACGCATGTGTAATCTATTAGTTTCAAGCCAATTCAAACTGATTAATAACTTAAATTAAGACAAACTTAAAAAATTAATAATGCTCTCACAGGATAACTTGAAATTTGCGACAGCAGATTTCAATCTGTATTATATTATATACATACATATATTATATATATATATATTGCCAGATGCAAAGGCACTTTTACATCCTTCCAAGAACGCGAAGCATTCAATGAATCTATTCTGCTTAAAATAACAGTAATAATTAACAGTGCTAAAAGCTCAAAGTTTACAATACATGAACACTGTTTTTAATATCAATTTAGAGAAAAAAAAAGCAAGTTATAAAATTCTTTAGAATGTCATATTGCCCTGTGAAATTTGCCCTTTTCCGTATAAAGTATAGAGGAAGTATGCATTACGCTGTAAAATAAATGCAGAATTGCTCATATGATAGAAATGTTCCAGGGCTTACAGAAAAGAACTTTACCTTTTTTTGTTTGCATACGAAGTATAGGCGAATCAATATAATCTTTAAAAAATTCGAACACCTGTTTTTGACGAATTTCCACATTTCAGACCTATTTGAGTTCGAAAAATACATTTTTGGCATAATGTCTATCTGTCTATGAACACGATAATCTGAAAACGTTTTCAGCTAAACGGAAGAAATTTGATATATAATCTTTATGATGAATTCCCAGATTTACGTTAAATTTTGAACGAAATCCACTCTGATAAAGTCTGTCTGTTTGCCTGTCGGAATACAAGTGAGCACTATAACTTCAAAATGCAATGAATTAGATAGATAAAATTTAGTACACAGGTTTAGTATCTAAAATATAGATTCTTGTCGATTTTTCGAATTCAGATTTGTTAAAGGGTGGAGCGTCTTTCAATCTATACTTCCGCATTCGTAACTCATAAATGTGATGACTCAAAGCAAGGAAATTCAGTATGTGATATCTCGTGACTACAATAGTTCCGTGTCAAATTCTGATTTCAATCGGTCTACGAAATGATGTTCAAAATAAATTTATTTTGCACAATAGAGTCAGTAAAAACGCTGGATTCACGCCAAAAATCCATATTTCACAACTATTGTTCGATAATGCTATACAAGTTATTAGCGACTTTAATTAAGGTCGCAATTTTATGAGGGGAGAGGTTGATAAGACTTTTATTGTAAAGTATGATAGGAAGCTTCATCTCCACTGATCTGAATATAAAAATACTTGTTCTTACTTTTCAATCCGATCCAATCTTGAAGCGCGTAAATCAGATGACAATTCACTATGCTAAAACTTCATGTATCTTTTTTTCCCATTTGCTACTCTTTTAGACAAAGATATTGAGAACAATAAAATAAACAATAATTAATGATAAATAAATAAGAAATAAAATATAAATAATAATTTAATTTTGAATAATAATAAACACAAATTTGTTTTGAAATAACTAAGATGCAAAATGCTGATGGATTCTTTAAGATTAGGCTGATTTTCTTAACTATTTTTGCTTATTAATTTTGAAGAATCGGAAAGAAAATGCTGGGTAGCAAATTTCATAGCTGAAAAATGGGACGAGAACTTAGAATTTAAGAAGCCACGTGCTCTTTTTTCATTTATTAATAAATAAAGAAAATAGTGCATGAAAATAAACATAATGAAAGTAGCATAGTTTCAATAATAATGAATTTCAAAAAAACTAATGAGATTTTTCTTGTTAAACCTATTGTCTGAATGTTTTTTATTAATAGTAATAGGTTTTTTTCCTTATAATTAAATGCAATGTTTCCAGATAATCTCTTTGCAAGCATACAGTCGATGAATACTATCAAAAAAAATTTTAGATACTGCAAAACATTTGCGCATAATTATATAATTGCCTCCAAAAATAAAAATTATTTTTTTTTTCGAAAAAGGAATTTTTATTCAGTTTTGAAAGAATTTTATTGAAGTCATAGAAAAACTCTTTGAAAGATAGAAAAAAAAATCAGTTTCTATCTATGAATTAAAAACAATATTATATCAAGCAATTATTAAATTACCATTTAGAACTAAGTGATTTTTTTTCATGCTAATCATAAATGATTTTAAAATAATTGATGTTTAATACTATTTCGAAAAAGTCGGTATTAGCAAATAAGTGTTTACATGGAAATTTGACCTTTTTTTTTTATAAAACTGAGTGATTGAACTAACTGATAAAATTCTATACAGATAAATAAAAAATCAATTTTTAATTTAAAAATTCTAGAAAATTTAATATGATCCCATAAAAGAAGGAAAGCTGCATTATTATCAAAGTTTTTTCAAATAGACAATTAAGAACAAGAACAGAAAAACACCAATGAAATAGATCTGACTCAAAAATTGAATAAACACCAATTTTTAATAATTCACAACAAAAATGAGCTTTAAATTCGTGCTCGTTCTTTGGAAACAAACAGTTATTCTTGGCTAAATATAACGAAAATATTAAATATCGCCCAGCAAAAATCTGAGTTGAAAAATATTATTGCCAAACCTTTTCCTTTAATTCTGTTTCATAATTAATGCACATTTGTATTCATAAAAGAAGCCAGTGTGATATCGAACTTCCGATTACAAAGTAATTGTTTTTAATAATTTTTATGCGACAGATTTCAAATTGTTTTTAAGGCAGAGTGATGGATTAAATCATTAATCTGATAAGTGTGCGTTTATCTTAAAAATGAAAAAAGGCAATATAATTTAAGCTAAGACAGCATGTTATGCCAAAAAAACACGTGAGTCACGTTGCACGGAAGTGTGTCTGGAATACAAATCCTGTTTTGGAAAAAAATATAACCATAAAAATATCAAATAGAAATTAAAAAAAAAAAGACTTGTAACATATTGTAACAGCTTGTTCCTTTTGAGTATTTTGAACCCATAAAAGTTTTGATTGAAATATTTTCCGAAAGAATTTTGGATTTCTAAATAATTAATAGTAAAATATTTTTTTTTGTATTTATCACTTATATCTCTTAATTTTTTGAATACATATTTTATTTTTGAACCAATAATATTTCTTCTTCTTTTGGCTTTACTAACTAAGGTTTTTGATTTTTAAAAAACCTTTTTTCCTGCCTTTTTATATCGTCTAAAAGATTACTACCTACATTCCGATTAAACCATACAATTCTTGACTTATTTCTGCTTTTTTAAATTTCATTATGAAAGAAGTTTGTTATTAAAGTCTTGTCTTTAATTCATATTGAAGCTGATCTTTCAATAAATTAATGCAAGGTATAAAAGAAATATAATTTTAAAAAATTGATTTTGAACGTTATTTTTTTTGAATTAAAACAATAATTGCCAAGTTGATTGAAATTTCTTTTCCTTTTTTATATCAAAAAATGATGTGGTCCGTAATTAAATTTGTAAATTTGTTCCAAAATTATTAAAAAGTAAGAGGAAAAATTAAAAAAAATAGGAGTTATACTCTCAGTTAACATCAGTCATTCATCATTTGTTTTTATAAAAAATTTGGCACTATTCCTGTTTAGTGGGCAAATATTTTGATAATTTTTTTCAGACAAACAATTTTATTTTTACTGAAATCGAGGTTTTATTGAAGTTTTAGGATTCTAATATCGCTTTCTACAATTTGCGTCAAAATAGTTCAAAAGCGTATTCATTAAAAGTATTTATAAAAATAGATAAAATATCTTTTTTTCAAAATTCTTAATTATTTTTTTGCAATTTACGGTATTAATTAAAATTATAAATAAAGTCAGATCAGTAAAAATTTTAAAGTAAATTTGTATGAGCTAATCTGGAATTTCAAGAAAATATTTATCGATTCGACCGTAGCAATTCTTTAAATGAGTTTTGATTTGAAATAAATTTTTAAAGAGTGAAGAAAATTTCTCTTTTTAAAAGCAATCCAACTTGTTAAAAAAAAAAAGAAACATTGGAGACCAGTTTGTTCTCGAATGATATAAGTTGTCTGAAGCATTCATTTCAGTTTTTGAAATCATTCCATTTCATTAATAGACGATAATGGCCTATGATACCAGATGAATTGATTACACTAATGAGGAAAAATAATGAAGCAATAAAAAAACACTTACGCAATGTATTAACAATCATTTCAATTTTAGCTAATTTTTTGCTTGCAGATGACAAATTTAACTAACGATAACTGAAAAATATTTTGATTATTTTTGGAAGCATTTTGCTTCTACGCGAAGTTTCTAAATATTTTCTGAATATTTATTGACCTTACTTATAAAATGAGTTTTATATGGACATACCACCGACAGGTCTTAATGGGGGCTACGACAATTTGTACTGAGAAAGAAGTCCAGAACTTTTCTTTCTTGATTTAAAACCAATTATTTTCAAAAATATAATTTTCTGAGAATGAAATAGTCTACTCCTTTTAATTCTTGCATTTTTATAGGATAAAATATTTTTTTCTCTATGAAAAATCAGGATAAAGTTTAATCGTAATATGATAAGACATTATCTGGAGACAACAAAGTGAATTAATTTTGTATGAAAGAATTGTTTGTACTAATAATGAAGGAGAATATGTGTGCGTTGGCGTTATACTAAGTAGGTATTTTTGACTTAACACTGTCAAATCTGACATGGATATACTTTGGTGAATAGAAATGTGCACCACAGAGTCGTTTCGTTTTGAAATTTGTATTAGAATTTTAATCAATTAATAAATAAGTAAGGTTTCAACATTATTGCGTAGAAACATACGTAAATACTATTACACAAAACCAATCTACTTAAAATATTATTACACACAATTTTAAAGACTTTTTATGACACTCATTTAGTTTGCAAATTCTTCCTAAGCTTTTTACAAATTTTTTCTCTCTTTCTCTTTCTATGTATCTATAGTTATAAACAGACAGACTGTATAATTCTCAACAATACATTCCATTCCGAAATAGAACTCCGTAAATGAATGTTGGAATTGTATGATTAATGATAACATATTGCAGTCATCAAGCTATTAGATATTTCGTGAAAAATATAATTTTAAAAAGTCACCTTATTTTAAAAGACCGCTTTAAAAGATTTATAAATATTACAATCAGAAAGGAAGTCTTTTATTATTATCTTTTTTTTCTATCTGTGTGTATTTACAATTGAAGCCGTGAAAAAAAAATCAATACGTTGATATCATTAAGAAATTTTTCATATGAAAAAAAAAAGAGAAAACATTTTGAAATACCCTATAATAGAATATTTATGTTAATATCAAGAGAAAGTTATCAAGTTAAAAGAAATAAAAAAAATCCAAAACATTCATAAAAAATTACTCATGATCATTCTTTAATACAATATTTAATTCATCAATATAAATTTAAATACTTTAACATTTACTGTCAAGTATAAGAATTAATATCAGAGCGTTAAATTAAAGGTATAAATATATAACCAGGATTTCGCATGGATTTGTTATATTCCTAAAATAATAAATTCGTTATAAGAAACTGTAGTAATCAATTTTGAAGATAAAAAAAATCGAAGTAAATTCCTGGAAATTTTGTTCTACTTCCACAGTCACCCATTCCTGATATACCCTGTGCGAAAGATTTCCATCATCAATTTCCAATTGTCACCATTAAGGGCGTCAGCAATATCTAAAGATGAATGCGTTCAAACGTCTCAAAGGATGATGAGTCTCTAAACTTGGAAGGAATATCAATAAATCTTTGAAGTGCTGAAGACAGTGACTTGCACCATTCTCCACCCCAGGAAGGTCCCCTCCATCGGCCTATTAATTTTTTCCACCCCTCTGTAACGACAACAATCATAAACTCCGTAACGACGCGGCCGCTTAACGACACTGCCTGTCAACATTAATGAGTCTGTGCTGCTATAATTAATGAACCACGTGACAAGTATACGCGTATGATAAATGATGTGTGAAATACTCTTGGCCCAAGGACTTTGGTGATTAAATGCTCTGCTGCTCTTTTTTATTCCTGTCCTTCTTCGCGGGCAGTCCCATTTTTGGCTACCATTATTTTTGGCCACTGGTCGCTTAATATCCTCGAGGGGAGAGGTTTATGTCTTCATAGATGTGTGTAGTACATGGGCACATAATTTTACCATAAAACATGAAACTATGTGCTCAGGGAAAGACCGTAAGAACTTTTATTGGTGTTGTTGTTACTTAATTATTACTAGTGATGATGTAATGGAAAGAGCAAGACTTAATTAAGATTAAGGAAAAAAATATACATACAAAAAAACAGTTACACGAAACGAATTAGAATTTCGGAAGGTTTCCAGAAGTTTGAATGTAGCGTGTCAACCGCTAAAAATAAGCACATTATTGTACAAAGAATTAAATTTAAAAATTCAAACAGGGAAAAGTAGGAGATTTAACTTTAATTTATCATATATTTGGTTTTTCTAAAATGTTTCTATGAAAATTACTGAAAGCGAATTATATTAAGTTTGATTATGATTAAAATGGTTCTAAAATAACAAATAAAAATAAAACATGTTCCATTATATCACATGTGTACTTTTTGCCGTTATTAACTTCCACAGCTCATCCATCCTAGAACAATTTTTTAGTAATCCGTATTCCATATTATTTTAAGAATTAATGTATTCTTTCAGCTGTTCTATCTTCTATCCTGACATTTACAACAGATTAATGAAACTTACAAACATATCTTTAATATAATACGCATGAAATATCTTAAAGAATCTTGCAGTTTTTAGCTTCGATTTCCTCTTAATATTTTTAAAGTTATTTCATTATTATTTGTACTTTATTGTGCTTCTTTCCAAGGATTATAACCTCACATCTGTCCATTGCCCTACATTGTCCACTATGATCTCATTTACATGAGAGAAATTAAACTTTTGGTTAGATCTTTAATATAATTTATATAAGAAAGTTTTATTCAGAGTAACATTATGGTCTTTAATCCTCTGTCCAATACCCTTTTGAAATGTCACTTTAATATCTGTAACTATATCTCACAAATTTTCCAGCACGTGCAAATTTAACCATTTTTAATAAATTATACTGCTCAATTAATCTTAACTAGGTAAGTTGCATTTTTTTTTCTTTTTGGCATTTTATACATTGGATTTTCAAATAAAATTTACTATATACTTTTTACACTATTTTCTCATTTATACGAGATTACCTAAACTTTTAACCATATCTTTAATATATAGTACATGTGAGCATATCTTTAGTTATTTAAGAAGGTCTCATAGATTTTTTTTGTTCTTCATTTTAGATTTTTTTGTTTGTGATTATTCTTGATTTTTGATAATTTTAAACCCCTTGTCAAATTTCCTCCGCTCTAGGGATTAAAAAAATTTGCATTGAAACATTAATATTGCCCAATGATTCTCAGCCTTTTGAAAAATAACAAAAAGGAATGCCTGAAATCTCTGAACAAATATTGGAATCAAAATAAGAAAACATATGATTAATGCAAAAATACAAATACTGTCCTAAAAAAACAGGTACTTGCAGTAAATATCAGGAAATATATTTTGATTTAGAAATGTGACTGCTTTCAAAATGAATTCTTAGAAAAATGCAATAAAATATTAATATTTTTGAATAAAATAGATAAAAAAACACACCCCTGAAACGAAAATTGTTTTTTTAAAAGTCAAGAGGGTTGGAAAAACAAAAAGACGAATGTTTTTTTTTGGGGGGGGGGGGGAATGTGATTTAAAAAAAGCAATATAAAGAAAAAAAACTTTAAGAAGTTTATTAAATGATTTGTTAAAAATCTTGTAGATAATTTAAGAAATATACTATTTAGTTATTAAGCTAAGAGATAATTCGTATTTATATATATTATTTAAATATTTTTCGATAAATAAATAAAATGAAAATTTCAATTTTTTTTTATAAAAGTGTTTAAATTAAAAGTAAAATCTTTTTAAATCAACAAATTGCTTATTCGGTATGTTTAATCGTACAACATATCGAAGAACTGTAGAATATTTTCAGAAATTATTATATGTGTTATATAATACGAAATTATTATATGATCTTTGAACAAAATATATGTATATGTAAGAAGCCTTTACAATATCGAGAAAAAAGCATTTACAGAAATAAAATGACATTTAAACGTAAATTATGAAAATGCGAAAATAAATGTAACCTTTCAAAGAATGAATGTGGAAACAAAACTCAGATGATCTTATAATGCTCAAAAATGTCGAATATTGAATTAAAAGAAATCGATATAATTGCCAAATATCAGCTTATCAATGCAGCCACCTTCTCAATTATTTAAAGCTCAAAATTCTTTGGGAGGGGACGAAATAATACTGAAAATGTGATCTAAAATACCAAAAGATTAAGAATCAGTAATAATCATAGATTTTTATTCTTATCAACTTTTTTTTTGCTGCAGTTTACTCATATTCAACATATTCATTATAATTTCCGGCAGTCCTTACGTGGCAGCTTCTTTAACCCCCTATCCAATCCACTATCTTCCCACCTACCAAAGACTCATAAAACTCGGCGGTCGAAAAATCTTCCACGTCGACCTGACGGCAATTAATAAACCGCACCACACAAAGTACACCGAGAGAGTTAAAACTTTATGAGTTATGATGTTCCTTAATGAAGGATGGTGGACTCGGGGATTCGGATTAATTTTCTTTTAAATCGATGCGAAAAGCAATTAAATCCGATAGCTAATTGACTTTTTTCCCCCTGACTGTAATTTGTCAACATCAGTCCAGTCATTTTTCCTGCTTTGCAGTGCAAATACAGAGGGCCCGGGCAAAATGGAATGAGTTATTTTTAATTGCCCGCGCTCCTCGACGAGAAAACTTTATTGATGAATTTGTCTCCCAGTATTAAGCGAGTGAAAGATGGCTTTTTCCAAAGTACAAAGTCGTCGTTGGTGGAAGGTTCTCCCGGATTCCCCTTAATTACATGATTCATGGAAGATCATATTTTAACTTGAAATAAACTTGCTCGAGAGTGGCCGATAAATCATTGGAAGTTTGCATCGCGAGCTTTTCTTTCTCTATTTTCACTATTCTTTTTTTTTTCTCTTTCTTTTCTTTTCCCCCTTTTAACCTCAACTGATTACGGGAGCTAGTTGGCCTCCGTTGCAGATGTTAGACATCATTAGATCAAGGTATTTTGTGGGGCTGTAATGAAAGAACATCGTCTTGTTTGTAAATACTGCTGGTCATAAAGTGTTCGTGGCATATTGAAGATAAGAAACTACTGCAGAAAGTAGCTTTCTTTGATTGCAAATAAGTATTTAAGACATAAGTAATGTGGTAGTTCTTAAATTAAAGTAATCGCTACGGGTGGTTCGATATCCGAAATTAGTATAAAATTTGTAAAAATGCGCAGTCTATTGAAAATAAGAAACTACTTAAGAAAATAATTTTCTTTTATTGCCAATAAGTATTTAAGATTTAAATATGGTAGTTCTTAAATTAAAGTGATCAAACGTTAAAGGTGGATATATAAACAAAATTTCTATAAAATTTGTAAAAATGTACAGTTTTGTTATTTACTTATAAGCAGTAATTTCATATTCAAAATTTTAGAAATATTAACGTGTAAGAACCCGAAAAATTTCCCTTTCCGGATTTTACTATACGTCGAATGCGAATAGAATAATAAATATTGCAATTATAGTGATTATTGGCGATTTCGAGTAGTAAATTTTTCGATTATTATTAATTTCCATTATGTGGATTAGTATCACTGGCAAAGTTTCAAACAATATGCTTCAGATTAGCTGGGGCAGTCCAAATTTTTAGTTTTTTTACACGTAATTTTAAGTGGGCCTTGAATTGAAATTCTAAAAATAATCCCTTAAACTTCATTTTATTAATAAATTAAAAGCACTTGCATTTTACAAGTACCATCTTTGAAATATGGTTATCGATACGGATTCATGAAACATATTTGGTTATTTTTTTAACTATTAAATGCAATAACTCATTTACCATTTCTTAATTAAGGTTATCTACAAATGTTTCATTAGATTTAAAATTTACAATATGTTTCAATTAACTAATTAGATTTCTATTGAAATAAATTTTGGCGATACGAAAAGTAATTATTATAAAAATACAATTAATATATAAACGAAGTTTTGCTTTAATAAATTAAATTTAAAATTCATTTAATTTTAAGGGCAGTTTGAAAATTCACTTCTAATAACTAAATACAATTTACATTAGACTGTAGTAAAAATCAATATTAGTTATTTCTTTTATCCTCAATTGATTAAAGACGCTAATTTTTATTTTGTTTAAGACTTTGTTGATATCATTAGGTTAAATTATTTTGTAGGGTTGTAATGGAAAAGTGTTTCCTTGTTTGGAAGATCTCCTGATAATAAAACATTAAGAGCCATATGGAATAATGTTAATATTTGAAAAAGATACATTTTTTTTTGGTTACTGCATAGCATTTAAATTTTAAATAAGACGTACTTGAATTTTGTCCACTTACCGATAACACATTTATTTTGTTTTCAAAATGGACAGAATTTTGATATATCAAGAGCATAGTTATTTATTTTGTTTTTCATAACTTTACAATTATTTTATTTTATTCAAAATTTATGGCTTTGTGTAGCATTTAGTACATTACTGCTTGAGTCAGTTTACCGATTTTTTTTTTTACTTTCCCTTCTTTGTAATTATACCCGTCATACCAGCACGTTTCTTTATGTCTTTTAGAGAAGAAATGTTCCTTTAATTCTAAATTTCAAATTTGTAATTATTGTTAAATGAACTTCTTCAGGGATAACGCCGTGATTGGTATTCAAAATATTCAATAAAATAAAATATCAAGATGACAGTCTATTATTTTATTGAAGATAAAACATTATTATAGTACAAGAATGAGTACTTCTGAGTTAAAGTTATTTAGAGGTTACAACTTTAAGATTCTTGGTGTGTGTGTGTATGTGTACGTCTCGGTTAAAAAAAACACGTAATCTGTTCCAATAAATTATTATATAACGCGAAATGAAAGAAATACATACATAATTAGGGCGTACAATTACAGTATATCAGCGATTAAAAATTATATTGCAAAGAAAGGAGTGAACTAATAAACAAATAAATGACGATATAAAATCGGTAGCAATCCGAAATAAAAATCAATAGCAGTAAGAATACAAACTTTCCAATAACATACAATTAAACTAAACTAAAAATTAACTTATCAATAATTTGAAAATTGAAATTTAAAAATTAGGAAGAAGAAGAAATTAGGAAAAAATTAGGAAACCTATTTTTGAAATAGGATTCAGGTAAAATATTAAGAAGCAGGATCTTCTAAAGAATAATGCCGATAGTAATTCTTTAAAATAATATTCAGTTTGGAGGATGTTTTATTTCAAAGTTTTAAGGATTTTTTTCTCATCTAGTGTCAAAATGATCCAAATTTCAGAAAAATCTTTTCAGAAGTACAAAATGGATTCAAGAGTTTTCAATTTTCCACAGTTTTATCAGATAATAACTTTTCTTTCTTTCTTGTTTTTTATTTGAGTTTACTAATCCGCCTAATGGCTTAATTATAAACTCCGTTTCGTGCGTACAAGATACAATTTCAAAGCCACGTTGTATAATATTGCTTAGTTGATATTTTTTTTTTTTTGTGATCTAATATTTCTGAAACAGCTATTTAATTTTTTAAAAAAAGATAGTCTAAATTTCTATTACTTTGGGTGACGATTTCTTTTTTTATAAATAAAAAAATTTTTTTTTTTTTTTTTTTTTTTTTTTTTTTTTACTTTAGTGCAAAATTACAGCGTAAGATATACATTTTTTTAAACATTTTTTTGGACATACGGAGCGAAGACATTTGAATTCTTAAAGTGAAATTATTAAAAAGAGACTAATAAAATATAATCTGAACAATTCATTTCTGTAAAATATAATCTGAACCATTTTCTTTTGGTCTGTATATTAAAAAAAATTTTTTTTAAGCGATTCAATGTGATGCTACTAAGCAGATTTCTGATACTCCTTTGACTGTTTTTGATTATAAGAAAGTATAGTATTAGATTGCGTTTCACTAAATTAACAAAGGCCCATTTACAATGAAACAAATATAACAAGTTTTAATTAATTGATAGTTACCATACACATATTAATTATACTGAGCTTGTGTGTCATTCGAAAGGATTTAAGTTTTTATAACGCGATTCTATTTCTACTGAGAAAAATATTCTACAACATTAAATATATATACAAATCGAAAACAAAATAACGTAATGAAGTATTAGCTATTAAATAATGAAATTTATTGAAATTTCATCATTCGTAACATTTTACCGAAACTTTTTAATTTAAAATAGACATGTAAATTATTCTTCCTTCGTTACATTGAAAATGCTGTCAGGAACATTCATTGCCAGTGTTTTCAAGATCTGAATATTTATCAGGTAAAGAAGATCTAATGACATTTTTTTCTAAATACTACTGTCGTCGTGTTAGAGAATACCACTAATTCCTTTCTAAAAAAAACAGAGGTTTTGATTGTCAAAATCAATGCTTGTAAAAGCAGCAATTTAAAGGATAATGTAATACATAACAATCTATTGCAGAGCATTTTTCTTCCAAATCACTTTATCTTTCAGTCATTAGTAATTTCTTCTGGATGTAAACGTATTTTTTTTTTTTTTACTCATTTTTTTTCCTTTTCTGCTATACTTTTTAAAATATGAGTCCGAATGAAGAGAATGAAAACGGATGTAACCCTTCTTCATTCGAAAAGTACGAACGGCCTATTAACTCTCGTTAAGAAAACGAGGATAGGAAGAGACGGGAGTACTTCGAGCTAATTTCATGTTCCCAAATTTCACCTAGAAAAAGGCAGCATTCATAAAAAAAAAAAAAAAACGAGGCAGACAATGTCGAAGTAAATTGTCTGTTCCCCTTTCCCTTCCTGTCACTAAACGATATATAACGTGAACAGCAAAAGCAGGAAAAAATTTCAACATCATTTCTACTCCCCTGGGTGGCATCACTTGATTCTTCCTCATATCACGTGACATGTGCGGACATTTCTGGAGGGTGGAAGTGTCAGCAATTAGCCCAGAGACAAGAGCCCTGTCAGCATTGCAGGGGGGAGGCCATATTTGGCGGTTAAATGCCCTTGGCAGGCACCTCACAATAGATTAGCGAGCGACGAGCAGCTTGAAGAGATTTGGTAATTAAGGTTTAAATTAGGGTCGAAGCTCTCTGAAAGCTCCAGTCAAGTAACTCTTTGTTTTTTTAAGACTGACCTCACAATCTTCGCCACTAGTGTTCACAAAAGTATCTAAAAGTTGGTTTATTGCTAAAAAGTAACTAAATCAAAGAACGTTTGGAAAAATGTAATTGAAAGATATCGTTTATAAGATGAACAGAATTTCATTTTTATTATAGTATTTCCCCTTTTCCCCTTAGCTTAATTTTTTAATTTTTATTCATAATACTTGTTTTTGGGGTTTTTTTTTATGGAATTTAAAAAGAGTGGATATGTATTAACTGGGTAAAAATGTATTTTGAATATAATGTACTTGGTATTTTTTTTTTATTATAATCAGCAGAAAGAAGTACAGTGAATAAAATGAATAAGTGATTCCTCATAGCAGTCAACACTTAGGCAAAAGTGATCGAATCTGATAAATCAACATCACAAAATCAGCTATCTGCTAGAAAAAATTTATTTACAAGTAATCTATCATACTTTTCTTATTATCAAATGAAAAAGACTTTCCTTTAGTTGTTTTAAACTCTAAGGGTCAAGTTCTATATCACTTAGCAATTATTGGTAGATTTTTAATAGTTTCTGGCTATAAAAATTGACACCTTTCAATAACTTGAACACATTAATACATTTTCCATATTTTTTTTTTGACTTGGTCATTTTTAACAGTGTATTGACGATATGTGATGAATAGTCATACTATTTATGGATTATGAATTATTTCAGCTATTCTGTGCATTTTACCGCCAGTATCTTACAATAAATTGTGGAGTTTAAACAATATGATTTTATGTAATATTCGTTTACTTATTTTTGAAGATGTTTTTCTTGTCTAGGAACAAAATATAACTTTCCTTCTTTTGGTTCCTATTATTAGTTTTTAGGAATTTCTGTTGTCTGCTCATCCTGCATACTTGCATCCTCTTATTTTTATTTCATACCTGCTGAAGGAATATTTTCAGTATGTCCAGAATTACTGGCTAAGTTACATGAAAGGGTTAAATTACCACATTGCTCAAATAAAGTGATACATTGAGGACTTGAATTTAATATATTATTATAAATAAAGCATATGCAAAAAAAAAAAAAAAAATTGTTATAATCGAGATTTTGATGAATATCTATGTTTTTAGATCTTCCTGAGTCAAGAAAATAATGTCTATTTTTCTGTAGATATGATAATGTAAATAATACAGAAGTAGACGTATGCAGTTTGGCATGTAATACATTAAAAATTGTCAAATCTTTGTCAAACTTTGTGTGAAAGTCTAAGTGAAGTTAGTGCTTATATATGGAAACATACTAGAGAAGGCAATAAGCAAGAAAAAGGAAGTTTAGCGTACAGCATTATCATCAGAATTGTAGTCGATAGTTGAGGTTAAGCATAAAAGTGCCATATTGTGGATAAATGAAAACATCCCATTTTTTGATGCTGATCTCATAAATTTCATAAGAAACGTTCACAAATGCTCACGTGAATGTCTTCTGTTCCAAATGGCCAGTTATATAAAATTTCTGTAATTATCTAATCGCTTAAGTCAACAATGTAAACGTTTTTCCACGAAACAAAGGTATATGAGGTTTGATAAGAAATATAGCAAACGGCATGATTGTAAAAAACATAACTACAAAAAAAAACTGTCAGAAAATTATATGCAAACTTCTTAACTTCCTACTGATATTCTACTCTTGTCTACAAGAGCAATCTTTGTTATCACATCTTAAGAGAAAAAGAATTTTATCCATAGCATTTTAAAATATTTTAAAACAATTATTTCAGGATTTTTTTTTCTCAAAATCAAATTTTAACTTCCACAATTTTAATATAATATATTTATCGTTTGCAGCATCTCGTAGTAAATTTCTTAAAAGAATGCTATAAAGGAAGACTTTCAAAATCTTTGCACTAAATATCATTTATACGAAACAATTAAAACATAAGTTGCAATAGCTGAGGTTTAGTGACACTGTAAATTAAATTATCAAAAGTGTAAACGAAATTTTGTGAATTCTAATAACTGAAAATCTAAATGATTGAGAACTAGAACTAAATAATTCAACTATTTTTTTCTTCCATTAAATTTGTTCTTTTCGAAGTCCTGATTTCCAATATCATGTTTCAATGTGTAGAATTATCAATAGATAAACATTAAGGTCAACACATTTTTTTTTTTTGCTTCATCGTATATTGTATTTATAAAAAGAATAATTCTTATAATAATTTGAGTTTTATTCAAATTTTTATTAAATATTGTTGAATAATCTTTCGATGTAGTTTATTTATAATTAATGTTAATTATAAATGGATTTCAAATAATAATAAATGATTAATATATCATAGAAATGGAACTTATGCAACTTTCTAGAGCTACAAAAATGACATTTATTGTGATTAGTTTTGATCTGTTTTTATTCATATTAAATGGGGAATTTTTATAGCAAACCTTCGATAAAATTATAAGCATTTAATGAAAAGATATTTCTTATGTAATGTTGATTAGGTATTTTTGCAAAATTCTTTAAAATGAAAGCATTTAAGTGCTTTTAAAAATCAAATTCTTCTGAAGTAATCCAACATGATAATAAGCACATAATTATATTCCAACAAAGAATTTTTATGTTTTTTGGTGCTCATTTATTACGACATTTTATTGATAACTTCGATATAAAAATCCTTTATAAAAGACAAAACAGGAAACAACTATTCTGTATAAAGTCCAGTTTAGGATAGCGAAAGAACAATAGCTTTTTTTTAATAGCAATAAAGTGATTTAAACATAGCAATCAGAAATCCAAACTTAATAATCACGATAATTTAGTGAATATTGTAATCGAAATAAAATGTAATTTTTGTTAAGTTATTGCTTTTTCTCTTTGGTATGACACTTCAAGTACTTTATGTTTATTTCTTTATATATTTTTCACTTCTTAAAAAAATCTTTGCTTTGGAAATAGCGCAAAGAACAAAAACAAACAAAAATGATTAAGTATATGTATATGCATTTGATATCCTGCGATTTTATTTTAGCAGTCTATTAGTTTTAAACTTGTTAAATTCTCCCTCGTAGCACTACAAAAACGATATGGCAACCTCCTATTATTATAAGAGGTTCGCTCAATTTTAAGAACGTCAGTAGAGCCGCCTTTCAAGAGATTAAAAGCGAAACACACATCGATGAATAATTCATTATATTTAAAGAAAAATAACTCGAAAGAAGGAGGGGGAAAAAAAAGACTCCTACTCCGCCATTTCCTTAGGCTGATACCTAGAAAAAGCAACCGAACTAACTAAACCCAATAGACATGATAAGCTGTAACTGATGACATACTGTGGGTTCTTTATAAGAATTTTTTTAAAAGGTGAGGGTTTTAAAAACATCAAACTTTATTTTTTTTTTATTTTGCTTAAACAGGGTTTTACTGTTATAAAAAGACAGCCCGTGAGTGAAATAAATAATAATACCCCCTCTTCGATGTATGTATAGGGAAGTGCGAAAAAAAGAAAGAAATCCGTCCATAATTGATTTGGTCTTTCTTGTGCAGGGGCGGCGGTACGTGTCCCTCTCGTGATTGATCACGAGAGGAGAAAGCCCTTCATCCTCGCAGTGTTCTTTTTGGCAACTTTAATTACGCGAGGTTTCAGTAGCCCCGGCTCCCTATGACAGTGATATATTAGCTTCGGGCCCTGGGAAAGGTTTGCCACGGAGATCCTGCACTGGCACAAGATGGCGCGAGCGGAGGTGGTCCCGAGACTAACCTAACCAAACGTGTCAAAGCCCTGAATCGAGGAGGGAAAAACTCTCTGTCCCTTATATCTATCAACCATCCGAAATTGATAAATTTCCTAATTGCAAGATTAGTAAAATCCATCGCTATATTTTTAGTCACCTAAAATTGTGATCAAACTTCTTACTTTGGTGCAGAAAATTTTAAACATTCTACCTTTCTTTAGAGTGAATACTCTCAACTGTGAAGTGCCTGCCCCTTCAGATGGATGTGAATACATAAAAGAAAATAAAAATATTAAGTCTGAAAAGAGCCATTTATATTATGTTTATACAAATGTAAAAGGACGATTTTAAATGCAGGTTAATATATTTAGTAAATTATTTCGGTCCTAAATGTAACAATTGGCCCATATCCAAGGCTCAAATGTAATTCATTGTATAACCCGAAATTCCAAATATCTTTCTATTTGTCACAAAATTATCATCTAAATGAAATCCCAATGAGGAGTAATTAAACTTAGTGTGATATGAAAATGCCATGGTCTAGAGAATAGGGTATCGACGGAATTGTTACTTTGGTCTTCTGGCCTAAGTTAAAAATGGTGAGATCTCCTATATGACTTCCGCATAGTTTCTAAACGGAGCAATAATCTAGATAAATTAAAATGTGTGAACGAAGAAATGTGAATCTTCTTTCTAGGCATTAAAAAATTTATCTCAAAAGCGTCAATTTTCTTATAACTAAAAAAAAAAAAAATTGTAAATCTTACTATTACAGTTCGTTATTTGGACTACACGTTAATTCGATACTTTTCTGCGCTGCCAACCGACTGGAATACCAAGAACATAGCCATAGACTTAACATGGTTTTACATAATACCAAGTAGAGATTTATTCTTGTAGTTTTCACTCGAGGTCGGCATTTCATTATTACTGGTACTTTAGGTTTCTCTTTCTCCCTTGTATAAGCGCTAATGCAAAGTTTTATCACGGCACAAACGAGAACTTGGTCCTCTATTTTAATTCTTGTAGTGACGTTCTTAATGAAACTTGCAGTTTCTTTGTAATGATGAAAATTAAATACAGTCAATAAATAATGAGGTAGAGGATATAAACTGAAAGAAGAATTCGAGAATTGTGAGTAAAAACTGTGTTCCTAATGACGAAAGTTGGTGCGCTTTTTTTTTAATAACGAATGGAAAGACCTAATAATTTAAACTATTTTTTTAATTTATTTTCAATTTTTTTTTTGTTTCAAAGAGCAGAAAGCAAAGCAATTTAATTTAATTTTAAAAAGATTTGTAATAAATAATTTACATGTTTTAGAGCAAAAATCTGAAATATTTTAAAACGATGATAATTACATAACAAAAGTGCTAAATTTAATCAATAATATTACTATTTTTCAATGTTTTCAAACACAATAGAGAGAATTAAGTGAAAATTTCCTGTCTAAATCTAATAAATTTGCATTGATAAAGTTTAATTATTTTTATTGTAATTATAGGAGCATTCAGTGAAACAAACAGCTACATTCAAAGCCAAAAAGTCATTCGATACATCTCAAAAATAGTGGGAGAATAACTTTTGTTTTAGGAGAAAATCAGCTTCTTATAAGGGAAAGAATACTATTTCAAGATTTTCCGTCATTCTTCTGAAAGTTCAGCACATAATAATCTTTCTTCATCCAACTTACATTTTTTTAAACCATAATTTTTCACTTTTGAATTTCAATTTTTCTATCCTTTAAGTTGTAACAATGCTATTACAGTAACTAAACAATGGCATGTTTATGTTTTGAATATATAACGAATGATGATTTTCATGAAATATAAAGTAGTTAGCTGATATATCCAAAGTTAAATGGGATAATAGTACTTTTAAATATAAAGACCTAATAAAAACTTCTACCATTGAGTCTTTAATTGATTTTTGCTCTTTCCTCTACCTTTTGGAACGCATTTAGATAGATGTGAAATCCTATGTGTTTTCCCCCATAATTGCTATGGCCCCAGCAGAAGCTTCTTAGTAATATACCTTTTAATGCCGCTATCTGAAATATTATTCTCTTCTTTTTGGTGTCTATGTGCTTGACCGGATACCGCATATTGTTATCTTTCTTTGATAGGAACGTGATTTTTGATAATTGATTGATTTAAATAATTTTTAAACGTTACAATTAAAGAACTTACAACGTAGTGTCTATTAAATGAATATTATTGGATTGCTGTGCGTACATATTAAAAGAGGGATGTACTATGAAATTAAAGCGAAAGTGAGAGTTTTACTTTATTGCCCCACCCACCATGACACACACAAAAAGAAGACAATTCTTTTACTATAGCTTTCACAGTGCCAAAAATGCATAAGTAAAATGGATTTGAATTTAATTACAACAATAGAAAGCGTCGCTACAGATTTTGTTTAAAATAAATTTTGAAAAATTTAGAGGAATTTTTGTATGCAATATTTGCATACAATGCATATTTGTATGTCATTAAATTTGAATCAATGAAAACTTAGCTTGTTACTCTGTAAGATGGTATATAAATAATTATCGTGCGACTAGTATTTCTGAAATTATTGGCAAAAAACTGAATAAAAAACGCAGAAGTTTGTTTTAACTTTTGCTATCTAAGTAGATGTTTGAAGAATGAATTAATTTCAAAAGTTAAAAAAAGTAAATTGATTTGGAAATGAACTCAAAATAGTATGCTCAAATTTCATATTTCTATCATTTATCGTTTAAGTCGCGTTCTTTTATCAGACAAACAAACCCATATTATATATATATATATATATATATATATATATACTTTTAGTTAATAATATTCACTTGAAATGATTTTTATTGAGCAAAATTATCTTATCTATTATCTTAAAAAAAATAATGAAGTAGGTCTGACTATTTGAATCCCAAATTTTGTAACATTACAAACTGCATAAAGCTCTATATCATTCTGATATCTTAATTTAAAGGAAATTTTTAATTTTATATTTCAAATTAGTTGACGAAAACAAATATATCTAGCTTTAAGCTCTTTTTTCACCAAGTTACAATGATATTATACTGAATTGATTTTAGTTTGATCATTTACATTCTAGAAATAAACAAGTTTTAAAATCTTAAACATTTTAAAAAAACTTTCTTACGTGTTGGGAAGCAATAACTGTTATAGTAGCCATGATATCCTTAAGTTTATTTATAAACTTACAAAGGAAAATGATTGATTAGGCAATCTTCTTTGAAAAAGGAGGAAAACATTACTCTTGGAAAAATTACTTATGCAGGTTGATATATTAATTTAAAGTTTACCTTTAGTCATGTGCAGACATGATTTTATTTTGGGAATAAAGCGATGGTACCAACGTAAATTTGAGAAAGAAAAAATATTAATCGTCGTCATGAACACAGAATAAAAATTTCTGCATTTAGCTAATTTAATTTATTTGAATTTCCGTTTTAATTTATAATAGGGAAAATAAATGAGTATATATATTTAAAAAATAAAATAAAAATGTCGCGATTTTTTTTAAAATTAATGTATAGGGAGTTTTCACGTGTTTTTTTTAAGTTAGACGTAGCTGCATAGCTTTCGGTCTAAAGAATTTCTGTACGAGAAGAATTATCTTTGAAACATTTTTTTCAGAAGTTTATTATGTCTCATTGTTTGAAGTTTTTTTTTATCAAATAAATACATTCAATTATTTCTTTATGAAAACAAGGCCTAACTGAATTATTTAAAAAACACCTCCGTGGAAGGAATAATTTTAATTGTTATAAAAAAACTTGCAGAGTCCTGTTCTACTTTGCTATTTCAATTTTTATTCTGATAAATGATTTCAACCATGTGAAAGGCTCTGAAAATGAAAATTCTACTAATAACTCAGCTTAATTTTGGAAACCACTGCGTATTTAGCCGCGTATCGATGGCCTGTGACCTTTACAGATATTGTCGTATATCTGCTAACTGACTCAGTGTTGGACTATTCCCGCCTGTGGACATCGGTCGGGAGCTTTCCACAAATTGTTGGTAAAATGAAGAGACATCAAACAGATCCCGGAAAACCATAAGACAAGGGAAAGAGGGCAAAATGTGCCCGAGTCGAGGCAACGCAGGTCGTCAGAACAGGTTTTTGGAAACAGGGAAAAGGATTAGATGTCATTGAGATAGTTTTCAGTAAGACATTTGATTACAAGAACAGATTCATTTGCCTTATGATGATAAGACATTGTGTTAATTGATGCCGCTGTTAAGATACGCACAATGGGAAAAAAATTTCTCCTCGAAGTGTAGATATATTATTATTCATGTTGGTACATGAATTTGCAGCAAATTTCCGAATAGGTAGCTTCCAAGAGACCACAGGAGGCGTATTAAAAAGATATCATTAGTCTAGATGCTAAATAAATAAGTTTATAAAAATAAAATTCGGTTAAATATCAAATATGAGGATATTAACTCATTGTCTAGTAGCACTATTGGTGAGGTTCCTATTTGCTACTTTGCCTCCAGTTAGTTAACCGTGTTTATAAACATCGAGCTTCTATTTAAATCGCATTGAGGACAAACATGGGTATAATGCAATCATGAATTATCTCTAAGAATAATAAAGATAAATGTAAGCTTGTGTGTTGGAGCTCTATAACCCAAACCATTTGACCTAGAGTTATCAAACTTAACACATGTATACTTTGAATAGCGGAAATGTGCACTTTGGAGCAATTTTTTTTTCGAAATTTAGATTAGAATTTTAATTAATTAAAAATCAAACGAAATTTTGGCGGTAGCTACCGAAAATATAATGCACAAAAATAAATTTTATTCTTTTTCAAAATTTAAAAAAAAAAACGTCTTTTTAATAATACCAATTTAATATTCAAACAAATTTTTCCTAAATTTTGGCAATTTTTTAAAAATAATTTTTTTCCTAATTTTCAACAATAGATAAAATTGCTATCCTGAAATTCACACCACTTTTATTGTTTTATCAAATATTGAATCCGGTGATTTTCTTCCATTGCTGGAAACTAAAGCAGAAGGATTCTGTTTAAAATCCGTTATAGTTTAGACGACAAATTAAAAAAAAGTGAAATTATAATATCGCGAAATTTAGAAGAGAGAGATGAACCGGATATTTACGTTTTTAATAGCGCTGTGACGTTAAGGGATTGTCTTATTTAGAAAGGTTCATGTATGCAATAAACAGAATTCAATTAAAATGGCAAGGTATTAATGTCAAATTAGTTTCAAAATCATGGTCATGAAATTGTATCTAAACGATAAAATAAAATCAATATTCCTGGCGAACCAGCTAGTAATCTGAGGCGACTAGTATTAAATATACAAATAAATTACAAGCTCTTTTTTACGATATTGTCACGTAGGTACTTGAGTGTGGAACTCAATGACACACACAAGAAGTAGAGCTAAACCAATTTATTAACAACTCTGAACTGAGAAAATACAGTAACTGACAAATCCTCTGCTTTTATATAAGCAGAGAAAGTTCCAGAATACTCTTCTGGAGACAGTAAGAAAAGTCCAGAACACTTGTCTGGTAAACTAAAGAAATGTCTAGTATCTTCTGGAACATGAAATAAAGGAAAACATAAAATCAAGGAGTAAAGTATTTACATATACCATTAATCTCAGTGTCTCTATCGGGATTCGAACCCAAGTCCCTTGATCATAAGACCCGTGCCATGACCATTCGGCCATGGAGATTCGACAGTCTTTCTTCAATGCGGCATTGCTCCCTCCTTAGAAGAACAGCGTCTCGATGTTATGACATTTCATTGTGTGGTTCTAGCTCTCGATCGAGTCACAGGGCCAGTATAAGTTGTCGTGTCTTCACGGTGAGTAGTCTCTTGAGAAATGTCTCTTTCCGGAACCTCCATTATTTTATAAGAATGTTGGTCGTCTTGTTCTTCTGGGTCATGGTATGGTTTAATACGTAAAACGTGGACAACTTCTTTCGGTTTCCGCCTTATAGAATTAGGTTTCGAAATCGGCCACTTCATAGGTGACGTCGGACAACCGTCTCAAGACTTGATAAGGGCCGAAGTACCTCTTGAGTAGCTTCTCAGAAAGCCCCTTTTTACGAACTGGAATAAAAATCCACACCAAATCCCCTGATTCGTATGCCACCATCCGATGTTTGGAATCATAATGCCGGCGATCTTTCTGCTGAGCCTCGAGAGTTCGTGCACGAGCTAATTGCCTCGATTCTTCTGCCTTATTGATCAGATGACTAACGTAATCGTCTTCTTGGCTGAACTCATTGGGGCAGAGAGGAAACATCGTATCCAACGGCGTTTCAGCTTCTCGCCCATGTAGGAGGTAGAAGGGCGTAAAACCTGTCGTGTCCTGCTTGGCAGTGTTGTAGGCGAATGTGACGAACGGCAATATCTTGTCCCAGTTCTTCTGTTCGACATCAACATACATAGAAAGCATATCTGCTAGCGTTTTGTTGAATCGCTCTGTAAGTCCATTTGTTTACGGATGATAGGCTGTTGTCATTCGATGAGTGATATTGCACAGGCGATTAATATCGGATACCAGCTTAGACTGAAAAACATGTCCACGGTCTGTAATGATATCTCGTGGAGCTCCATGCTTCAGGATTATGTCCTCTAGTAGGAATTTGGCAATTTGGGTAGCTTCCGCCGTCTGTAAAGCTCTGGTGACTGCGTACCGTGTCAAATAATCAGTGCATACTACAATCCATTTGTTGCCGTCGTCAGATTTTGGAAATCGTCCTAGCAGGTCGATTCCGACGCGATGGAAAGGAGCGGCAGCTGGTGGAATAGGCACGAGATGACCTGGTGGCTTCTGAGGAATAGATTTTCTAATTTGACATTCTCGGCAGTGTATCACATATCTTCGAACATTTCTGTACAAACCTGGCCAATGGAATCGCTTTCCTATTCTATCATAAGTCCTGGTGAATCCTAGATGTCCGGCGGTAGGGTCATCATGGAGAGATTCTAGAATACTGAGCCGTAAATGCTTCGGGATCACTGGTAGAAATTTCTCTCCGGACGGATCAAAATTCTTCTTGTAGAGGACTCCTTCGACTACTTCAAAGTTTCCCAGCCTGCTTGCTTCGGTACTTTGTTGGTCTCTTATTATTCTTGCCAATTCTGGATCTTTCATCTGTTCTTCTGAGAGATTAGTGAATAAAGTGGCACCAATGGAGTCCTCAGACCATGAAGCATCGACTTTCAATGGGTTTCTGGAAAGACTATCAGCATCTTTGTGTTTCCTTCCACTTTTGTACACCACTGATACGTCATATTCTTGGAGTCGCAGCGCCCATTTAGCGAGTCTTCCAGATTGAATCCTTCAGTCTTGTCAGCCAACACAGGGAATGATGGTCGGTGACGATCTTGAAAGCCTTTCCAAAGAGATATGGCCGAAACTTAGTTATAGCCCATATGGCTGCAAGACATTCTCTTTCAGTTGTGGAATAGTTTTTCTCAGCCTTCGTCAGAGTCCGAGAGGCATAATCTATTACTTTTTCCTTCCCATCTTGGATTTGGACTAATACTGCACCAATTCCGTATCCACTTGCGTCGGTGTGAAGTTCCGTTGGTGCAGTTTCGTCATAAAGGCCTAGGACAGGATCGGAGGTAAGACCTTTCTTCAAGGTATTAAAAGCTTCCACTTGTTCAGGTCCCCAACAGAATTTTGTGTCCCCCTTCAGTAACAACTGTAGAGGCTCGGCTTTATGGTAAAAATCCTTGATAAATCGGCGATAGTAAGAGCAAAGTCCCAGAAAGCTTCTGAAGTCATGGATATTCCTAGGAACGGGAAAATCACTCACGGCCTTTATTTTTTCTGGGTCCGGTCGTACGCCATCACTGGATACTAGGTGTCCCAAGATCTTTATCTCTTGTGCTCCAAAGCGACATTTTTTTGGATTAAGGATAAGGCCGGCGTTCTGTATGCACTGAAGGACGGTATTCAACCTCTGAAGATGTTCATCGAATGTTTCTGAGAACACCACAATGTCATCTAAATAGCAAAGGCACATTGTTCATTTTAAATGTCGCAGAAGATTATCCATCATCCTTTCAAAAGTTGCAGGAGCATTGCATAAGCCAAATGGGCATTACTTTAAACTCGTATAGTCCCTCAGGTGTAATAAAAGCCGTTTTCTCACGATCGGCTTCATCGACTTCTATTTACCAGTAACCGGAGTAGAGATCCATAGACGAAAAATATTTTGCCCCCTTTAGGCAATCCAAGGTGTCGTCAATACGTGGCAATGGATACAAGTCTTTCTTGGTAATTTTGTTGAGTCGGCGATAATCAACACAAAAACGCCAGCTTCCATCTTTTTTCCTGACCAAGACGACTGGAGATGACCATGGACTTTCTGATGGTTGAATGATGTTTTTCTCTAACATTTTGGTTACCTCCTCACTGATAATGCGGCGTTCGGATGGGGACACTCTGTAAACTCTCTGACTAATAGGTAAGTGGTCGCCTGTGTTTATTCGGTGTTTAACATTGAGTTGATTTCCGTTCTTGAACGTCCTTTCTTGATGGAAAATTTCTGAAAATCTCTGGAGTAGATGAAACATCCTTTCTTTTTGGTCGATCCTCAAATCCGGAGCTATCATCGTGTTATAATCGATGACACCCAACTTTGCCTTTGAAGTGGTCGTGGAATAAGGCGATCCCTCATCTATGGTATTTACGCAGTCTTCGTGTAAAGGTTCGGCATACCCAATGCACATGCCTTTAGAGATGATCTGAGGTTCTCCTTGTCCATTGGCAACCCATAGTTCGGTTTTTCCATTAAGGAGCGTAACTATAGTAGACGGAATAGCAACTTCCTTGTTCAAGAGGAGCATCCTATTTCCCTCTACTATTACGTCGATAGCTCGAAGGTTCTTACGGCCTAAGACAGTAATCTTTCTGATAGAACGAGCAGGTACTGTATAGTCTTCTATCGTGAATAAACGGCTGGAGTCTGGAGTTTGGGATTCTCGAAGGACGTCTTGAAACAAGAGCTCCGAACGGCCACAATCTATAACAGCTTGAGAAGCGCCCAAAAAGTCCCAACCAAGGATGATATCGTGACTGCATTGCGGCAAAACAATAAATTCAAAAGCTTGAGGTCGGCCATTGATTTCGAGACGAATCGTACATTTTCCCACTGGTCTCACGTAATTTCCATCGGCGACTTTTAAAAGAACATTGTTAGTTGTGGGAAACATAACTTTCTTCAGTAGGCGACGATACTTCTCCGAGATTACAGAAAATGAGGTTCCTGAGTCCACAACGGTAGGTACTGGCTTATTGTCGATGATTACTTCTATGTTGTTTCCGGTCATCTTTGCGGCACAATGTTGCGGCATCGGAGGATTTTTGTCACTAGCGGCCTCACCCCCAAGGAAGGTCGCACCGCTTAATTTTCCTCATTTCTGCGGCTAGGAGATTGACTGGATCTTCTATATGGCGACGGAGATCTATAGCGGCGTGTCGGCGATCGTCCTCGTGATGGGCTGGGCGACAAACCTCGGGCTACTGGTCGGCTGTATTCATCGGCATAGCGTCCCTCATTCGACTGTGGACGGCCGAAATCTCTCCTATTAGCCCGATATGCCTCAAAAATAGCTTTGCGATCTCGGCAATATCGAACTACATGGCCAGGGCGGCCACAATGGAAACAGACGGGTCTTCTAACAGGGGTGCGCCAGACATCCGTCTTCCTCTGTAGTTGCTGTGCTACGGGCATAGGTCGTTTGGCAACGTCTGCATAGGTAGGTTGGTGTCTTGCTTTGACCTTTGTCCACTCTGGTGTTGTCTGTTGACAAAGGAGCCAAAGCATTTTCCACTTCCTCTCGAACAATGGCTTCAATGCCTTTGTCCTGGACTTCGGGATCGACTACTGGAGACATAAGGCGCTGGACCTCCTAGCGCACTATTTGACGTACTAGTGATACCAAATCCAGTTGTTGGTCAATTGCAGCCATTGGTACGACATTTGGGAGCCTTTCAAATTTCCTACCCCGGATCCTCTTCTGCTGCATCTCTTCGATCTTTCTACACCATTTAATAAAGTCCTCTGTAGTGGTTATTTCTTTCGTCAGTAGTGCCTGGTAAACATCTTCGGCGACTCCTTTCATCAGATGAGACACTTTCTCCTCTTCTAACATTTCTGGTCGGACTTGATGACATAAACTCAACACACTTTGGATATACGATTGAGTGCTTTCGCCCGATTTTTGAGCTCTATTCTTTAGCTCATCTTCTGCCTTCTTCACATAGTGTTGTGCTTCCCCAAATGCCTCTTTTAACTTTGATTTGAAAATATCCCAGGAAGTCAATTTCTCTTCATTATTTTCGAACCATTGCTTTGCTGTGCCATCTAGGAAAAAGAACACATTTGCGAGGCAAGTCATGTCATCCCATCTGTTGAATTTTGACACTCTGTCGTATTCCTTCAGCCATTTGCTTGGGTATTGTCCCACGTCTCCTTTAAATACAGAGGGATTTCTATATTGTGGCTGTGCAGATGTCAGGATGGCAGGTTTAGTTTCCTGTTCTGAAGGCATTTTTCTTGTATTTCTGGGTGGTGGGAAATAAAGTCCAAATTCTGGTTCAAGGCCTTTAAGGCGATCACTTCTTCGTAATTGCGTTTCCACGTTGACTGGAATCGTACCCGGGGCCTCCACCAAAGAATATCACGTAGGTACTTGAGTGTGGAACTCAATGACACACACAAGAAGTAGAGCTAAACCAATTTATTAACAACTCTGAACTGAGAAAATACAGTAACTGACAAATCCTCTGCTTTTATATAAGCAGAGAAAGTTCCAGAATACTCTTCTGGAGACAGTAAGAAAAGTCCAGAACACTTGTCTGGTAAACTAAAGAAATGTCCAGTATCTTATGGAACATGAAATAAAGGAAAACCTAAAATCAAGGAATAAAGTATTTACATATACCATTAATCTCAGTGTCTCTATCGGGATTCGAACCCAAGTCCCTTGATCATAAGACCCGTGCCATGAAAATTCGGCCATGGAGATTCGACAGTCTTTCTTCAATGCGGCAATATTATCGAAATAAATTAATATAAAATAAATCATAAACAGGACTCAATTTAAAAAATGCGTTGAAATGCGAAACTGAATTGACTTTTTTATTTAAAGAACCTCATAATATGCATCACTATAGGAGACAAAAATCCAAAAATTCGCCACTTTTTATAGTTGAAATTCGAGGTAGATGAGTATACTTTAATTTTATACACATACACACACACACATATATATATATATAGAGAGAGAGAGATAGATATAGGGGAAAGAACATCATTGGCCATAATTTAATAATTTATTTATTTAATTTGTTAAGTTGTCAACTTGTTTCAAGGGTCCACTGCAGTTACAGATTTCTGTGTTAAATATTATATTGTAAAAGCGTATTCCCTTTGAATAACCAATATGAGAGTAAAAAATAAAACAGTTATTTTTTTTTCATTTTGTAGTTGAATTTTTCAGCAGGCAATTAATAACAATTTTTAAAGAGAATAATGTGTTAAATGAGTTTATTCAGTAGAATTTTGAATTTTATGTACTACAAAATGCAAGTAGAAGAAAATCTGAGAAATATATTTTTAAATATTTTCTATTAGTTTCAGAAATTTAATTACATTTTCAAAATATTTCATTAATACTAAGTTAATGCTTTTCTGAAGTTCCATTCATTTTAATTACTGAAAATTCTTGAAAGTAGTTCTAAAATTTATTCATTTCAATGTCGGAAAACTCATTAAACTTTCATACACTTCAATGAAGAAAATTTTTCAAATAAAAATTAATCTTGAGGTATTATGCATGTGACTGTCATCTTTCATATTAATTATATCTTGAAAAAGGGATTACAAGAGGAAAAATCTTTTTCAGAAAAAATAAATTCTTCTCTGTTCGGTAAGGACTAGAATTTTTTTAAAGCAAGTTAAGAATTAGTTCAAATAGATGCAAACCGTTTCATTACAGAGCAATCACTGATGTAACAATCGTTTTTTTTTTCTGAGCCATCTAGTAGTATTGAATCTTAGTTACATAAGATATGTGTGAATACTTTTTAAACATTGTCTGACTGGATCCTTCCCAATTCGGTTCCCGTTTAAGTTCTCTACATAAAAATAATAAATGATATTATTAAATGAAAACCGAAATTATTTCTAAAATACATTCAAATATCTGGTACATTCTGTTGCTAAGTATTCAAACAAGATTTGATTTTAAAATTAATCTTGAGGTATTATGTAATAGCCAGATTTTTAATCTCCTTTCATTCTTTTCGTATGTGAATTCTTTTCTTGACTTCGAAAATATCATTCAATATTGAAAATATTCAGAGCATCTCATTATATGACGGAAAGTTTCTTTTGACTGATCAACTCTTATTTCTTATTTCAAGAGATTCGAAAGCTATTTAACCAGTTCGAGTTAACCTGACGAGTATTCTGTGCATGGAAAAAGTACAATATTTTGCGTTATAACGAGTTTATTCTTCAGGAGCAAAAAGTAAAGACAATTTGAAGCTTGAATTACAATCTCAATAAAAACTCAAATCTATTCTTAAATTTCAAAATGTTTAAATTATTTTGTGGCCAAGTCGAAATCAAAGAAACAAATCAAAGATTATTATGCGTTGTACTTACTCAATACCCTTCTCCAACAGCAAATTAAAATAATAAATTAATTTTTTATATTTCTTTTCGTTCATATGCAAAAAATGTATATTTAAGTAAATAAATGTAATCACTGAAATAAAAATAATAAAAGCCTTTTTATTACAACATAATTTTATATTACCTACTCTGTGTTTGACGAGTAATTTAGATACGCATTTTCCGAAGAGGTCGAAACAGTTAACTGGTTAATACCAACAGACACATCCATCTTTCAATAGACATATACTATTCTACATAAGCACTAGATGAAAACTCTAGAAATACTTATTTCACTTACTTCACTTCAACAGAATGAAGAATAATATGAATAACACATTAATTTATATTTACCTATAGCAAAAACGAGATCTGAAGGCCATCAAAAATGAATAAAATAATGATTCGATAATATGAAGCATGAAATGAATAATTCAATTTTCGAAATTCAGAAATATAAATGATATGTTTCTTCAAAGAAACGAACATTAAATTAAAGTAACAGTAACTTTCTTCTTCTTTTCTTATTGTCCTTGGATGACTGTATTGAAAATCATTGTTTTAATAATTTCATCTGGGGAAATCTGTTTTCGGTTTTTTTTAACATTAAGAATTAATTAGAAAAAAATTGCTTTATAAAAGCTGCATATTTCTGAAACTTCTAAAAGGTATAATTTCAATTCAAGCAAATAAATGCGCCCACAAATAATTGCTTTAGGATCTGTAGTTCTCAGACTCAGATATAAAATCAACTTTCAATCATTTAGATGCAATTTTTATTTTAAATCCTTATATTCATATCAAAAATTATTTCTACACGAAGTGTCATTAAGTATTTCTCACTCTGTTCTATTCTAGTTCTTATTTTACTACGATTTATTGTTAGCATTGAAATCTATTTCCAATCAATCGTATCTGAATAATAAATTAAATATAACCTTATGATTTTTAAGGGAGACGTATTGGTTCACTTTTCCTTTCGTATTATATCTGAACATTTAGATATATATTTTATGTCGACTTCCAAGACAAGAATGAAAAATTACATACCTCGATGATCTCACCTTATATAAAAGTGTGATCTGTAAATATAAAGGTGTTTCTCATATGCCATCTCGAATCAAAAGTAGCTGTCACCTGACATCTGTTGTCTTGTGTTTTGTTACCTTTGCTGCTGCAGTAAAATGAGTGATGGACTGAATTAGATATGATGAGAGGTCAGATCAGATTGCATCTATTTGAGTATGTGAAAGAGTCCTTTAAATTTTCCTCTAACAATTGGATCATCTCTTTTTACATAGCGAACGTCAGATGCTTTGCACCAATTTAAATTTGAAATTCTTTATGCATTTTGCAAGTAGACATATGGTGTGGTTTCATAACTCAGAATTTGAATAATGCACTGATACATTCATCATGTGGTTGTGACATCATGTGAAAGAATCTCTCCTATATACAGGGTATTTCAGAATTTCAGAGAAAATTTAAAAGTAAATAATTTTCGAATGAAAGGAGACAGAAATTTTTTTGTCTGTATCAGGAAAAAAAAAAAAAAAAAAAAAAGGAAATGAAACTGGATTTTTCTTCCTCCCACGAAATTAGACATAATTTATTGGTAACACAATTAAAATTTAAATTATTAGACAGCTCTACAGGTATCGGATTAATGAAATACAGAGGATAAAATAGTGGATGGAAAAAAAATTGCATACCAGTATTCAATTTATCACCTTTTATTCAAGAATTCAGACGCCAGACGAGAAACCACACTTTATCACAGAAGTAAACTTCATGCCTGTTTATTGAAATGGGATGAGAATGAGATTTTTGGCAACAAAGACCGTTATCCCTTAATGCCAAAAGAGTACATTCAATGAATATAAAAAAATTTCAGAGATTGGAGAAGGATCCGAAGATACTGCTTATAAGAAACAGATTTTTGAATAAACTCTTTATCATGTCTGTTGTTCATGTCTTGGTATACCAATAGATTTGGTGATAAATGTTGGGGGGGGGACTGTAATTGTTTGTCTAACCTCAGTTGCAGGACAAAGGAAGGAGCATTAAGAATTTATGTCTTTAATTGGAGCAACGCCTTATCTTATGTATTGTTACAGCAAAACTGCTAGACAATGTAATGATTTTTAATTGAAAACTATGTGACAAGTTTTGCAACAAAACAGATCTGGTTTCATTTCTGTATATCCAACAACTTTCCAGCTATAGTTGTGTGTGAATTATTAATTTTTCAAAATTATTTTTAAATTCTGAATCACCTTTTAAGTAATACAGAGATTTTTCTCTTTCTTTCTTGAGTTAAAATTGGCAACTCAAAAATTTTTAATAGATCCCAAGCTTAACAAGTACCACAATTAATTTCTGACAATTGTACTCTACAATAATATCGAAATAATTTTGTTGTTGAAGCTTATTTCTATCTGTGAAGTTGAATTTTGATTTATCACTCGAAAAACCTAGCCGAACCTTTTCGTTAAAAATTTCCAGACAAAAACAGTGCGGGCAAGATAAACAAGCTAAGATTGTTTCCATAAAATTTTTACAAGCACTGTTTTTTCATCCATTTATTACAACATCTAATCTTTCGGGCCTTGTGCAGGGAGCGTCGGCTCACTTTGTTTTGTGGCATTCCAGTTGTTCCTGCAGCCATTCGGGGCCCGACGGAAGATATATGAAACCCTAGCCGGTTTTATTAGTCTGAAACTAGCAATGGAAAACAGTAACGCGCCGAGAATTCTATCTTTATTCGGTAATTCCGGAGCACACCTGGCAATCGGCTTTGGACTTTTATGTTCGCGCCACCTTGTGTTCGCTGCTGGAAGTAATGTCTGCGGTTGTTAAGTAGAAAGCAAAGGCAGGCCACTCGCTGATTCAGATTTTTTGAGGTTTGCCAAGCGAAAGAGTTGCTCGCTTTCCATGGAGACTTACACGGGACAATAGTGACACGTTAAAATAGTGAATTGAAAAAAATTAGAAAATAAATAAATAAAATAAAATAATTGAAGTAGCATGAATATAATAAACAATTATTATATTTTACCCATTTCATTTTTGTTATATCAAAATGTATGTCAATTTACAAAAAAAAAAATTATAAAAACATTTGTATAGATTAAAAACATCTACTTTCAAATTGTTCCATATTGTATATAAATACTGCATATTGTCACAAAATGTTACCTTCAGTTAATGGTTACAATAGTTACATCAAAAATTTTTTTGTGTTTTAAAAAGATAATTTTTCCTTCATGCTGATTCAACTAAATTGGTCTTATAAATGAAATTATATTATTCTTTTAAAGTAAATTCTTTATTATTTTATAATAAAAGTTGGGTGGGAGGAATTTTCAGAACCTAAGTTTTAACTTTAAAAATAAATCTAACTAATCACTTTTTAAATTTGAATTACTTAAAACTAAGGATAAAATGGAGCGATCCTAGATATTTCATGTGGATAATGGTCACTTTTTCAATGCAGGATTATTTATTTAAGAAAGACAAGTGCAAAATTTCAAGATTATTTCTGTTATTCCAGGGTGTCTGACAGCTTTTCTATTGAAGAATAGTTGGGAAAAGAATTACCTTTTATTTAAAGTTAACTGTAGCAAATACATTTTCAAATTAAATCTTATTAAGGTTTTTAATATGAGCCATTTGTTTACTTGCAAATGAAAGTCAGAATAATTTCAAAAATGAAATTCAGGACTATCAGAGATATTCAGAGACATCTAATATCCTCAAAGACGATTCTAAAGAGATTTCTAAAGATTAATCTTACAATTTCAAAGAATTTAAGCATAACTTATTTTTCAAATTTCTCTAACGTTCATAAGAAAACTGATTCCAGAAAACTATTTTGAGTCAAAATAATTGAACAAAATTTCCAGAAATATATTTTGAATGAATTTTATTTAATACGTGATTCATTTTCCATTTTATTCGTTGCAGCTAAAGTTTTTGAGTAAAAAAATGGAGTCAAATTTTTTTTCCCGTCATAGGAAAGTTTTAAAAGAAAAACAAAAGAAGAAAAATAAAAGAAGAAGAAGCTCTAATGCAAGATAATAGTTAAAATTTTTAGAATTTAATATCAAATTTCTGATAAATTTTTTTTTCCTTCCCAGTAAGTGTAGAATGTGATGAAATAAGTAAAAACGTAAATAAACATTCATTAATAATAAATTCATTCACAAAATTTCTCTATTGTATTGTCTTTATAATTAAAACCATATACTGCCAAAATTTCTGACATTATTTTTCAACCCTTTTCAGTATCAGAAACCATAGTTTGAAAATTTCTGCCCTTTTATCTTTTGTCTTCAAAATGAATGGCATGCTCTACTTTACATATATTTTTTTCTGCATGTATAAAATAGTTTATATTATAAATTTGATTCAAAAATAAAGTTTGAAAAATTAAATACGTTTTAAATTTTGGAGAAAACTAGGTTGATATCAACAAGGAAATAGGTGACCATATTTCATTCATTAATTTTATTTTTGTTCATTAGGATCAACTATGAATTTATAAAAATTACGTTTTAAACTTATTTTAAAATGTATGAATATCAATAAAAATTAATATACACTGATTTTTTCCAATTTTAGATTTTAAAAGTAAAAATTGCAATTTTTCAGACAGCTTGGAAGAGCAAAAAAGACTTGCAGTTTTTCCTTTAAAAAAAACTGCTTCATTGTTGGCGCAATACAGATTTTCAGCCAAGAAACAGCAACCCTTGGCATGGCGTGCGTTCTGCAATAATGACGAAAGGTGTAGGTGTTTAAATATTTAGCCTACTGCTTTGACTTTTCTCTTGGTTGTTCTAACCCCTATCTATCATGCTTCCCTCTAAACATCAAAGGGACCACGGTTTTAATACCTTTAACCCCCTACGCTTGCCTCACTTACATTATGCATGACAGTAGAAACAGGTAGGCAGGCCTATGGCATTGGCTGACAGTAGAAATTCAAGAAATTTGGTTTGCACGACGAAATAAAATTTTTGTGGCCTTTGTATGAGGATTATATGGAGTAGATACTAATATATGGAGTTATATTCCCCGGCATGAAGGCTAATGTTCTATAAGGAAATAAATATATAAGCAAAGCAAGGCAGACATACTTAGCTGAAGTTTCTCCTTTCAAAACTTGAAAGAATAAATAATTTTGAATGCGGAAGTGAACTCAAATTAAATATAAAAAAATAAGTTATGGCAAATAAATGATAATCAAAAGAGTTTCTTAAACAGCTTTTAATTTCAGTTTTTTAAAGCAGGAAAACAAAGCAAATTATATTTTAAATCTCGAAGATTTAAACATTTATAATGCATTTCTCTTATATTTAGTAAATCCAAATTTTGTTAATATCATTTTGGAAATAAGTGAAAAGAAATAGTTTTTCCTTTCGTTTTACGCGAACACGTAGAATATATGACAACAGCACAATCAGACATAATACATAAAAGTATTTTACTAGGTTCAGAAAAGGGTTCTATTTTGAAGACAACCTTAAAATAGAGTACGGTTAATTATGCTTCTGAAAATTAAGCGTAACATTAAAAATATTTATTGATTGATAACCAATATGAAATATTGAATTGAGCAAGATTTTTTTGTAAAACTAAATTTCCTTTTTTGTTTTGTTTATTAGTTTTGTGTGTTAATCGGATGAAAAAAATTAAATGCAAGTCCAAAGAATCATATTGTTTTATAACACCTATGATAGTAAATAAAAATCCAACCTATCGTTTGGAAATTTAAAACATATAAGAAAAATCGGTATTATATATTATTAAATATGAAACAAATAATTTAAAAATTTGAAGCAATAAAAAGTTATGATATAAATTAAGAAGGTGTTCACACCATAACAAATGTTTAAGCAAATGTTTTTATTCATTCTTATGGTTAAAATGAACAGATTTCTTTCGCTTTAAATAACGTGAAACAGCGACAAATTACGAAATCAACCCCAAAAGGATGTAATATACATTTATAACCCCCTCCCTATGTTCATAACCATAAGCAATACTATTATTCGAGTTAATTATAGGTAATATTAATATTTTGACATTATGGTCATTTGCTTATTAGACTTTTCTTCACGCAAACCCATAAATTTTATTATATAATTGATTATTCACTTTTATAATGACTTAAATTAAGATTTTTTATGACTTAAATAAAGAGGAAATATTATGATTTCCAAATAATACCTAAAAATATGATCCGTAAAATTCTTGATTTCAAAGAAACATATTTTTAGTCTCTCCTGAATCTGAAAGAAAATTATTTTTTTAATTTTGTCATTCAGTGTATATTTGAAAATGATTGTTGAAAAGCACAACGAGCAAAAATGAATGAAATTTGACAAAAATCCTGAGGCTGAGATTGTAAATCTACATAAAATTATTCGAATATGTCTTTGGATGGCTTTTCAATTATTTAGCACCTTTGCTACCAAAAAATTCAAAATTTAGTTGGAATTAAAATATTAAAAATATGATGTGAAATTGTGAAAATAAATACAAAATTAACTTATTCTAACATAGTTATTCAAATTGCAATTCAATATATTGGATTTCTTTTTGTAGATCCTAAACTTAAAACAAAAAGACATATGCTTGTGTCACAAATATGTCTATCACATATTTAAAATCTAAATATAGAAATATATCTCTCCTTTATGGTATCTACTGAATGCTGTGCAGAATATATTAAACAAAAAAAAAGACAATTTGCAACTTATTTAATTTTTATGAAAAATTTTCATAAATTATCAAATACAAAATACAAAGTTTTCAATTCCCCGAAAAACTTAATCGTGTTCACAAAGTTAGGAGCAGATTTAAATGTAAAAATATTTTTTTAATTTTTCAGTCACATGTTCTTTTAAATAGCATAGTAGCTAAAATTTCTATAATTTTTTTTCTTTTACTTTGTTTTGCATGAAAAAGATATTCATATAGTTTAACATCAAGTTGTAGATAGAAATTAAAAAGGTAAACACAGTGTTATAAAATTCTTAGACACTACTTATTTTGACAAGAGAAGGAATAGTGTTTGGCTAAATATTAATCAAAAAATCCATTTAACCATAGACACATGCATTAAGACATTTACACATTTTTAGACTTTCTCGAGAATCTAAAATTTACAGAAAAGGAAAATAACGAATATTTTTCACGTGTTATAAATCGTCCAAAAAGTTCAACTTTTAGAGAAACATCAACTGAGGAGGGAAGAGTTGCTCGCAGTCATCTGAACTCCCGTCCAGACTCGATCCGGTTGATTTATGCATCCCAGGAATGAAAGCTGGGTCGATGGAGGTTAATGTAGGTTTTATAATCCTCCAGATAGCACTTTGTGTCTTGAATGGCCTATTAACCCTGCCCAGAAGGCTCTCTGTACGGCTTTACTAATGGTCAGTGAGGGGTTCGGAGACTGACCCTGCCATTGTTAAGGGTCTCACTTCGAGTGCTGATCCCTTCTTAGGGGCTAGAGTGCAGGGATTAAAGTCTTGGGTAGGCGGTATATTTAGACCCGTCTGGTGGGACCCGAAAGTTTGAGTGATTTGTTGGAGTAATGTAGACACAGGGATCTCTGTGTGTATCATTAAATAAAAATCGATTAACACACCAAAGTTGACAACTTAATTTATGTTTGATGAAGTGGTACTCTATAGGACGATGAAGAAAATTTGGGATTTAGCATTTGATTTTTCCACAGATTAATAAATATATTGTTTGAATGCTACAAACTGGTCTCAATTGGAACGGTACTATTAGATGAAAACTACAAAAATCAATCGCTTCATATAAGAATTATTTACAATAGTTTACATTCCAATTGTTCCTCAAATCAGAATTTTTCTTGTTTATGGAAGGGCAAAAGTAAGCAGGAACAATTTCCCCCCTTATATATATATATAGTTCTAAAAGTTAATATGTATACCTGTCTTTAACCTGGAGCTCTTCAGGACGGACTATTATACCTAGAACTATCAAATTCTTCGCATTCTTTGAAATGAAGGGATTGTGCACCTTGGGTAAAGCTTTTAAAATTTTAATTATAAGAGTTATTAATTAAAAATTAACTAAAATTTTATTGTTGTTCCGTGATGAACGACGGATTTCAAGAGATCCTTTTAACTAGTGATTACTTCAAAATTGACAGTTAATTACAATGTAATATTACTGCAATGTAACAGTAATGTAATCCTTATAATAACCTCCTATCTCCAAGCAGTTTTCTTGCATACTCATCAACAAAGGTCATACTTCTCTCCCTTTTCATAATATTATGGGCAGCCAATGTTTTGCATAACACAAGCAAACAATAGTTATTATAAATACCGCATTTTTATTGAATCTATTGTGCAAATATGTATTTTTGATGCCTTTTTTCTGACCTATTCAAACCAAAATTTGACACGGGCTACAATAGTAGTCACAAAATCACATACAGAATTTCATTGCTTTAAGCTATTGCTTTTTAGATAACTGCGATTACATACATTCGAAAGTAAAGAACGACAGCTGTACATATTTGGTTCAAAATGTGATAGGAATCTACATTTTAGATGTTGAACCATGAACAATATAAATTTTATTTATCTAATCCTCTACGTTTTGTAATTTATTAGTTCACTTGTACTCAGCCATTCATACCGATAGACTTTCACTGAGTGGATTTCGTTCAAAAGTTAACAGAAATGTAAAAATTTCGAATACTAAGTCCATATAGTAAATTTAATCCATCTAGCTAGAAGTGTTATTTATGCAATCGCTTAATAAAATAGATATAATGCCAAAAATGTGTTTTCGAACTCAGAGAGATCTGAAGCTTGGCGATTTTTCAAAATATCGAGTTTGAATTCTTTGACGCTTTCAATATTTTCTCTATACTTTGTAAACGAGAAATTAAAAGCTGCTATCAGCACTTATGAATAAAACATAATTATAATGGTTGTTATATTTTCGATAAAAAAAGCTTATAGTCCAACAGATTTGAACTTTCATATTTTTCTTTTCATATGTTTGATAAAGTTATTATCAAACTCGGTTTTGAAATATGAATTATTTGAATATAAATTTATATATATGGTAATAATAATATGTAAATTAAAGCATTTTTTTGTCTCCCCTCCCCAAACGCAAGCATTTCTTGACAATGTCGAAAATATCGTGTTAATGCATCATAAAATGCATTAACATGATATTCTATAATTTGCTTATGAAAAGGATAGTGCAAAACAAGTTAAAAATAGAGTAAATCAATATATTATTTAATAAAGCAGAATACGTACTTTATTTCAAGTTCATTATAGATGTAGAAATGCGTAACAAAAGAACTTTTGAATAATTAATTATGTAATCGTTTGATGATTTTGGAGTCAATTCATGTTCGCCTGATGCTCCTAATATATGCTAAACCAAATAAATTTCAAAATTCAATCTGTATCTTTCAGAAATATTAAAGAAATGATAGTAAAGCACAATGCAAAACATTATGTACTGAAATGGTATCAGCGTTTCTCGCTTAACTGTTGCCCTCATGTAATTCGATTTCATTTAGTTTGGTTTTGTCTAATTTAGTTCATTTATATTTACGTAAAACTTTGAAGCAATGCGAGGACAATTTCAAAAGCATGTTAAACCGTGATTAGATGATAAAAACATCACTTAAGTCGGCACTTTTGTTCTTAATTCTTCACTATTATAAGGAAATTAAATCATCAATATCACATCACAACTTCGTATGAGTGTCATAAACACAAAGAATCATTGGTGTAATTGGATTTGAATCTGGAATATTCGTTTTCAAAATCAGTTGTTCACCCTCTGGCCATCTCGGCCTTCAATTGATTTCATTATAATTTGAAAAGTTTTTACTTTCTCATATACAAAAAGAAAGTATTGTAATTAACCTCTTAACTGTTTTGTCCGTATGCCATACGTGCATCGATTTATAGAATTTTGATAGTTGTAAGCAAAAAATAAACCATTATAACGATTATAATTCAATATTAAAATTACTTCGAATACATAGATAAGTCAAGTATTCAATGGATTTCCATTTGAATCAAAATAAGAAAATATTCCCAAAATCTAGAAGGTGTCATCTTATTAGATAGTAAAGAAAAGAAAATAGTTAAGTGGTTAAGAAAAAATTCGACTTGGAGATTTTGAGGAATCTCCCATGTTTCACACATCACTGAGTCAGAAAAATCATTTTTACCATTATTATTACTTCAAATCTATCTGTCTGTCAGTGAACACGATGAGTCAAAAACACTGAGCTAGATGGATAAAATTTGGTATGTGGCATTTACTTCAAATTTATAGATTTCTATCAAGTTTTGAAAGAGAAGGTTGCATATCTGTCTAACCAACTGCAAACAATCATAATAGCTACAAAACGTAACCAGTGGAAGTGTTCTCCCAAAAACTTTTTCCCACACACTTCAGTAAATTTTTTCAGGATAAAAAATTCTCCTCAGTATAAAATTGTTAATCTTGGGTAAGACAGTGAATACTTTGAATACCTTGCATTGATAACGATAGTTACAGAATATATATGTTTGGCCTGAATCTAGCATTTTTACTGAAATTATCGAGTGAATATGTATTTTTGACACCTTTTTTCAGACCGATTAACATCATAGTTTGAAATGGAAATGCAGTTCTAATAACAAGGTAGAATACCAAATTTCATTGATTTGAGTCATTGCGGTTATGAATCATTGCGCTTACATGCATGCAAAATTACAGACTGACAGACCATCGTTTCACAAATTTGTTTCAAACTTAAATAAGAATATATATTTCGGATCTAAACTTTAGCATTTTATAGTTATCTAGTTCCCTTGTTTTCGGGAAAACTAGTCATTCTTCCTGAGAGTGGATTTCAATCAAAATTTTAATTTTAAAAAAATCTGAAAAATTATTCGTAAATTCGTATATCTAATTTCGTTCGTCTGGCTCAAAGCATTTTGAGCTATCACGTTCACAAATAAACAGACTGATAGATAGGCAGACAGACATAATGACAAACATATTTTTCGGATTCAGAGAGATATGCTTGGTGAAAATTCTTCAAAATATGAAGTTCGATTTTTTTTTTGACAATTACAATACATTTCGATTTTTTTTGACGATTACAATACATTCTTTATACTTCTTATACGAGGAAGTGAAAAGCGAGATGGATAAAATTTGGTATAAAGTATTAGCATCTAATGTTTAAAATTTTAAACTAGGCAAGATATTAAACCAAATACAACAATGAGTTTACCGTCTGTCGGTTTGCGCAATCGCATGCATTCTTAACTAATAAATCAAAAATGCAATGACTTAAATAAATGAAAATTAGCATGTAATTTTATTACTAAAATGATAGATTTGCGTCACATTTCGATTTCTTTCAGTCAGGAAAAAATAATGTCCAATGTTCCTCTATACTAGGAAGCATAAAACGCTCATGCATGGGATTCTGAAAAGAATTATCTGAATGCACATGGAGTTCCCGATTTTGTCTAATGTCCACTAAGTTCATGCAAATGCGGGAGAAATAACACCTTTATTTGGGAATATATAAAAAATATTCTGAGAGATCAATGCCTTTGGTTCAAATCTGAATAATAAATAAATTCAAAATATGATTTATTCAAAAGAATAAATTGATATTAATATATATAAGAAAATCAATTATTTTGTTATGCATCATTCATTAAATTTTCTCTCATGCAGTTAAACGGAACAAAGCAAAAAGCCATTGAAAGAAAAATTTTACATGTTTTATCAAAAACAGTTGCTTTTAAAACATATATTCCAAAATGAATTCTTTCTGTTAAAAAATAAATACAAAACATAAATAGAAATGAAAATTATCAGAAGGTGAAAATAATAAATTTAACTCTTGATAACACTTATTTAATTTAGACATTTCATGAAAGCAAAGAAATTAATAGCTTAATATTATTGGCTCTACCCCAGGAAAGTCTGAACTTTCACCTTTTTAAGTTCTTTCTGTATAATTAATTAAATAATTAATAAAATATATTACCAGTTAGATTTTTGTCTTGAAATAGGTAGTTGTCAAATTAGGAATATTAATTAAATAGTAGCAAATAATTCCAAGTGAATAAACTGAATTCAGTTTCAAATTTTATACGAATCTTCAAAATTAATTTTAAGAAATTCTTTTTAAACTATCCTTTGTTTATTCATTTTATATTTTTCTTTACGATATCGATTTTTGAATCTAAAATCAATTATCATGCAATTTAACACGTATCATTATTATTGTTCTTCATATGCCACTGCAGGGAGGAACAAAACAAAGAGTAATTTAGAAGATACGTAAAAATAACTATATAAGTTAAAGAGACAAGTTCTCGTAAAAACAACCGCTCTCCGAACGCCAAACGGCGATTAAAGCTTGAAAGTTAAGAAAAGCTGCCTTGTGGGGGTGTAAAAGAAAACATGATTGGCTGGCTATAAACTCAGCTATAAAACACACCGGGTAAGCGAAATAGAATGTTTATATACCAAAGTTTACCGCGAGTCGTTAAACCCTGTGAGGTTCCTTCGAGAAGTAATCAGGAGGGAGCTATAACAAATCGAAACTTCCCTATTGCATGATTTATGAGTTCGCAAGTCTCTTTATTCAAACTACTGGATGCTCATGATGCCGAAAAGTGTGGCATCAGGGGAACTATAGTTTATACTGTTTTCTACTTTAAATCTGAAATATGTTTTCTCAGAAGTAAGAGGACTGTTAATTATCTGTGCTTGTTTGTGTGCTTGAAATTATGTCCATATTCCAGTTGTTCCTAGCAACCTTAATCAGTATTTAAGAAAAAATCATTACCCCGTTTCCTCTGCAAAAATACTCCGTGTCTTTTAACTCTGTATCAAAAAGATTTCCGGAAAACTGAAACAAAACTCCAAAAGTGAGTTTGTAATTCATGGTAATTGAAAGAAATGGCATTTATTTTTTAATTTAACCAAATGTTTTAAATTAAAATAGTTATATGGATATTTTTGGGCTATAAAATTTGGCAAATATAAAACATTTTAATAATTTCAGCAGTCATTCTCGCTACCTTACTTAAAGTACTGCGAAACATGTGATTACTTAGGTAACATACGGAACATGTATGCATAACCACTGATTATTTTGACGCACTATTCAGTGGTTAGATGATAGTATAATAGTTTGGGTAATGGCATAAACAGCTTACTAACACCTTTCAGAAATACTAAATTCCATGGTAAGGCACGGTATCACAGTGTAGACACAAAGAAGGCTAATTATGATTATTTGCAAAATCTTATCGGAATACTTAAAGACGACTTTCTAAATCAATTTTATTTAATTATATTGTAAAAGTCGAGCAATGTGGTAAAATGCAAGTATTTTTCGCGATCATTGGGCCATTGCAGTCCAGTGTAATAGTGTCTACTATTTACATAACGTAAATAAGATATGTAGACGTAATAGTATCTACTATTTACATCTACGTATCTTATGTACGTTACGTATCTATTTATTTATGTCTACTATAAGAACTGGTCGGTAATATGTATAAAGATCAGTATCCTCTTATTACTTGATCCAAATCATCCAAATCTCACTTTTTTATTTCTTTAATTAATTCTAACTCGCAATTTAAAAAAAATTGATCGCGGTTCTCACGTTGCCACCGCAAGCATAATAATCCCTAACGCCCACGGCATTCCTTTCAAAGATAAATAAGATTCTTTCCTGAATCAACACTGCTAAAGAAGACCCTAAAAGAATTTCTCAGTAAAAGCGCAGAGAAAGAAATTCTCACTCTCTTGTGCCCCGATGTGAGCGGACGCCTTTTTCACCGATCATCCGCGTGAATAAACCATGGCCTCTTGTGGAAAACTAAATTGAAGTTATATTCAAAATTGTTTTCTTGTCAGCCTTACATCTGGAAAAGTACATTCCAAATACATACATACCTATATATTTGTATGTGTGTATGTGTATGTGTATGTGTATGCAATAAATTCAATCTCTGTTGTAAAAAAAATAAAAATAACTCCTTGAGTTTCTGTTTTGCTGAAATTTCCGAGTTGCGGGGACATTTATTTTCCCACGGTGGTCAAAACACGGTGCCTAAATTCCTTTCAAAAACAGTATAAATTCAAATTATTTTTACACGATTTTTTTACTTCCTGCCTTCTATTTTCCTCTTCGGATTGCGTCTCTGGCTGAAATTGAAGTCTTTCCGTAATACCATGAGGAACAATAGATATGGTGAAAGAATTTATCGCTTTCTTCATACATACTACATATACACGCACGCACTTACAAACACACACACACGCACACGCACACACACACACACACGCGCGCGCACACACACGCACGCGCACACACACACACACGCGCACACACACACACAAGAATAATTTTAAATAGTTTTTATGCAAAAAACGAAAATTACTGCAGAAGATTCTTTCTGCTCTTTAGTATTCATATTTGCCTTAAATAAAATTAGAATTTCTGTACTTTGTTCTGAACTGTAGAGATGTAAAATGACAAATAATCGGGCGAAGAATCAGGAATTTTCATATTTTTAGATGACATGCTTAAGAAGCTGAGAAGAATGAAAAAGCAGGTTGTCCCATTAATTTGAGATGTTTAGCTTCTTCATTTTGACATCGAAATTGGTAATTGGTAAAAGTAAAAAATTGGAAAAAGTCTGCATGCATTAAAGATTAATAAGATTTAATGTAATTTTTGTACCAAACTATCATTTTTCTCCTATAACAGGCAATCTGTAAATCATTAAAACAGGAAAGTTCTGTATAATAAGACATTTTTAGAATTTTTAAAATTTCGATAGATTTTTTTTTTAGATTCATTAGTATGAAATGTTCACTAATAATTCACTAATATTTAATAAATAAAAAGTGGATCAATCTTTGATGTTTTATTTGCACAATTTTGGGAATTTATGTTTACGGATGAGGAAAAATTTCATAAATTTTACAAAGAGGAAAGTGAGTCGGTTTAGTCCCAAGATGCAATTCAGAATGAAATAAGATAAATTAGATTTCTGATAATATAAATGCAATATCCTTTTAAATGTTCAACAGATTTGATTTTCGCTAGAAGAATCAGCAGGGAGATTTGTCTTCTAATGTTTAAAATCAATGATAATTTAAGATAAAGTAAACAAGAAAAACATGAATTTCATCATCATCGCAATTCTATTGTTTAAATATTGAATTTAAGGCCAAAGAAACGAGTTAATTATATGACACTAAACTAGGTTTTGCGATTTGTGTCCCTTAATGAAGTATGATAAAATCATGTTTTAATAAAAGTTAATGAACAAGAAAAGAACTATTTAATTATGATTTGTAGAAACTTTATCTGGATAATTTCAATCCCTTTGTAACTCATACTCTCTAATCAAATACAAATTAGTGCGAATGATCCAGTTAAGGCTTGATTATTGAATGTAATTCATATTTCATGCTAATAATAGAATTTTCAAAGACAAATCGAATCGTTCAGGTAATCAAAACAGGTGACATCAACATATAAATTGCCCTCTAATTATTTCTTAAAATTCAAACAAATTTTCATTAATCTGATTACAGATTTCTATTTTTTTTAAATATCAAATTTCTAAATAGTTTTAATAGCCACGTTTCTCGAAAAATATCAAACAATTCGACGTATAAAAATGATAGGAAGATGTGATATCATCCTATGTCCTTTAAACATGACAAAGTTCTGATATTATTGTTTACACTTTCTTTGAATAATTGTTTTATGTGCATTTTACTCGGCTGAAAAAGTATACTTTTGTCCCTTTTATTATACTTTTTACGCTCAAATTATTTATTTTTTATTAGAGTCATTTCGTACCTGCAGGTGTCTAATAACTCTTAATTGAAACTAGAAAAATAAACATCTCGTTTTTAAACATTGCTTAATGATTGTGTACTAAACGCTACTAGCCGCTTTTAGTGACCAGCTGTTCTTCCATCGCTGGTATATTTCAAACCACACAACCATTTCCCTAGCCACAAACATTTAAGCAAATTTACCAATTTTTATTTCAGATGAAATTATTGTTACGAATGATTAATCATCTCTTATGTGTGTTGACGCTCTGTAAGCTAGGGTTTTTGACATGGAGTTACCGAACTTGATAAACATTTTTTTTTGGAGGATGAGAATGTTCATTTCAGTGCGATTTTTTAAATATTAATTACTTCAATTAATTAAAAATTAATTGAAACTAAAATTTTTTAATTGAAACTAAAAAATTAATTGAATTAATTGAAACTAAAAAATTTTAAATACAATCATATTTGTGACATTTTTCTGCAATAGCATCCAAAAATATTATAGCAGAAAAATGATTTTTTACATTAACTTAATTTTCAAAAATTGTCTTTTCAATGATATAGAATACTTTGCTGTATATTTTGTTTCTATCTCTAATCGATTTTAAAAAAAATATGTTACGGATTTTTTTCTAGCACAATATTTTATGTAATAAAAATAAAAGTTAATCTGTACAAGCACCTAACGTGTGCATGAGAAAAATTAACTCTTATCAACGTGTTATCACCACATTGATGAAAGTTCAAATTAAAAGATTAAGTTAACTCTCCCTATAAAGCAAACTTGAAATTCATCAGCACATATCTGTATGAAAAAAAAAAAACTAACATGAAATTTAATATTTTGTACAAAAATAAATGCAAATAAAACTTTTCTTGGTAACCTTTCAAGATTAGTCTCGTATTATTAATTCAATCATTCTGTTTTTATGTAATACAAGCATGGTTTAGTATAATCGTTAAGGATATACATTCTAATCGGGACGCAATAACAATTTCTGAAGCATTAGAAATAGTTTTATACATGGAATAAAAAAAAGCTATAGTGAATAAATGTTCTGATGAGTTAAAAATTTTAAATTTTTATATAGACCCTCATTCCTATAAGTTATATTTAATACAATTTTCTTTACCCACTGACATTTAAAAAAGTGCTATTCTTTCACATCAAACATTGATTGGATTATGAAAATCTAAAATTCAACATTTTATTTAAAACCCAAGATTTTAGACTATTCATTCAGCTGTTGTCTCGAAGAAAATATTCCTATCAAAGGAATTTTCCAAAGGCTGAGTAGCCTAAAAGAATGAAATGAAAAGAATCGATTGCCTTAATATAATGATTTTGAAAGCTTCATAATTTCATATTAGTCGCAGAAGATTGAAACTTTTTTTATTTAAAATTTAGAGGGTCAAGGATATCTTTATTGATTACTATTCACAGTACCGGAGGTCTGTATAAAATTTAGACTGCATAATTTTTTCAAAAGTACGTTTATTGATTGAAATAAAATAATACTATTAAAGTCAATTAAAACCCCTTTTGAAAGCAAAACTGAATTTTTTGATGAATCAAAGAAATTATTTTTAAATATTTCTTTTGGATATTGCATAAATTATAAATAATATTCTATATTACGAATAAGACTTCAATACTGAGACTTCAATTTTGGTGTCCGTAAGTATCGGGCAGACCAACAAGTCACCAAAGCTGGGTAGTAGTATAAAATAACTTCAAATCGCAATTTGTAATTAATTAAATTTCTAATTAAAGTTCCAAAAAGAGCTTCCAACTGCATATTCCCACCATCCAAATATTTCTAGGGTTAAATTTGATTTTTTTAAATGCCAGTTCGACAATTTGAAGTAACTGAATAGTCTAAAATTTGATTTTTTTTCTTCTTTTATTTGGAATAGAATTAAAAGTGCTGACCTTCTAAAGTAGGCAGATAAACCGGATAAATAAATTTTAATTTTATGTTTGTCTCGGACTGAATACATTTCACAAATTGATTTATATTATTTTCTTATCAGCAAATAGTTTACATTCAAAAATATGTAAAAAATATTAACTGCAGATTAATTTTTAATAAATTCTGAAGACTTTTTTCTCCACTGTTTTTAGTTTACATAATTCTATTTCCGTGTATCATCCTAATTCCACACATAGTAAACAAAGTAACTATCTTAAATATAAATTCTTTACATATAGATCGAAAACATTTTTCGTGTCAAAAATATACTAATCATATGTCTCGGATTCCCACAAGTAGGAAAAATCTGCCATTTTGTGGTTTTCGCGCAGAATTGGCTTCCTTCTTCATACCAATATTTAGAGAGCTAAAGATTGGTAAATGTGACAATTTTAGTCCATACAAAAATTAAAAAAAATTATTATTTAAATGAAATAAAGAGTTTTTGGTTTGTTTTGAATGTTTTTCACAAACAGCGATAGTAGTTATTACAAATCTATATGTTTTTATTTTTCATGTGAAATCTGAACCATTTCAAGAAATGCTTTTGCCACCAACTCATAATGTCACAGTTCACTTCAAAGAGAATTTGATGTATGAATTTTTAGACGCTACCCTCTCATAGATGTCACAAGCAATATCGCCAAGTGGACATTCCTCAATTTAATACTATTCTTCCAATAATAAATCGAAGTACCTATTTTCTGCTTTAAGACAGTACACGTCTTTGAAAAGTGGGAAAAGTTCGTGCAGATAGTTGTACTAACGTCGACAGATAACCTACATGACATTCCTTCAAATAGCAATTCAGTAGATATCCACATTAATAATGATTTACAGTCGATTCACCAATTTCTAGCGCGACATTCCTTCCCCTAAGCATTAAAAATGCAAGGGCGTCCAGAAACAAAATCTCAAGTAAAGGTGGACGAACACGATCGTCGGTCCATTCTCACAATCGTCATTTCTCCTCATTATGTAGCCATTAGTAGAGCCTTAAATGAGACCGATGCCTACGTTTCAAGAGGCTCCAAGATCGTAATTTTAATGCGTATCAATATCTAATGACTAGCACTCGTTAGAAAGTGAGTCTGTTATCCTGGAGAGCACAGGAAAGGTCAAGGCAGCAACGTGGACCTGCTTTCGTTCTCCTGGTACTTATTAAAATGAATATTTGAAGGACCTTCGGCGTCCCTTTTCTAAAAGATATCGCTACTGAAGATTATTACTAAGGTGTTTTAATTTATAATTAGAGCACACCGTGTGCCACGGATTTTATACTGTCGTCTTTTCATTTGGTCACATATTCTCGGTTTGGATAAATTGTGATTCGCATATTAGCGCCGTTTTGTGTTATACTTCTAGCGGAGGTTGTGACATTATTAAAGAGTATAATCACACCGTACTTAATTTGTTTGTTATTCTTTAAATAATTAATAAATCAACGTGGAAGCAATAATTTTCCGAATTTATACACTGCTCTTAAAATGCATTGTTAAGGGCAATACATACTTTAAGAAGCACATCAATTTGGAAACAACGAAATTCTTCTTGTAAACACTGCGGACAGCAGCGTTGAAATATTATTTTGAGGACCCTTGTGCATAGTCTTAAATAAGCTCTTGTATAAATATTATAAATTGGGATAATATTGTTTTTCTTTACTAGATAATCAAATTTATGAAATCTAGCTTTCTTTCAATTATGCTTAAAAAATGGGGGCCGCGGTGGCCTGGTGGTACGGTCTCGGCTTCGGAACCAGAGGGTTTCAGGTTCGAGACTCGATTCCACCGAAGAACCGTCGTGTAAGGAGGTCAGTTGCACGTTAAATCCGTCCTGACCAAACGTCCTCCCGCTGGTGTGGTGTGGTGTAGAGAGGGGGGTACCAGCTCAGGTGTCGTCCTAGTCAACTTACCGCGGTTCAAAACTACGAGGTCCGTCCCAAAATAGCCCAAGTGTTGCCTCAAACGGAACGTTAATATAACCAAACCAAACCAAGCTTAAAATACGGATATTCGAACTTCAACCTTCTTGTAGTTACGATTTGGAATTTATTCACTAAAACAAATGCGTCCATATTTAGAATAAATTTTCTCGAGATTAGAGAATACATAAATCAAAATTTTGTAAATCTAAAACATTAATGTGAAAAAAATAATAAATATATAAAATCGAGCTAACAAGAGATCGAATAACTATCCATTTTGTGTCAATATTATTTAATTCGTTTAATTAATAATTAAAAATTTTAATATCATTTAAATAAAGCTACTCCATATTTTTTCGGCATGATTAGATCTTGAAAGTATTAAATGTCGCTGTTTACGTCTAACATCGATAATTCTCAAAATTCAATAAGTTTCTTTAGATTGTGGTTTGTAATTTCCAATTAGGGTTATATAAAACAGTAGCATTCTGAGTACTTTCACAGCGATATGCTATTTCGGATTCCGCAATATTTGTTACGTAAAAATAGTTAAGATAATCATATTTATTCATAAAATTCTATTTTAATTTCAATGAATAATTTTTTTAAATTAATTTCTTGACCTTTAATCAATACTTTATTGATTATACCTTTTATCAAATACTTATCAATTCTAGAGTACCGAAAATTTTTTTAAAATTAAAATAAGGACTCGAGATATAATTCTTCATGCGTTCTAGTAAGTTCATTCCAATTATAATTAGATCCACAGATCCACAGAAACAGAAAGAATGTAAAATGTTAATTACTTTTTTTACCATGCATATTTCTGAAACAAGAAATTGATCTATTCAAACGTTATGAATATTTGTGGTAGATTTTTCAAAAGAATAATATTTAAAGTCTTGAATTATTGCAGTCCAATTTTTTTTAAAAAATCTGTTATTTTTAAAAATATTACTTATTATTTTCTTAACACATTTTAATAAATTTATCATTTTAAATTGAATACTAATTTCTCAGTGTTCTGTACTCAACAGTCGCATTCAGATTTAAAAAAAAATTCTCTTTTCTGATATCCAGTTTTTTTAATGGTCAATCCCATAAATTTTTTTATGCATTTAATTAATATTTTTTTAAAAACACATACTGCCTTTAATTATATTTCAATGGTTTTTTTTGTTCTATCTATTTTTATTCTATGATGTGAGCATGTATTGAGATGAAAAAGAGCAATAAACTAGGAAGGAAAAAAAATAATGAAAGAAGTCAGGAAATTTGGATTATACTTTCAGGCTTTAAAAATAATTCCAGACCTTTAATAGTATTATTTGAGAAGGAAATAAATTTTTTTTTCATCATTAGAACTTTTCAATGTAGAAGGGAAACTTACACACTGAAAAAATATCGGAGAAGGATAAAATTGTTCAAGAAATCAATTTAAATCTTAAACTTTGAATTAATTAATTAATATCTTTATCAAATAAATTGTTTTTTTTTAGAATTCCGATGATATTATTAGCTTATATTAATAAGACGGAGATTCATATTTTCCAGAGCGTTATATTTTAACTATGTAAATTAATTTTTTGAATCATTATAAGTAAGATATATTAAATAAATAAAGAAATTAAATAATTTTAAAAACAAATAGCACAATTTAGAGAACCGAATTGAACAAATCTCTCCTTTCCTCATTATACTTTGATACTGATACTATCCATGAATCTCGCTTTTACAAGCTTTTTGGGTGGTCCGTAAAAACGCAAATCCCCAATAAAATGAATGATTCACAAGCGTTTACGTTTCGTGCTTAGCTATTATTAATCTATTTAATTTACGATCGATCTTGAAGTCATAATCATCACCAATTGCCTAGCTCATCGGTAATTTTCATTTGAGTTAACGTGCACCATAAATTATTAAATTCTGGAGCTTGATACTCACGAAAACCTTCCCAAACTCATGCTAATAATCTCTCTCGCTTTATTTTAAAACCGAGTACTATAAATTAGTGCAATAATAACTTTTCTTAAATAAACAATCTAATTTAAATTACATTAAATCTACTTCTTTGGATTCTAATGAACCAAGGAAGGGTTCATTTGTTATCAGGAGGTGCTAGATGGATAAGACAATAATTAATATTTGTCCTGGAGTAATTAAAGTAAGTGTATCCAGAATATATTAATTTTTTTGCCTTCATCGTATTTAACATAAAAAAAACCGGTATAATTATATTAATATTTAGTCGCAAACGTTGCCTCCTACAACTGGTGCCTTAGATACGTATACTTCTCTTGCTCCCCGACTTGTTAAGCCACAGGTTAACAAAAATACAATTAACCTTCTAATTAAAAATAATTGAAATTCACCGACATCTGTACGGCTCAAATTTAAAACGGAAACTAGTCAAAAGTGCAACGATCTAATCATTTACATTTATAAAAGGAAGAGTTCGCGTGTGATTGTGTATATCTGCAATGTCTGGATAAATGCATTGCACTTACATCCATGAAATTTGGCACATACATAGTCGTAATAGAGTTTCGAAGCACTTCGAAGCCCAAATTTTAAAATTTAAATAATAATTTTTTTTATTTCATGTCTTGCGCTGTTTCTTATGATTTTTGTTCCTATTTTTCATAGCATATTTTCTAATAATCCTCAAACACGAATCTTTGCACATTACAAGAAAATAAGCAATTGTTTTCCCAATTTTTTTCTCATCTGATTTGACTAAATTTTGAGAAATTTTTAAATGTTAACCTCTTTTTTACAAAAATTTAAAAACTGAAATAAAATTCTTACAATCGACATTCTAATTCAGTGATCTTTTTCAAGTTTTTTGTGATCATTATTCGAATACTTTATACTAATTTAAAATAAAATTAACTTTAAATTGAGCGATTTTTATTTAAACGATTTCCTAGTGAATAAAAAATAATTTCGCTTATAACAACCACTAGAAGTCTTCTTCAGTTAATCAGCAAAGTGCTAAACTTTTGGAAATAGAGAGTCATCAAAAATGTATAGATAAAACGTTCATGTCAAAGTTTGGTGGATGAGTAGCTTTATAGTTTTTTTTATATATAATTTAAACTATAAAAACTTATGGTATCGTTTGCAACAAACTTTCAAATTTTAATCTCTTTCTCTCTTTTTTAAAACATCTTCATTTTCAGTTATTTATTTTGATTTTTATCGCCTGAATTTCACCAAACGATTAATATTATAACGAAGAAAAAAGCTGATAAAAATATTATTTTTTTACTTCTTTTTTGCAGCTTTATTTTATATTATTCCAGATTTGATTTCACTATCATTCATCATTTTATGGGTCCTACTTTATGAGCACTGCTAATTTAATTTAAAATCTCAATAAACAATAAGGTGTTTAAACGCAATTTCTTTTCACAAAAGATATAGAAGATACAACTTAATTTAAAAAACTTTTCCGAAGTGTAACATAATCTTCTTTATTTAAATTAATATAGTAATGATCTATAAATAATCATCAGAATCTTCAATATTCCTCTTCTTTTTGTTTAATTTATGCATTGTCGTGCGTGATACCAATGGTAATCTGTCAATGAACGATAGCGGTAAATAGTGAACTTGTACATCAATCGACAAAAAAAAATTAGAAATTGTTTCAAGACAATAATTAAAATTTTAGCAAAGTTTATATGAAATCCAAGGAAAACCTAACCTAAACGATGATTTTAATGATAGTAGCTCAAAACCTTTTTATTTCAAAAAAAAACCCTAATGATACCGTTTAATCTGCTATATAATTTCATATGGCTATTTTTTCGACGAAAGTTTGGCAATAAGTGGATTGCATAATTTTTTTTTATATTTTTGACTGTAAATTTATTTTAATACCTACAGTAGCAATGAGAAACGCTCATTAGTTATTCGGTGGATTAAGACATGACTGAGGAACATGAATAGAAGGAAAAGGGCATAACGTTCTATTTTCTATCTGCGCATTCTTAACCAACTTTAATTATTATTATTAATTATTAAAAATTATTATTCTGATCTGTTCTTCAGTTATGAATCATTAGTATGATGAAAGTAGGCTAAAGGAAGTTTTTCCCTAAGAAAATCACACATGTGGGCCAATTATCATTGAAAATTTTTCAAGAAGACAATCTATGCCCATATGGAATAAATCAAATTTCTATCTTAGATGCTTTCTAAGGAATCTATGGTCCACCACTATGGTGATCTACGGAATAATATCACACCGCTATTATTGATCTAAGATTCAGTGACTCGATGAAATTAATTTTTTGTTAAATCAATTAGGATTAGATCTCATCATATTGAAAAATAAAATTACAACTTATTAAACAATCCTATTTTTTTTATAAGTTAACGGCACTCTTTACTAAGATACAGACATAGCAGAAAATCAACCTAGATTATTAATACATTTCCATTGTTAAAATTTAACTCTAATTTGAAAAACTCTCTTCTCTGTTTACTGTCTGCAATAAGTTTGAAATAGTCATCGGCTGCCTTTTTTGTGATCTAAAGCCTTTTGATACATTCACATTTCTTAATGATAAATTAATGTAATATTTTTCTTTTATTTTATACCTTATTTTATAAATTCTTTCGTTTCTTTGATAATTTTATAATAACTCGAATTCAACTATTTTCTTTCCATCTAGATAAGACCAAATTAAATATCATTCATTAACGAAATTATTTTTTATTTTCTGAAATAAAAACACAAATTTTACTGAATTTTTAAATAAATATATTACTATTTCAAATAATATTGTGGTTGAAAACGGGGACAGAGAGTCAAAGAAGCTCTCAAATAGAAAAACCACGTAGGAAAAGTTTCTCTTTAGGAAGAAATACTGAATGCTTTCAAAATTAAATAAATTCACAAAAATAATATAAAATTTATCATATTTTGATCAAATGTATTATTTGAAAAAGAGATATAACAATTCTTGAAGGCTAGATTTATGGATTTACAAATTCATCACGCAACCAGTAACCAGAATACTGAAATGTAAAAGATGGAGAATTTAACTCGAATCAAAATCCCACCAGAGCAGAGCAGGTGCTGTAACGTGATTTGTAGATGACATTTCAATTCGGAACGTCATTTAAAGCTACATCTTTAATAACAAATCCCAAGCATTAAAATCTCCTCTCGGTAGTTCCACATCGAACGGAAGAACGATAGAAAATAACAATAAAAAAAAAGGAGAAGAGGAAGAAAGACAGATAGTTGGGAGTTATCTGTTGAGAAAAAATATTTTTTCCCAAGTCTTCAGTCACAGCTGTGCAGAGTTCGATAAGTTATGGAAATATATTCAAGACGCACTGCATATATTCTCAATATACATGCATACATACAGACCAAGGCAGCAGCATACGTCGCAAAAAAAAAAAAAAAAAAAAAAAAAAAATCTGCATGTAGTCAGTCTCTCGTATACGAAAGTCATTCGCATAACACAGAGATTCAAAATAAATAAATAAAATACCTATCGACATGAAATAGAACATTTTTTGAGGCGCGGAGTTGACAGTGCGACTGTTACAGTTACAGTGTCCATTTCCGGATAATACCACGTGACAAGGAGCTGGAAGGAGAGGGTGGCAGCGGGCGGGGGGTAGAAGAGTGTCAAGATTTTTTTTTTCGCAGCTATTTTAATAAAATAGTGCAGTGCGCAACTGTCAAGGAGGGATGACAGTCTTGTCACAACTGTCAAAATGGCTATTAAACACACGTCTTTGCAATAGATGCGCTCGCTTTTCGCCATCCTCCTATTCCATCACTGCGTATGTATGTATGCCTATGGCGGTAAAAGAGAAGGATGCGGGTTACCACATTTGGCATTTTATCACCTCACTTATAAAAAAACGACAGCTGCTTTTTAAATAGAGGTTGTGTGTGTCACATTTAATCACCATCTTCCAAAGTAAACTGTGAGGGTGTTGCGTTTAGCGTAAGTGGTGCAGCTGTCACTAGATGGTCGGAGTAAATTGAATCTCTTTCCATTTATAATTAGAGGTTTACAGGAGGAAAGGGGGAAAAAAGATCAGTAGATTATGTCAAGTACCTGTTAAACTTTTAATTGCAAGAGGGACGAAAGAACACAGTGAAAAATTCATGAATAATTTATTTGATTTAGTTATAGGAGTATTAATTTTATTCGGTATTATTATAAAATGATTAATATTGACACAAATCCGTTAAATTTTGTTTCATGATTTTTCTAATATCTCTCCAAAAGCAAGTGTAAGATATTTTAAAAATATCAGAAAAGTTATAAAAATAGAAGAATTGTTTTTAATGCTCTTATATTCTTTCAAACAATATTCATATCAATAAAAAATCGTTTCTGTTCATATATTCGTAATTCTTTACATTCCTAATGTACCATAATTTTAATCGAAAATATTTTATATCGATATAATTCGAATGATTTGAATTAATAAATAAATTTGCCAAAATTCCTTTTTTAGATAAAAACATATAAAAGGTAAGTATTCTATATTAAGAAAAAAAATCATAACTTGAAAAATATACACAAATTTATTTTTAAATGAGTATATCACTTGCATTTTTAATATTTTTTGTTTGATAAATGTAATTAATCCAATTTGTATTAATGAATAAAGTATGCGAAGATCCGCATTTACTGACATAAAGGGAGAAAACAATGATTCTCTTTGTTTTAAAATTACGAAAAGCATGACAGAAACAATCTAATCTTGTTCCAGATTCTTAATTTTCTTAGCTTTTGATTTCTGTAAAAGGAAATTCCAAAGGAATATTTAATTTACAAAAAAAGAAAAATAAATAAATAAACAATTTCAAAATAAAATTTAATGCAAATTAGACAAAGTTATATTGAATCATACTGAAAATCTTCGAATAAGCTTATGAATTTTTTTTTCAAGTGAAATTTCCTGATTTCATTTGGTTTAGTTACAGGAATTGCATCTTATTATTCTTATATCAAACTAAATAACATAAATATAACTTTGTCTATCGGTTTTACTATTAAATCAATCAAAATATAAAAATTTACACAAAAAGAGAGGGAAAAATTTGAAATTTACTTACTTTGAACGAATGGAGTTTCAGCTTGTCTCTCTGCTAATTGAAATAATATATAATTTGTTCTAAATAATAACAGTAACTCGTAATGATACCATATAAGTAAAATAACTTAGAAAACTTAAAAAATATTTAGAAGTATAAATCGTTTGAAATCTGAGATAAAAGTCCTAATATTAATGAATAATTAAAAGTTAAAATAATTCATTTTGGAAAAAAATTAATAAAATTATGAAAAAATGTAAACACTTAATTATTTTTTAATTTAAAAATAATTATTTTACTTCCACTTCTATTAATAAAGGATTTTAATTGATTTAAAATGTCTTTGATTTGAGAATAATTTTAAGAACATAAATAATCTTCTTTCGAATGCAGTAATTAAGTTATTATTCAGATTATTATTATTATTTTTTTTTTACTTCAAATGAAATCCCATCACATATTTTTTGAAAAAAAAAATATTAAGCAAAATGGATGAAAATATTATCAAAATATCAGGTAAAGTATTATATCATATATTTATTTTTTCAAGCTTGTCTATTTACAGAAAGTCGTCTGAGCATTGTATTATTATGCTGCCGAATAATTTTATGCAATTTCATAAATACAATTTTATGGAAAAATTATTTAAAAAATTTAATCGAAATTTTATGTTATTCACAATTGTTGATTTTTAGCTATTTTGTCCTGCAAATGCAATCATACTGAGATGAATTAACAAAATATATCATAGTCATCGCATTCAAGTGATTTCATAATGTATTTGAAATTTAATGAGCAATTGAATCAACAATTATCTGAAAACAACGAGTGCTCAAACATGATTAATTAAATAATTTGTGACTTTTTTCAAAATTTTAGAAGAAAAAAACTCATGAATTAAATATATATATATATATATATATATATATATATATATATATATATATATATACTTAAATGAAATCGTCAAATTATTTATGATCTCATTTAAAGTTTTTGATTGTGATTGTTGTGAGAAATTTTTATTCGGATATCATAGTATTATTTTTGAGATTTATTTATCTGAAGTGTGTTTTATAATTCCATGTATTACTTATCTATCGGCATTTAAAGGATCAATGAATTTTTGTCGTGCATTTCGATTTCTTTTTACAATTGTTTTCGTGTGCAGTTTGGTGATGTTTGTTTTGTCTATTATTTTACAAAGAATGATAATTTTATCAAATTATGTACTTTTTTACTAAAATTGAAAAGATAATTAAAAAGAATGAAAAATTAAACTGAAGGGTTTTAAAGATGAAATTCTTTAATTCTTTGTTCCTTAAATATGCAGCTTCCAGCAATAATTGTTTCTAAATGGCGAAAATTTTATAAGGCCAATTTCCATCAGGTTCTGATTTCCTTTGATTATTGCTCTGTTTTGACGATATATGAATAGCTATTATGGATTTTATGCCTCTGAAACCTTTTGGAAAAAATAATAACTTTGAAATCACTCTTAATATACAAGGATCTTGAAACTCTACATGCAAACTTGGATGAAGGATTGACAGCGTTGACAGCTTACATATGAAAGCGTAGTCAGAAATTGACCCATGATTCTGTATAAGTTGATTCAAGTCGATATATGTGGAGTTATCATTGGGGACATAGACTTAATATGACGAACAAGAAACATGCGTGAATTGAACTGTGAATTGACCGGTATTCACTTTACAATACATCTCAAAAAGATTTCCATTGAGGCTGCTTGTACCAAATCACTAAATGCTCGCTTGATGGACATTACAATCTGTCCGAACAGATACTGATACAACATCCTTCACAACATCGATGGGGTTTTTCGATTCAAGAATTTTTGGAACGATCATTTGGAGTTAGATGAACTTGGTGTGGGAATCCCGTCGCATAGTTTCTCTTCCCTTTAGATAATCTGATATATATCAGATTATCTAAATCCTCTTGATTGTTTTTCTGCGGTGCTTTGAAAACCATCGTTCATGGAAAACCATTTGGTGTTGACGTATTCCTGATGGCGCGAACTACCGAAAAATACCCGGTATCCTACAAAATATCCGGTAATGTATCCGGCGTAAATATCCTGTATGTACATTACCAATGGCTGAAACTTTTAACATCTTCTATGATTCTTTTAATTATTATTGCATTTTTTTGGGGGGGGGGGGGGGGGGTTTTGGGCGGGTTTTTCTTTTTTTTTTTTTTTTTTTTGTATTTTGTCTTTATTAAGAATTTATGCATTTATCATTGAGGATAGTGTTTGCTTTCCTATGTGATTTTGATTCCTTATCTTCCCTCCAAGTTTGCACGTGGAGTTTAGGAGCCCCTTGTGTATGTGAATAATTTTCTTTCAGTGATGATATCTAAAATTATCAGATAAAAGGATAATAGTGACAAAATGAACGTAGATAAAAAAAAATTATGATTCTTTTAGAATATTTTTGTTAATCCAATTCAGAATGTTTAGTTATATAATACATAGACGCAACAATTTTTAATTATATGATGTAAATGAAATTCTCATACAGAAATATAAGAGAAAATTGATGTTTCCAATTCCAGATTAAATCTTATAAAGGTCTATATGAGGTGAAAGCCTAGAAACGCTTTTTTCTCCATTAAAGATTCAAAAATAAGATTTTTTTTACTGTCTTTTTAACTGACCTTTTTTACTGACAGTTTTTAAGTAAGAAATATTAAGAAAGCCTGAAGTATCAAGGTATTTAATTGTGGAGCACCTTCAAGGAATTGGATTCTGTGTTTGGCGTTATAATTTTTTTCATCAGAAAAATATAAAGAAAAAGATTGAAAAAAATTATAAAACCTTTTAATATAATCTAAATATCTAAGTCCAAAGAATGATGGGTTGGCGATTTGGAAATCAATCTGTCAAACTGCAAAACAAATAGAAGCGTTTTCATCTACACCGATTTTAAAATTCTGAAAAAAAAACTTCTCGGGATAAATTTCAAAAAATTAAAAGATATTTAAATAAGAGCTTTAATTCTGATAGTAAAGCAAGGCAAAAATACTTCAGAACTGTAGAATCCATAAGCAGTTGTCTACTTTACCTATTTGATTATCGGGCACTGATTGTTCCCCTTTTTTTACTCATGTCTAGGAGTCTATGTGATCGATCTCCAAAATTGCTGGTGGTCAGACAAATTAGCTATATGGGATCATGTAGAATAGCAGGAATTTTAATATTAAAAAAAAAGAAGCTTAAAGAATAGGAGGTCACCTGAAAAGGAAATTATTAGCTCCTTAGAATTAAAATCTAAATCGAAAGAAAAGAAATATAAACGAAATGGAAATGGAACATAGAATTTCCAAGAAAGAATATATTCTTGTACTAATGTCATGTATAGAAACTTTAAACTTTGAATTAGAAAAAACAGAACCTAGTAACAAAAAAATAGACATAAGTAATTTAATAATAGAAAAATGATCACATTTGCGAGAAAATTTCAATATAGAACTATATTTCATTTTATTTGGATTGATTCCAAATACAGCAGGTCGGAAATCTTTTGTTCTTTGTAATAAAATATTCTCTGAATATATAATTATATTTGACGTTAAATGAATGGGTAATGGTTGAAGGAATAAAAGTGGATGTTTTCATACATATAGGAACATATACATGAACATATATATGACTTGATATATGAACTTTATTAAAAAACAATTATTTTATTCAACCTAAAAGCATTACATTTATGAGTTCATATTTTTACCTTAGAATCCAGGAATCCTGTTTTAAAAAATTAGTTCAAACAATTTGATTGCAGTATTTATGAGTTAAAGTCATAACTTTCAGAAGATGGCATTGAAATACTAGTATACAACAGCTTATTTCTAAATAATGGCTGACAAGCGAAGGAAGCGGTAGACGAATGTGCGCAGTCAGGAAGCTGGAGACAGATTTATGAGCGAAAAACCGATCCTGACTGCGATAATACACTTACTAATTAGTATCACGCATGTATTGTCGTTCCAAAAGGTAAGCAATTGTACTTCCAAGGACATTTATCAATAATTACATTTGTTCTTGACGAATTCCGCTGTCGCTGCAACATGTATTGCTATGGAAAATCTTAGAAATAGTAGGAAAGTCAGATTTTGTTTATGGCAGTGTACACAATATTTTCGGACACTAGGAAGCAAAACACATTTTAGATGAAAGGATGTGCGGTTACGTGTGTAAGAAAAAATATTCCAGAAGCATTTTTTTTTTTTTTTTTTGAGGAACTAAAAATGTTCTAAATTCTTTTAAAAATGAAAGCTAAACAAAAAGTAAATGTTATGGGAAGTATTAAACGTTTTGTAAATGACAAGTAGTGCGGTATTATCAGCAAGAACTTCTGTTTTGATAGCTGATTTTTTGTTGTTGTTGTTATTATTGTCGTTTCGGATTGCCAAAATTGTGACAAATTCCTTTTTAAAGATTATCGAAAAAGTCTACTAAAAAAGTATAAAAGTTTATTTTGAATTCTGTAAATGAAACTAAGTTTTAATTACAAATGCTTATGCGCTTTTTTATTGATATCATTTTATATTCAATGATTAATAATTTCTAAAAAGAGCAAAAAAAAAATCCCTGTTAAACTAGAGAAAATGAATTGAAATGCATCAAAATTTTTCAAAGTTTATTTAATGCAAACTTGAAGCTACATAAAGTTTCAATTTTCGGACGGATATAGTAATATTGAACTTGCTAATAAATGCATTCCATATCGCAATATGCGTCCCAATAAAATGATACCAATAGAATATTTTGGCATATAAATAAAACGGACAAAAACATGAGAACACTTAAAAAGTCAATCTTTTAAATCCAGCTTCATAAAAAATTGATTTCAGAATTATCAAATTCCCTGATATGATTTCAGAATCTGCATACTTCTTCAATATTACAATGTTAGAAGATGTTACACTCTTCTAATTTATTATTCTACTCTACAAATAATAATGATAATTGTGTGTGTATTGGCGCTTTACAGGCCAGACCTTTGACCTGCAGCTAACAAATTTGGCACGCATGTACCTTGGAGTTAGAAATGTGCACAACAGAGCAATTTTTTAAAATTTTTCTTTAAAATTTTAATTAATTAAAAATTAAGCTGAATTTCTCTGTTTTTATTTTTAATATCTCCCCGAAATATTATTTTACAACAATGAATAATTTTATACCTCTTCAAAAAAAATTGTACATATTTGTCTGATTTCTAACAATAATATATATCATAATATATTGTCGTCCAGAAATTCAAACCGTTTTTATTGTTTTATGCAATCTTTAATCGCGTATTGAAAAGTAAATTTTTTTAAATATCTGTTTAATATCTGAATTTTTAATATAATTTCTAAACGGTGTAAATAAAATTAAATATATCACCGGTGAGCTTGCAAGTCACCAAAGGTGATTAGTATTTAATCAAAAGTATAATTTAAAAATGTCCATTAAGGAAATGAGTCTTTGCCTCTTCTTAATATCTTATTCCTTTTTCTGAAGGATGAAATAGAGCAATGACAAAACGGCCTGAAAATACGAAAATAAAAATCAAAATTACTGAAATTTTGCTTTTAGAACAAAATAGTGAGATATAGTCTGCCAAAAAAAATAAATAAAATGGCAGCACTAAATATATAATTTAACTTTTTTGTTATTATTGACTTAAATTGATATTAAACATTTAAATTCCATAATTCATTGCAAGGAGTTTACGATCAAAACTGTCGTGGAGAATTGATTTTTTGATAAAAGATCTAGAATCGTTCCATTAGAATATTATAAATTTGGAAGTGTTATTAAAAAAATCTCTTCAAAACAGACAAAATTTCACCGATTTAATCTAAGGTTGCTTAATTAATTTGACAGATTTTCATTTCAAGCTAATGCTGAAACCCAAATTTCTCTGACAGTTCCATCAGCATCCATTTATTCTAGTAAAGGTGAAAAATAATTGCATTCAAGCTAAAAAAACATCTAAACACCAAATCCTCGCCAATCTTTGGCGCGAATATTGGCTTCTCTGTAACCCTGGAGTGTACCCCCGCGAGGCTCTTTTTTCACGGTGCATCCTGTCGCATCTCTTGGGGGACCTCCGTGTCATTGCCACTAAAGCTGTCCTCTTCGTTGCCGAATAGCCCGCTTGACACGTCAGAGAATGCTCAACTAAATATTATCCCGACTCTGACACTTTGATATTACCAATATTCATCACTCGACTTTCTCCGCCAAGTGAGAAGATTTTGCCTCGCACACCTCATCCGGCCATTTATGCAAAAGAAGAAGACACCCTTTTGCCTCGGAGGGATCATCCTGCCGAAGATAAACCCCCAACTCGAGTTTTTACATGGGAATAGAAATGTTTTGCGGACGGAGGGAAGGGGGGAATTGAAGGTTTGCCGACAGCTCCTTTGTTGATTATGTGTATGTTGAGAAGGGGTAGGAATGTCGGTTTGGAATTGGTAATTGATTGTAAGAATTATTTTGTTTAAAATTGATTTTTCTCTTTTGATGTCTTTCTTAAAATTAATATATGGTAAGCTTTTTCTGAGATTTGAGAAACTTTTTTCTGAAGACAGAAGAGTTATTAATCTTTAGGTTGCGGATAGATGAAATCTCAAAACACCTTTTTGAAATGTTGATTAAAAAAAAGCAAGAAATTTCTTTTTCCTCTTTTCAGTTCATCTTGATTCCATTTCAAATACTCTTCAAGTTGCTTGTTTTTGTCTTCCCTTATTGCCATTAGGTCTTCTATTAATACAACGTAGTTACTTGATCTAATGAATAATTAGATAACAACAGATATTAACTAATAAATACTGATTTAGTGAGATAGCATGTATATTAATCTATAAGCAGAGAGCAAAATTTTACTGGTACAGTATAAAACCATTTACTAACAAACATTCATCGGAAAGAAAAGTGAGACTAATAATCAACCCTGCCACAAGGGCACATGTTAACAAATTGACCATGGATAAAGAGAGCTGATATTTCATTATGAACATCTTACATATGGATCCCAAAAAGGAGTACGCCCTGGCAATGGTAATGAAATAGTTAACAATCACTACATTATTTTTGTACTGCACAGAAATTGAGAATCGGTTTACAAAAACAAGTTTTTCAATACCGTAATTGAGATGGTCACATCATTACGGAACATACGAAAAAGTAAGGTTAACTCAGTTAGTTTAGTAGAGAGGGTTACAGGTTCAAATGTGACAGCATTTTATTTAATAGAACTTTTTATTTAAACCTACAGTGTAGAAAATCAGCCACAAGAGTATTATTATATAACTGGATTGCTGTATAAGTTAATGTCCATATAGTAACTTCTCAACTTCATGACTGAATTTGTTTCCTAGGGAATATGCAGAAGAGTAAGGTTAATCCAATCAGTGAAGATCATAGAATCAGTATTGAGGATCATAGAATCAAACAAGATTGCATTTTTCCTTAACTTTCTTTACTTCCGATATCCCAAATATATGTTTTTCGGCAGATTTCTGCTGTAGATCTGAATGTTCCCCTTATTTTTTTCTTTGGCATCTATGATATATTGAAAGCAGAAACGGGGATTCATAATCTGATGAGGTTCAGGATTACAAGCTCTGTTTTAAGCCACCTTCGTTTAGTTTTAAAACCAGAAATAGCTATAAAGCAAATAAAAAGAGTCATTCGGGACTGAACATAAAGTGGACCAATTTTTATTGGAAACGTCTTATATTTTTCCAAAAGCTATGCCAATCTCTGCACAAGGAGGTTTCAAATTTTTAAATTCTGTACCACATAAATAAGAAAAAAAATATCATTACCATTGCATTATTTAATGTATGAATATAATCATTAATGTAAACCACTGATTCAAATTCTAATATTATGCTAAACTTAAGCCCTAATGTATGATCCAACCAAATAGAAATATGACATAAATTTACGATTCTAATCATAAAACCATGCCTCGCATATCATTTATCAACTACTTTGTATTTTTGACATCATATTGTTACGAAATTTCTGCCGGGGTTCGTTTGGATAGTGGAAGTGGTATGGTGTAAAAAAAAAACGCTCAATCAGCAGGCGGCAGTAGAAAAAGAGAAGTTTCGGGTATTATCTATTTTGGCGCCAAAGTCGCCAAATTCGTCGCCAAGTCGCCAAACGGTCGCCAAGTTTGTCGCCAAGTTCTGGGACCTCCGACGCACACCTGGACTCCGTCCCATTCAGACTGTAAAACTTTCTTTCCAATGATGGAACAAACTATGCTGGGAAGCCGAATTGCAGGTTTGTAACAATATTCACTTTAACACAGATGGAAGGATTAATTTCCTACTGACAGAGTTCATTCAAAATTTGACAAAGTTCTGCAATTTTGCTGAAAAATCTAACTTAACATACTAAAATACATAATAAATGTCAACTTTCTGGATCTTTATTGCTTTTACACAATTTTTACTAATAGAAATAATAATAATTTTTACTAATAGAAAGCGAGATGTATCCTGAGATGTTTTGGGGTTTTTGGAGGAATGAGGATATTCTTCAAAAACTTGCAAGTAATTTTTGACCATTATAATGTTTTCTTTTTTCATACAATAAATTAATAATTTAAAAAAGATAAAATTTATATTAATTAATAAGTATTATTTTAATTATATTAAGTAAGTATTAAATAATGATAAGTATTATTATTTATTCATAAAATTTATAGGTTCATGCAAAGTCACAGAAGTGATGGTCTTGGGGTCTGAAAGGGATTCCAATTTGAAAAATTTCAATAACATATTTCTATTATCGGTATAGTGCAAATAATAACAATTTTAAGCAGCAAACTTTGGGAAAAAACGGATAAACCACAATTCTCTTGACTGTACATTAGCTCTAATTATACACACTCGAAAATTACATATGTCAAAAAAAAAATGTTTTATTATCATTTATTTACTTTGAAGTTGTTTAACTTGGTAAAATGTATGGTTAGATGCATCATCATGAAAATCACTGAATAAAGAAAAAATAATTTAAAAAAAAGATGTATAATAGATATAAAGATAAAAGAGACAAAAAACATATAGAGACATATGTTATCTCTAGTATTACTGGAAAACTTGTGATGAGAACTAGAATAACGGATTTCTAAAGATACAATGGTAGCAGTGATGAAATCTGCTTGCTAATTAATCCAATCTAATAACTAGTTTAATTAAGGAATTTAGAGTTTACAAACTAAATGCGAGTATAAGTATAAAAGCTTTAGAGCAATCAGGATATGACTTTCATGCTCACTTTGCAATTAATCCACAGTTAAGGAATGAATGAAAATTTAACTTTTAACAAAATGGAGTTGAAGGGGAAAAAAGGCACTACTTTTTGCGATGGTGAATTTAGGGGAACTTCATGCGGAATTTCGACATTATTATGAATGTCTGATTTATAATTTCATTTGATTTTCTTGGACTTATCATACCATAAATATTGAAAATTAAGACATGATATGCTATATCTAGTATTACTGGAAAACTTGATGAGAATTAGAATAACGCTTTGGCATTTCTCGAACTACAAAAACAGAAACTTTAAAATCTTTTAGAGTAATTAGTCTAATAACTAGTTTAATTAGGGAATTTCCAATTTACAAATTAAATACGAGTCTAAATATAATAGCTTTTGTCCATCAGGATATAACTTGATATTCACCTTGTACACTACTGCAATTAATCTACAGTTAAGACTAAGTTGTTTGTTTATAGATTCCAATTCAGACACATTCTATTTCATGTTAAAAACACGAAATTTCCTTTCAAAATGTTTACTATTCAGTGACATATTCATTTAAAAAGTGCATTCATGGAAAAGCATTATATGACCTTTCAAAGTCTTTTCAACTCAATCTTTCAAACCACCTCCTGCGTGTGTCAACCGTAAACCACTCGAGGTTCAGCCCTCGGAATCTGCAATCAACTCTCCCTTACACTGCAGAAAGGCGAAAAAGCAATAAATCAAAACCAGACTTCAATCAGAAGCATTCTTTCGGATGGTAACAAAAAGAAATAACAAAAACCGGCGGTGGAAAAAATAAAATAAAATAAAAAAGGGAATTCCATCTAAAAAAATCCTGGAAAAAATGTGACGCATATTAAAGGCCGCCTCACGTGACTGGCAACACTTTAGCATGTTTTGTGACAGAGGGGGATATATGCATTAGTGACGCCTTCGTGTTCATTACTTCACTTTCTAGAGAGAGAGCTCTAACGAGAAGTTCGCGTGAGGTAGTCCTATAAACAAAGAGGGCGCCCCGGCAATAGGGGCTGTCAGAAAATGGACAACAGGTATGTTGGAAAATCAAAATCCGGCTACTTGGAATGCTAGACATTTCTCCTGTTGGTTACGGCTTAATTAAGACTGAGATTTCCCAGTTTGGCGCTTTGTGAAAGATTTAGGGAATGGCACGGCACCTGTTGGTAAAAGTATCGAGAATTGTGGTAAAAATGACCTTATGAAATTAAAATTTAATGTTTTGCAGGCACTTCGTCTTATTTGAATATTATAATCTTCCAAAATTTTGATTTCGAAATTTCGAAGAATCTTCATATTGCAGATCTTTCTGTTTGAAAAAAGTTTTTGGCATCATATCATGTCTGTCTGTCATCCCATATCCAGTCAATTATACAGTAATATGTACAATTAACCCATTGACCGTCGACGATCCAGAATTTATATCTCCTTAAAAAGGTGACGGTTGAATGGATAAGGAACACATTTCTACGTTCCAGCCGTTATTAACGAAACTCTTTGGGCGACTTTCTACGATGAAAGGATTCATATACAAGCGCTCTGCATGCTAACATAGCAACTCAAAAATAGAACCAATTAGATACATAATGTTTTCCTTTTTGTTTGAATTGCAAATACTTATCAAATTTTGGATGAAACTCTTCAAAATGGAGTCAGCTTATCTCTCCTTCCATGTGCAGGTTGTTAAAACGATATTTTAAAAACGGAGTATGCAAAATAAATGAGATTTGGCTTATGTACTTATGACTGTAATTATAGATCTCTATGAGACTAAAATATTCAAAGAGTAGACAATTCATCTCCGAGCATGATGACTCAAAACGCAGTGAGCTAGATAAATAATATTTGCTATCTGGTCAAACGACATTTCTAAATCAAATTTTATTGTCATTCGGTCGGCTGTGAAGGCTTCAAAATATAAACTTGAATCTTTAACTTTTTAGATAAACGTGAAACGCCATTATAAGTGAAAGTTAAGAAGAGAATATTCACGCTGTTTTGCTCTGCGATAAAATAAAGTAACTTTCTTATTTTTTAAAATTGTTTTATTTTCACATATATATTTAAAATGCTTGGCAAAATTTAAGAAATCAGTCTCCTAAGCTTGATCACAGGTCCGATTTCGGCAATTTTCATTTCATGCGCAAACTCATGGCTCCTAGATATTTCATCAATGGTCACTGCCTTCTTCTTGCAATGCTAACCGAAACTGTCGATGCATAACTCTTCCTAATAGACTTTCACATGCTCCATCGTGAAATATTTACGCATTCGCATTGTAAGTGGATAGAAATAGCATCTTTCATACAAAATAGCTGTTTTTTGGCGACCAGCTTGTTAATCCAAATATTGATTCTTTGAGTTACTAAAAAAAAAATCGCATTATTATTTGTAAGACTGTGAAAATACGGAACTTATTGAGTAAATCACGAACACAAATTTTTATAAAGAACATATATTATAAAATAAAACCGGAAATGAAAAACTTACTACGAAATTAATGTTAAAAAAAATATATTTTTTAAATTTTAATTTTAACATTGGTAGAACCATGCGACTAAATGCTTTGATGGAATTTCATAACATTAAAAATTAAGTGTTTCAAATTATATAACACATTAAAAAAACATTGTACAGAAATGAAATTGATATCGTTAAAACGGTAATTTTTCGAGTTTTAAGATGATGTAAACAGCATTTTGTTATATAATAGTTTGAAAGATATGATCGTTAATTTCCATAGATAAGTCATAGCAATTACCTATCTGGCAGCTGCTAAGCCTACATTCATACCTGATAAAATTTTCTATTTAACATCTATTTCTTGATTTCTTTTATACCTCCCTTGCTATGAATGAATAGTTTTTAATGAAATTAGTAATATAATTTCTAAAAAGATTTTTCAGCTTCATTAATTTTCAAAACGTTGAGTTAATTGCAGTTGTAAAATCGTTCAATGAAATAGTCTGAAGCATAGAGATTGTTTTACAATTGACTGTTGCCATTCGACAAAATGTAATAACAGCAATTTCTTCGCCACGGACGTCAGTGCTTTATATATATATGTAAAAGAAATGCACTCCTATTTATGATTAGTGTAATTTGCATAAAAATGTATGTCATAACATGATGTGCCCTGTGCTTAGCTCTGTCGCACTGTGAAACAAAATTCGAATAGCATTTTGGAAAAATATTTATTTTGGTAAACATATTTGGTCCATAATTTCATGCAGGTCCTTGATACTGAAATCATACCAAATGTCTTCTTTCCATCGTTCTTGTTTGCTGTTGTTAACCTAAAGACAAAGATCAGGTGACCATCTATCGAATTTGACTCCATTTTTGAATCAGATCTTCCGTTTGGATGTAAAAAAAATACTTGTAAAATTTCAGTCCACCGTTTTTTATGTATACACAGGGATTATTTTCAGTAAAAGGAATTATTCCAATATTTTTTGCAAATCGATAATTTTGATAAAAATATCACATATCAGATTTAGATAATTTCTTTGTATCTCACTGATGTTACGAGTTTCTATGTTAATATATACAAAATAGTCTAAATTTATTTAAAAGATTATGATTTAATTCTAATTATTCTAAATTTATTTTTTGTATTTATATCAAAATTTTAATGAATAAAATCGTATTTTTTTTTAACTATAACCATTTTTTCATTTTTTTTCCTTCGTATATAAAAAAAATTATAGTTTTTTTTTTTTTTTTTTTGCTTTGGATATTTTTCCTAAATGAAAATTAACCAGAAGTATACTGTTGGTTCCGATAACTGTTGTTTCTTGATTTCTTTATTTTGAAGTTTGCAGAAACAACATTCATGTTTACGATTTTTTTTTTTTTTTTTTGTAAAAATCGAAGTAATATGGCTGCAAAATGCCTCTTTGATGGTCGAACTATATTTTTCTTTGGTTTCCACAGACTTCAGACATTTATTTTTAATTATAGATGTGAGTACTAGCCTACAAAGAAATATATTTATTACCTTTATGACAATACGTAAATAAATAAGCACAAAAACTAT
>JAPMOR010099591.1:100309-125105 GCA_026543865.1 Argiope aurantia
AAAAAATACTTTGTTTCAGTAAAAAATATTATTATATTAATTGCAGATTAATCCTTTCCACTTTAATTTAAAGTATAAATTCTATGGGAGCTAACAGAAAATTAGAGAGATACATATTACGTTATGAGTGAAGGCCTTTATAATATTATGAGTGAATTAATTATATGACTATCAAAATTTGAAGTTTTAAAATATTTTGATGAGGAATCTATTAAAGTAGGAATTGCATAAAATATTTAATTATTAAAATTTTAACGAACATTAAGATTGGCGAACCGGCTGGTCACCAAAGGCGGCTAATTAATAATAATTTTAAGCAAAATACTTAAAATTTATAGAAATGGCAATAGACCTAGGTATACTATAACAGTCACAGTATAAAATAAACATTTAAAATTTATTCAAAAAAGTTAAGTTTTAACTCGAATTGAATCAGTTTTTTTAAAAAGTTATTTTATTTTTACAATGAAGCGTTCTCAAATATATATGCTTTGTATTTTTATATTAAGATTTCAACACAATATTATTAAAATTTAGTTTCTATATTCTGAATTTAAATATGATAGTATTCCTAAAGTATTTTTACCAGTCTTAATGTTTACTAAATGGGTTATTTATTGAAGAAATAAAAAATGATTCATGTTTATTAAGACCTTTATGTAATATATTTTCGTCAGTGAGGTTTAGAAATAGTTATTCAATTAAGCAAGAAAATTGCTTTTCGAATAAACTGCTTTCATTTTAAATTATACCTGAATAAAATGTCATCTGGCTGGAAATGAAAACATCACCAAGATTTTAAAATTTTAATTACAAGAAATAATTCAGAGAAATATACTCAAAATTAGTTCAATTTAAAATGAAAAATTCAATCATTTTAAAATGGTTTTATAAATTTATTACAATCTCTGAGTAATTAATGATTTTATTAATTATTTAAATCTTAATTAATTCCATAATTATTCATTTAAATCTTAAAAGAATTAAAATAAATAATTTTTTAAACAGTTTTAAAGATTCTTGGCAAAACTGTAAATTATTTGGTTACTTCAATAAATTTAAAAATTGTGGATTTATTTTAATAATAAACACAAAATTTGTTATTCAGTTACACATAATTTTTATTTTAAACGTGGTCAAACATTTCATGTTTTGTAGCTTTTTTAAAGTATATAAAAACTGTAATTTTTTCTGAAGCATTAAAAATGAGGATAAATTTTTTTCCATTCCATGCAACATTGTAGTTAATTTTCTAAAATGAGAAACATTAGCAATTCCGAAAAATTCCTTTGATAAAGGACTGTAATGATCTAGCTTTATTGCCGAAATTACACAAAACCCTAAAGATTATTTTCATTTTTTAAAATCTTTTTTTCTACTTAAACAAGTTTTCACCTTCTGCCTGAGAGCTAACTTGGGTTAATTACAACTTTAAACTCAAAATCTTTTAACTCAACTTAATCTTTTAAAACTCAAAATAATTCATGCACAGTTTTTTTTTAGATTTAGTAGAAGGAAGTTAAGTAGAAAAATTTTGTATATTCATTTGAAGTTTTTCAAAGAAAACTGTAGCGACTTTGTTTGAGCATCTGTGATGATAATTTTTAATTTCAATAATTATTTTAGTTTATTTAATGTTACAAATATTTTATTTCATATTTTTGCAAACATGTTAATTAAAAATTATTGACACACTTCTCAGTTGTTAAGATATCCACTTAAATAAAAGGATATTTTCACTGCATATTAGAAACATGTTTTTATTTATTTAACAAAATTTTTCATCACTTTCCTAGAACTGCGATGAACGATAAGGCAATAAAACAAAATGTAGAAAAATTTGAAAGGTTTAAGAACTTTGCTTAAATTTTAAAAATCTAGTCCAAAACATCGCAGCTTGATAATTTATAGGCTTTATTCATCTGTCTTTTCTTTATATTTCTTGATTAGCCATTGCATTCTTTGCATAACAATTTTTACATTATGCCATTTAACAAAAAGAAGGGTAGGCTTATGACATTTTTATGCTAAATTTTGTTTTAAGGTTAACGTCTAAAGAAAGCAATCTTTTTTATCAGAACAATTATAATGGCAAGAGGACAGAAAAAATTTGATAAAACGATCAAATTGTTTTGAATTTTATTATAATTATAAAAAGAATTGTTAACAAAGTGCATTTAGAATTAATTTAAAAATAATTAAAATTGAAGTAAAAATTTTATTTAGTTATTTTTTTTAAAGTTTTAATGCACTTTAAAAATGGTATTGATATGATAACGGGCTTCAAAGTTTGAAGAAAAAATAGTAAAATTTCGATTTATTTCTAATTAAAAATATTCTAAACTTCTTTAAAAACTTTCTTATAGAGCACCTATAATCCTAAAAATAAAATTAAATACCGTATTTTGCTAAAGTTAAGATCTAGTTATTGTATAGAAAGTAAAGCCTTAAATTTTAGCAACTCAGGATTCTCTGGTACATTAAATGACAATTAAGACACAAATGATTCGCTTCATAGATATACTTTTACTTTTCATAAATGAAGAAATTGAGAATATTTGAAAATTTGCTGTGTTAGATGAGGGTAAAATTTTATAATTTATTTTCAGATGTTTAATATTTTGTCTGTTTGTTTGATGCGAACTGTCTTGCTGTAATGACAGTACCATCAACTAATCAAAAAGGAAAGTAATTATATTGTACAACTATACTTTATTTGAAAAGATCTGTAGAATTCTGTTATTTTAGAGATGAAAATTCTCAGTAAAACGAAATGGAAAGGAAACATTAATGTTTAGTTATGCACATGAAAGAAATTTTTAGTTTGTAATAATTTGTTTTGACTTTATTACCAATTTTCCGAACTGTTCGAACTATGTACAGAAATAATATTATAATCATAAAATAACTTTCATCTCGAGATTTTGAGATCTGAAAGTTTTAAATTTTGGTGACCTTGTGAAAAGAGCAATTATCAGTATGCTTATCCATAAAAACCCAATGAAAGGAGCATTTATCAGTATATTTACATGCCCGTGTACACATAAACATATCTTTCAATAACAAACTATTATATGGATGATATTTAAAGTTTGGTGTTTGAATGATCTTGTAAATATATGAGGAAAAATGTTAGGAACATTTATACATTGCAGATAATAGCATTCCTCTGCCATTTAGCCTGTAAGAGATCAATGGATCTGCAATAACTCGCTTAGCCACTAGACAGCTGTTTAGTAAGTTTGATATTACCATGGTTTGTTGTTGTAATTAAGAAATATTAAATGCAACTTTATGGTCAGTAAATATTTTATCATCACCAACTTGGAATTTATATGTTTCCTTCTGTTTCTTGTGTTGAATGTAAAGTTGCCTAAAAATAAGTTTTGTGGAAAAGTAGAGCTAGTTCTACTGTTTTGCTGACCTCAAAAAATGTTTCTCGTTACATTCTGATGTCTGGATAAATGAGGAATTGTAATTCAGGACATTTTAAGATGCAAGAAGCTTAGCATGAAATGTTGTATTTGGTTTTAAAACACAAGATATCCCGTTGATCATCGGTTATTTTTCGTAATTTCTTAAATAATTTTGTTTCAAATAACAAAATAAAAAAAAGTTAATACATTCTTTAAGCTGCCAAAAATGTCAAAACGGCCAATAATTATAACAATTATAGTATTTTTTCACTAATAATTTAAAAAATATACATTTTGTTTCTCGTTTTTTTAAAGTAAACTTTTATTTCATTTCTTGTTTTCGGCATCAAGATACAACATAGTGTTATTAAAGCACTTGCAAGGCTTTGAAAAAAACATTACCTCCTCTTCAATTGAGTCACAGTCAATTAAAAAAATATAGAACATTTCATAAATTGTAGCTTTTAAAAGAAATTTCGATCATATAATTTTCATTTTTACCCAAGTTAGAAAAGAAATTTGAATTGTTCCACGGTACAATAACTTGCTCTATAAAATTTTGAGCAAAAATAGTCAATGATAAGCAACGTTGGGGGTTCTTATCCTACTTAGTTTATCATATCTAATAAAGTCCATGAGTTAAGGAGCAATGAAAAAGTGGAAGAGTGGCGCTTTCTGTTCATTCACCAGCTACAAGGCATAATAAGGTATGTTTTTCTTCCACTCGTACCTCACCTTTTTTTTCAAATTATGAAATTAAGCAGAATGCATAATAACTGTCCCTTTACCGATGAAATTCAACAGAGAAAAATCCTTACTTTTCGTTAATTAAATTTGCAGATACATATAAAAGATTTGTTTCATTTATGTATATTTAATTCAAGTTTTGCAAGGGAATGCAGTATAAAAAGAATTTTAAAGCATACACTTCACTTCAGATCAAATGTTGAATGTTTTCTGATTGTCTCCAATAGTCTCTGTGTGTTTTTAAAACAGAGTTTTGATTAAAGCACCATATTTTTATCTGAGTTTCCTTTGCCTTCATTACAAACATGCTCGGAGACGTGAAGGATTGCAAAGCCCTAGTGACGAAAGGTCGAAAATTAGTGACATAGTGACAATGTCCTAGTGACTTCGGAACCAGAAGATGGGAAGTTCGATATATCATTGCACAGAAGATTTATTGAGCATTTAGAGAGATGCAAACTAGATTTGACATCGTCGATTAACGACCTTGATGAGTTTAGCGGCATTGGAAGGCACTCATAATTCTCATCCAGGTCACTTGAGCGCATTATTAGATGGTCAGGCTTTGTGACTTAAATTGATGAAAAATCATGTTGTGATTTCCGGTACAAGGGGCATGCTGTAATGTCAATGCTTTGAAATAGCACTTGCATTAATTCAAAAGTGTGGTTTGAGTTTGAAATCATATCAGAAACATGCTTTATGGCAGCCTTGCTTAATAGTTTTCAACTGTCAAATATTTTCACAATGCATTCAATTCATATTCATGTGATTTAAAACAAATTGTACCCACACAAATTTAATTATGTAGTACGATTTTTATTTTATGTAGTACGATTATTGCATGATTTAAAAAAAAACCAGGTGCGGGTCATTTATTTCCCACACGCATGAAAAGATTGTCAGTAATCATCCTTTTGGAGGATTTTTTCAAAGATTTCATCAACAATAATGGACATACATTAAAAAAAGTAACAATTAAAACCACATCAAACATTTTCCCTACCTGACTCGTTATGTTTTTGAAATATAGTACAATTACAGTCGGAATGAAAGACAGACAGCCTTTTGAAGTGGGTTTGTCCAATTGCTTGACATAATTCTTTAACTTATTGAGCAAAGTTCTCATAACAAATTTCATTCATCCAACTATTTCTGTTTTTCGTATATTCATTTACAGATAGACTAATCGAATTATAGGCAGATAGATACAATCATATTTTTTTTATTTCAAGATTTCGATATCGCATTTTTTTTTTATTTCACTAATTCCAGTTTATAAAGGGTGTCCCAAAATGAACGTAAGATTTGAATTTTCCTCCATTCGTGCAATAAAGTGTTTCAACTCTATTTAAAAAAAAAAAAAAAACATTAGACAATTGATAGTTTAGGGTTAGTAAAAATGTAACGTTACACGATGGAACAACGTGTTTTCATTGTTGAACAATATTTTAAAAATAATAAAAATCTGGCGGCCACAGTTCAAAAATTTGAGAATTGGCCCCCTAGATCGTGTGATTTAACAACATCGGATTTTTTATGGAGTTTTTTGAAGTCAAAGATCTATGCCAGCAAACCCACATCCACGCGTGCATTGAAGGAGGAAATTCAATGCTGCATCAACGAAATTTAGCCACATTTATGCAAAATTGCAGGGGGAAAATTTCGATAAAAGAGTGCATATGTACCAGCAAAGTCTTGGAGGCCATTTTACATATGTGTTATTCCTTACATAACAATATTCTGTATCTTTTACGATTCAATAAAAATGCAACAATTTAAAGAAAAAAGCCCGCGTTTTTTATTTAATTCAAATCTTGTGTTAACACGTTATTCTATGATGTAACGCTCATTACTAACCTTAAACTATCAGATGTCAAATGGTTTTTTAACAGCGTTTCCACCACTTGACTGAACAAATGGTGACAAATTCAAATCTTGCATAAATTTTGGGACACCTTTTATATTTTCGAGTCAAAAAATCAAAAAGAAAATGTGATGTCCCAACACAATTTTCACAAACATTTAAGTACTAAATGATATGCATAGTTGCTTTTGTCATGAGTTTACGATGTCATATGAATTGATCCAATTAATTTCCTACTTATGGCAAATAAAATGACGACGGACAATATAGATAACTCTTTATTTGCCAGGCATATCTTTATGCAAAAACAGCAGACATTTATTGTACTCTAAAATTCTCAATACAATTGTAGAAACAGAGCCAGTGATTGCGAAAGAGATCGAAAAATAAGCGAGTAGTTTTGTGCAGAAGTCGGTGGGAAGAGGTCGTTTTTATTCGTTTTGGAGCAGGAAAGCGGGAGACAAGATATACGCTGCCATCCAGTAGTAACATTGAAACTGCCTTCTTCGTTATGATGAATGGGCCGAATTCTGAACATGGAAAGAACATAATAACCAACAAGAAAATAACGTATTTCGTATTATATTTTGCCTTTCATATCGTCGATTGGATTTTCTGGGCGTAAAACTAGCCACTGACACGTTCGTGTTTCACCTGTCCGTCCTGATTACAGTCCTCCAAGGTCCCCAAATGACAAGAACCATAAATTTATGCTGGAGAATAATTCTCGGCGGATGACGAATGAAAGCGTCACCGCGCTAGCGTGCAAGCCGGCTTCATTCATACATTGACTTTCTTCTTCTCGTCTGCTGCTGCTGCTGCTACAAAATCTGGCAATGCGACTAACTTTCTTTCCTGTTTTATGAAAACGGAAGAATTGGAATGTCAAGCGAAAAGATGTATGGCATTCAGCAGAAGGCAGATATTTCCCCCCGCCTTCTTTTTTTCGAATATTTTTTTTCTCGCTTTTTCCATTTGACAGGACTACAAATTGAAGAAACAATCGATGGGTGTATTTGTGATCAAATGTATGGTTTTTGGAAAGTTGTTAAGTGTACATGATTCTTAAGCGTGATTCGAACCTTCTACGCATCTTGTATTACATTGATTTTTCTTAAATCAATTTTGATACGATAATATTGCACTCGATGAAACACGAATTTCTGGACAATGAAAAAAATAATAATAATGATATCTGGAAAAAAGTGAGTGATGTATATCACTATTACATTAAAACTTTGTACGTCATATTTGCAAATTGCTTTATTGATGCAAAACATTTTTATACTAGGTAGACTAGCTACATATACTGTCAAATTATTGTATATACTGACACATTCGTGACAACAATTATATAACAATACAATTCTATTGCTTCACAAAATGCCTTTATTGGTAGCAATTCTCAAATACTTTGTACTGAAATGATTTTGATGTAACTGTGATGATATGTAATTTTTTAATGTTTCGTTTTATGAAACCGGCGGGAGTGGTCTCAAAACTTTCTTGCGTGCACTGTAATAAAGCTGTTATGCCAGAGAACGCCTTGCATAACAATGGCGCAAAATAATTATCGAAATATTAACCTTTAACATGAATTTAGCATTTTTGTTGAATCTACCGTGTCATCCTTGGCGAGTTATTTGGCGATTAATTCCTGGCATGCGGTTAATAATACCCGAAAATCAAATTTATGTTTTAGACACGTTTTACCCAACCGATTGAAATAAATATTTGACACAAAACTACTTTTGTAGTCACAAAATTCCAAAACAAATTTGATATATTTAAGTCTTTGCAACTTTGAGTTATCGTATTTACAAGTCTCTAAAAGTGCCGACCAATATATTTCCAAACCCTAGTTGGATTTGACTCAAAATTTGAAAGGTGTTTAAATTATAGATATTGATTCTGTGTACCGAATTTTATCTATCTAGCTCTTTTTGTTTTGTAGTTACTGTGTTAACTTAATTTTGAACAGTTGGACAGACAGACTTTCACTGAAAGGATTTTTGCTCTAAATTTGACAGACATCTACAAATTTTTTATAAAGATCACAGATCAAATTACATACGTCTAGCTCAAAAACGTTTTTGAATTATCTATGTCATGGGCAGACATTGTCAGACTTCGTCACAGTCGAACATTTTCCAGAAATGTGCTTTTCGAACTCAGGGAGTTCTAAAACGTAGAGATTCGTCAAATTCCCTACTTAGAATTTTTGGATGATTACTTTACTTTCTATACACTATGCATAAGAGAAAGTAAAAAAAAAAAAACTGGCAATGACATCAATTTGCGTGGTGTGCATAAAACAATGCATTTTAATGAGCAATATGAATATTATACAAAATGTGTGGATAACTTATTGCATGAAAATCATTTGCATAAATATATAATTTGCGTACAGTAATTTTTGTGAAGGTCTGTTTAGGAACAAGGATAATCGGGAGCAATTTTTATAATGCGCGTAAGTGAAGCTTTAGCAAACAGGGAAACACATGTGCCTTCATTTTGTACTCTAAGGAAAGACGATGAACGATTTCACGCTTTTTTTCCCCAGTGATATCTTCTAACATTTGTTTGCTTTATTTACAACGGTAGTCAGAAAAAAATGAAACCAAATGCTTTCTATGTGTCATTATTCATTCTTTATACCGGTTATTTACAAAATAAATTGCTAAATTATATAATGCCTGGATCTGTAGAATATAACGATTACGAGTAAAATATAATTTTCATCTTTCGATTTTTTTTCTGAGAAACAAGACAGGATTCTCAGTTATCCCTGACAATTTTTATTTTGGATTAAATAGAAATAGACTTTTAATGTTAAAACCTAAATTTTTCATACATTGTGAATAATTCATAAAAGATAGGAAATGATGTTACGTCTACTAATACAGAAGTGTTCTGTCATGCCAGTAATATTTATTATTTATACTAAATAAATAATTGATATTTTTAAGAATTTATCAAGTGATTTTTTTCACGTTATTTTTCACATAAGAAAATTGTTCTTTAAAAATTATTTGATGCTGACTGACGTCGTATATATATAAAAAAACTGATGTCAAGGAAGAAGAAGTTGAAAAAAAAATTGTGATGCTGAAAGAAGAATCTGAAGCTGTCGATTTAGACTTTTTTGGATAAGAAACGAATGAAGATGGAGTAGGTAATATAGCGAATAATCTATGGTTGATTTACCTTGGTTGATGTTGAAGGTATCAGATTGAATGAGAATTACTCGTGTGTCTGAGGGTTAATGTAATTGATGTTAATCAGGTAAATGTGATGGTTTTGAAGAACACCGGTTTGATTAGCTTGTTTTGGAATTGCTCATAGCTAATGAGTTAGATAAAATGTATACTACCAACTACTAACGCTCAATTGGTTTTTCCAGACATAATAAATACCAGAACATTGAAGGACATGATGTCAAAAAGTGTCAGTTTTTTACCAACTGTTTGAGAGTTTGAAAGTATTCAGTTTTCTGTTGTTGTTTAAACAGAATTTGATGAGATATTTTGAATTTAGCGGAGATTTTCTCTTAGTGATGACCTCTTAATTATTTTATAGGAAGATAAAGAAGAAGGACAGTAATTGACCACTTTGTGGCCAATTATCTCAAAGAGAATGTCAGTTTGACAAATCGGTCAATGCCTGGATGGACAATGCTAAAGATAGCAGTCAGCCACAACAAATCCTGTTCATACTGCTACGTTCAGTGGTAGCGGGGTGGTCGACTGTACGCAAGAAGAAGAAGCATAAATACTAGAGAACATTTTGTTGAATTGAGGATTGAAAGTTACACTGCTATTTTCTGATATTATATTGAACTGTTAGTCCTTGTTCATATTTAGTTTCTAAATCTTATATATTCCCTTTTCGTTTCTTATAATGTTTGATCATTTTGATTTTTTTCAACTTTTCCAGACAAAATTCAGGTGAGAATAATTACAAATTACGCGATATTTAATGTATTAAAAAGTTACGACAATTCATGTGCGATATTCTATGAAACAGAATATAGTTTTATAGAAAAACAATTAAAAAAATTAGTTTTGTGCATTTGAGAATGGGCACAAAAATAAACTCAGAGACAATCATTATAGTTTCTTATCTTTACAAATATATTCTCTTCTAATCAGTTTGCTACTATAATGAAACGCGAAAACATGTGTTCTCATTTACCTCGTATTTTCTGAGGTAAATTGGGAACACAGGGGTAATTACGGGGGTAATTGAAAGTTGCTGTAATTAAAACAAGTTAATTAATAAATTAATTTAGAAAAAGGATTTTTTAATGTGGTATCCAAAGCATGATTATGCACTTAATAAATCATAGATCTATTTTCCTTCTTATAAGAACATCAAAGAAAGTGACAAATTCTGCTCGATTCGTTCCTACTTCCTCTAATTCACGCTCAAAGTCTGAGCACTCATTTATTTCCCTTGATTTTTAAACAAATGCTGCATGGTTAAAGACTCAGAGACTAAAAGATGGTTAAAGACTAAAGGTTGCAGAAAATTAATGTTGATAATAGTGAAGCATAAGAGGTTAAAATGGAAAGAAACATGCAACAGAATTTTGTTCCCTTAATTTTGCATGAAATAGAAAGTTAAGTAAGCTTAAAAGCGCATTAGATGACCGAAAAGAGCAGCAAAAACTCCTATTAAAGCAATAAAACATTTAATATCTTTCATAGACACAAAACTTACTGAAAGAATATTCTCATTCATGCGCGTAAGTTAATAATATAACAGTAGTTCTGAACATGAAATTACATCTGTCCTCATTTGAGATTAATTTGATGAAATTTAAAAGGTTCGAAGATTTCACTGAAATCGTCAACTCTTTAAATAATTGATTATCAGTATGAGTTATCATTTTCTTCCATAAAAAGTAACCAGAAAGGATTTCACTTTTTCAGAGCGTGAAACTAATACTATCTGGAAAAATAGGATAAATTATCAAATACAAAAAGGAGATGTGTATGTGTTATTAAGTTACTTCCAATCATTTGGCTTTTATGCTGCCGTTATTATTAATCCTTTGACTTATTAATGCAACTTATTTTATGTAAAGGGATGGCCGGAGAAGAGTGGGTGTAATGTGGTTATAAATGGTGGTAAAAAAAAGGAAATTAAGAAAAAAAACATGCCTGTTATGGAATAAAATAATGAAGTAAGGGTTTGGAAACGCTGATTTAAATAGGTATGAAGCGCTTATATAACCAATAATTCGATGTATTGCATACAATGTAGCATTATGCAATTCTCTTTTATTTTTATATAATAATTCAAATGTGTTTTAAAAAGGTTAGAATACTTTAATTGGTCACATGTTCTTTAAATTGTCTCCTTGTTTTTAATTTCCCAATCAATTCCAATTTCATTTTTCTTTTTTTGTTTTCTTTCCCTTAATGCAGTCACCTAAAAAGAAAAGAAAAAAAATAATACAGCAAACACAAAATTGAATTACTTATATGAAAGAAATATTTTCACTGCAAGTTCTAAATACTGTGTTTTAAACCTATTTAATTCATGATATTTATATAATTATTAAATAGAAAAGGTTAAAAAGCTAACTTCATTGTGAAAATTGAAAAGTTAAAGAATTTTTAGTGGCAATAACGGCTAGAATTAAGTAAGAAATGGAAGAAAAAATGAATTAATATTGAACTTTAATACACTTCGGAAAGTATTTGTCCCTTATTTTCCTTATTAATCCCTATTATTTTTTTCATTAGATTGTCTTTAAATGAAAGAAAATAAACAGTACAAAATTTTTCTGTGTTTTAAAAAAAGCAAATTTTTGAGAAAATATTAAAATTACATTTGCTAAAGAAAATATAAGTGAAGCTTATGTTATTTTAATAAAAATTCTCTATTTTATTCTCTTTTTTTTAATTAACAGTTTATTTCAATCTATTAATGAAAAAAAAATCTTTGTTACAGATTAAAAGGCTTTTAAAAACTGTTAAATCTAAATGATTTAAGAAATCTATCTTTGACGATATGAGTTAAATATATAATAATGAGTTAAATTTACAATATTCGTGGTCAGAAAATAGAAGTTATAATGGAATATAGAAGAATATAATAATAATATATAACAATATATAAAATAATAAATATAATAATATATATAATGGAATATATAATTCGTGGAAATATAGAAGTTATAATGGAAGCAATTTTTAAAGTAATTTCTTTGAATAATCTTTTTCGCGTCATTCATTCATAAGACATTGAAAAAAATTGTTAAATGTTCCGATTTTTTTATTGAAAACTCTGCATCATATTGGAAACAATCGTTAGATTTAAGAACCAAATCTAAATTAAAACCATTCACTCTATGGGTTTTTAAATCTTTTTTTCTATTTCAATTCAATTTTATTTTTGTGTAAAGTTTTCAGACAATGTTAGTTTGTTTGTAATTTCTGAATATCTCGCAAGCAAAATTGTATTGAAATTAATTTTATAAATTTATTAAAATTAAAGGAGAAACTGCATGGAAAATAAAATCAGTATCACAGAAAGCTTAATATTTTGAATTTTAAAATAATGTAAAAATTATTTTCACATAATCACATATTTCTATTTTATTATTGGGAGAATGTTAAAAGTTCATTTTGATTAATTAATTTTAAATCATTAAAACAATTTTAATTCATTTCTAGTAATTAAATTAATTTTAATTTTTTATAATTAAGACTACTTAAGAAGTCTTACTACTTCTTCTTACTACTGAAGAAGATAAGGCGCGATAAATTTAGTATCTTTAGGTTCTTATCTACCATTTCTTTTACTAAAATATACAAATAAAGTAATTTAAAAATACTTAATACTCTTGAGACCTTAAAATCCTTTATAAGAATTAATTATGACTGTAATTTCAATAAAAGAAATGGGAAATGCCCGAGCCTTAACTTTGTCTATGATTACACATACAAGTGACGAATATAATGTATGCCCTAAAATGACTTAACCAATAAATCTTTATTAGAAGCAATGAAATAAGTGCCTTTCAAAAGTAACTAAAATTATCTTTTACTCTAATAATTTATTATTTTGTTTGAATTCATAATTTTGGTTATCAGTTAATCGCTGGGAAAGGTTATTAAAAAAGTGGGTTTCTCCGTTAATGAATTAGTTTTTTTTCCATAATATATATTTGCATTTTTTTCTATTCTTTTCACAGACTTCGGCAAATTTTAGAAAAAAAAATTCTATTAATACCATGACAATTTGCAAACTAATTTACACATGTATTTCTTACACGGAATGACAATGCTTATGTAAATTAGCGTTGCAATTAAAAATGCATAAAACATTTTTTCTTGGATGTGAATGACAATGTAATACATAGAGTCTATATAATATTTTCATTTGAAAAAACAGGCAATACGAATGCTGTAGAAAATTTCGTAATTATAGCTATTTATGCTTTGTCTCATAGGGTTGTGAAGGAAATTAAATTTGTAGATGAATTTTTTGTGGATCAATTTTGTACAAAATTTGACATTGAACTATAAATTTTGCTATAAATATGACAGCCACAGGCAAATAATTTATCTCTGGTTCCCAAAATTATGACTTACGAAACAAGAAAGGTAGCAAAATTTTTCAATCAGCCATTTCCAGATTCTTTAATATATGTATTTTCTGAAAGTTTTCCATGTGCATTTATTTTACTACATATCATATATCAAATCATCTAAACGAAATATTCATTGCAATATGTGGGACAGCCAATTTTAATTTAATTTCCTTTGATTTAGCACCAATTAATAGTTCATTTTTTTACTTTAATTTTGGAAAAGAGAGAAATTTTTTCTTTCTGAAAAATTATCAAGAGATCAAGTTTTCTGAAAGTATTTTTGGTTCTACGGCATTTGCGCTCGAAAAATTTCCCCCTTTCCGCTCAAGTGTCAAGAAAGGCTACCACATTATAAGCTTTATCTTTGCATGTAAGATTTGGCGATTTTACAATGTACGCCAAATGGTAATCAACTCACTATGAATGAGAAAGATATTCCTTGTCTCTGATAACGAAACGAAACTTTTCCTTGAGAAAAATGCTGATGACCCTTACCACGTTTCAGACGAGTGTTGAAAATAATAAATATAAAGTGTGAGAAATTTGCTTTAAAAATGTATTTATTAAAAGAAATACGTTTATAATTTTCCCACACGTAAGACATTTATAAAAATTATAAATCTGATATGCAAAATACAAATTTAATCTAATAAAATGAATTATAATTTTTAGTTTTATGAGGATTTAATCTTTATATCTCTTACGGTTTAACTTTATTTAACAAAATGAAAAAAAAATACATAGAAAGAGCTTTAAATTCAAATTTAAATGGATATCAATAATGTTTAGTTCTTTCTATATGTATGTATGCTTTTATGTATATATATTCCATAAACTGATACTTGAAATGAGCTAATGTATTTTTTACGTTAAAACTGTTCAAATAAGTTTTTATTTATTTATTTTTTTTTTTTTTTTGCAAAATAATAAGTTTTTTGGCAGGCTAAAATAAATTATAGGAATCATATTATTAATCTTAAAAACAGCTGCTGGTTAATTCTCAGGAAAAAAAAAATTTCAATAAGAAAATGTTGATAACTACTGAAATTCCTTCAAATCTGAAATATATTACTTCATTTTCTAGCTTATTTACTGTCAGATTTAACTATACATAATCCAATGTACCGGAAACGACATTTAAATGCAACATCTAAACGGCTACATAAAAAAATAATATGAAAATAATAAAAAAGCGATAGAAATTTTTAAAAAAATGAATATAATTTCTAAATAATTCTTTTTCAATATTTCACAATATGCATTATATGGTCATTAACATTTAACAAAAATAAATAAAGAATAAACTAACTGCAAAAATTTCAGTCTCTGACATTCAGCATAGTCAAAACTGTTCTGCATTTCTGAAAGCTTATCCGCAATTTTTGTTCAATTGTATGTAACTAAAATTTTTTTAAAAGTTTGAAAGTTTCGATTAAATAACTTGGTAGGAACGTTACTTTTTTCAAAATAGAAATTATGATTACTTCTATATAACCAGGAATTGAAGAAAAATAGTTGTAAAATATATTGTTTCACAAATTCTAATACACATTAAAAAGCATTTTTTATAAGTTTTTGTGAAAGCAGTAACCAACTTTATTTTATAATTCAGATTTATGGTTGCTAAATTTACTTAGCTTGTTCTTGATTGCTTACTCACAAGAACATATGTAACTTCAAATTCTATTGGACATGTAACATTTACTACTGTTCTAAAAACCTTATACTATTCCGCTTTTTATGCAATGCATCTCTTTTAATTTTCAGTAATCTCAACAAAAATGGGAACTTGAAAAACGAAAGTGTTTAAATTTCAACTAATACAAAAACTTTCTCATTCAGCATTGTTTATGCGCATTACAGATAACATTCTTATCTAATATTAATTAATTTCTCTAACATTGATCCTTATACATATAATAATTTATTCCATTAAGGAGTAACAGGATTTAAAAATGGGTACACTTTCTAAAAATTACAGCGCTATAACTTCCGAAAAAATTACAACACAAAATTGATTTTTGCATTAAGATAAAACTCAAAAAAATTTCTTTTTAATGATATCAATGCTTTAATATATAAATTAAGTTCCGATGTTTAACAAGCTTTTAAAGAAATATTTGAACCATATTTTTCAACAATGTATTTCGCACAAAATAAAAATTAAATTTAATCTGCAAGAGCACGCCATTGGGAAAAAAAATTAGCTTTTATCAACCTCTTTCAACTCATTGACAGAAGTTCAAATTTAAAAAAATAAATCGACTATTATTGTAAATTAAATATATAAAAGTGTAAATTTCAGCAAGTGTCTGTGTGAAGCGAAAACATTTGAAATATATTTCCTAAAAAGTAAATGGAGGAAAAGATTTCAATGACCTTTTACAATATCTATAGTATTAATTAAATCAAACAATTAAATTTAAGGCAAACATGGTTTAATATATCTATTAGATAATCACTGTAATCAGCGCTCATCAGTTAATTTTAATCAGGGGCACGCACCTACTAACAAAATGGTCTAAATGAACTAAACAATTACATTTTATATTACTTGAGTCAATAAATGCTCCGATGAATTAAGAATTTTAAATTATTACATAGGTCCTTTACATTACCCTTTGTAATCCTTTTACATGTTTACCCTTTTACATTAACCTTTGAATCTTATTTAACAAATTTTTTTGAGACATCAATATTTTAACACTTAGCACTTCGATCTCTCCTCTCAGGAAACATTCAAGGCAGTGCATCATTTTGGCATTTTATTTAATTATTTTATGAAATTTTGACTAGTAAAAATACTTAAGAGTGGTAAAAATATGTAGACATATTAATTTTTCGGAGCAATGAACAAGTTCTCTTATTCGGCAAATATTTATGCATCTAATTACTTTTCGGATCGCTAGGGGTTAAATAAAAAATCTTTGAACTTCAATCAACTAAATCATTCATTAAAACTAAATAATTTATGAAATTTGAATATCACTCTTCTATAAAAATTGGTGATTTTAGAACACTTCATAGTCCGTTTCGAAGAAGATACGCCAATCTTTTACCAGGATTTCTCAACAGTGATTGGCTTATGATTATGAAAATGTTGATTGTTCTAATATTGATATGTAAAAACTGACATATTTGATCGCAGAAGATAGAAAATATATTTATTGAATTTGAGTTAAGAGTTGAAGTGTCAAGAGTATTTCTCAGAATATGACTCCTTAGGACAAAAGGACTGTGTAAAATTTAAACTTAATAATTTTTTCATAAGAACATTTATTGACTGAATTCAAATAAAATATTTTCATTTGCATTATTTAAATGCTTTGAAAGTAAAAATAAAAATTGAATTTTACGATGAATTAGAGAAATTTTTGTTGAGTAATTCTTTAAGATATTGTATAAATTACAAAAAGTTTTCTGCATTGCATATACAACTTCAATGCTGAGCGACTCTACATTCAATTTTCACATTCAAAAAAAGATGTGCTTGGTTTCAGTAAAAAATGCTTTTATATTAATTGCAGTTTAACATTTCCACTCTAATAAAATGTGCAAATTTTATGAACTCTGACAGACATTAGTAAGTAATACAATGAAAAGAACTGTTTAAGGCCTACATAAGAGTATGACTGAATTATGTAACTATCAAAATCTGAAACTTTGATAGCTAAATATTTTGCAGAAAAAGCTATTAAGAGATCAAATTACATAAAATAAATTTGAAAATTTTAGAGATCTTTTATGCTGGCGAACTGCTGGTCACCAAAGGCGGCTAGTTTCTTAATAAAGATATTGCTAAGTGAACCATTGTAATATGTATACATACACATAAATTTTTTTCCCTTTTACGAATATAGATAATTCAAGAAAATTCATTCAGAAATGAGATTGTTCAAATATTAGTAAATAAAACAGCTTAAATTCTCTTATATCTTACTTCTTTTTAAATGCATTTAATTCCGCTATTTATTTTTCTGATAAAAAGTCTTACTTTTCTATTAATAATAGAATTAATTATCATTTATTGCAAGATATATGAATAAGATAAATGTATGTAGAAGATCTCATAAATTCAAGATCAAATAAAATTTTTACAAAAATTATCACTATTCCATTATCACCAATTAGCCCGACCGAAAATGTAGCTATGCAAAACTAAACGTCACCCCTCTAGATGCGCGCCAAGTTTTCTTGCCAAATGTCCGAATCCCAGTAAACCTACAATGCAACAGCGGTAGAGAATAATTTATGGAGCGCAAATGCTCTATTCCCGTATTTTTTTGCAATCCTGGAATTAACTTCCCGTGACTTCAATCAATCATATTCACACACGACACAGACAGACAGACACACAATCCTCCTTTTGAAAGATTTCATTAAAAAAATTTGTGCATGCTTAATGCAATGTTTTTATGCAAAAAATAAAGAATATATTTTAAGCTGTGGCTTATCACAAAATCTACTTATTCATATATATTATAATCCATCTGACTTATCGCATCTATCAAGCTTATCAAATATGTTTATGCTATGTTACATACATATGTGATAATACATACCGATGGCATGCATACATACATACCGATTCATATTAGATCTAATTTTTTAAAAAAACAATTTTTTTTAGATAAGAAAAATCTAAATCTAGAAATTAATAAAAATGTCAAACATTTTTTAAGGATTATAATATAATTTTATTATGTATCTTTATTTTCATTTATCAAAGCACAAAAGCAATTATAGTATTGTCGCTTTAAAAATTCCCTTCTATGTAATTCTTCTTAAAGCTCTTAGATTAACATTGATCATTATTGTTTGACTAATTCATTATAAACAACATTTTTCTTCAAGTATTTTGGTTTCTCTGCAAGGTTCGTATACGGGAAATGAAAAACTTACTTCGGACTTTTTCAAAAAAATTAAGCATTCGATTTTTATCAACCACTATAATAATTTTCTCTCCAAAATCAGCACATCGGAAGACATCTGCATGTTTTAGTATTATAATATTTTTAAATAATCTGCCAGATGTCATTTATTGCTTAAAACTTTTATATAATTATTAATTTTTTTAAAGTTAGTATGCAAATGTCTTCTCAGTCTATAGCTTCCCCACTTCAATACAGTATATGCAGTAAAAGTTTTTTTACGGAAAATTTAATCACACTGAAAAGCATTTATACACATAATAAAATACGAAATAAAAATTTAAAAATTAAGATTTATTAAAGATAATAGCTGAATTTGGACGCAAATGGGAGCTGATATGATTTTACTATCTATTATCAATGAACTTCAAGCTGCTTCTCGCTTCGCAGGCATTTTTTTGTTTCTAATAACTCGTTTGATAAAAATCGAGTGTGTGTACAACCTAATGACTGTTCTGATACGCATAGGATGTGTGTACAATCTAATGGCTGTTTTGATACCCATAGGATGTGTGTACAATCTAATGGCTCTTTTGATACGCATAGGATGTGTGTACAATTTAATGGCTCTTCTGATACGCATAGGATGTGTGTGCAATCTAATGGCTCTTTTGATACGTTTAGGATGTGTGTACAATCTAACTGCTCTTTTGATACGCATAGGATGTGTGTACAATCTAATGGCTCTTTTGATACGTATAGGATGTGTGTACAATCTAACGGCTCTTTTGATACGCATAGGATGTGTGTACAATCTAATGGTTCTTCTGATATGCATAGGATGTGTGTACAGGATCTTTTAACAGTAGGCGAGGTACACACATCTGATTTGTTACAGAAGAGACACTAGTGATAAAATACCAGGAAGGTAACTATCACCTTAAAGTAAATTGATAGTAAATGGACACTGTACATAAGCCTCTCAAGTCGCAAATTGTCGGAGAAACAATTTCCTACACTTTTGGCTCAGAATTTACCCTTGAGATTGGTGGAAAGTCGGACTTAACTGAAGATGTTTGTGTTTTCAACTGCTATCAGTATGTTTCAAGTTACTCATTTCTTCTTCGGTATTTTGCATCGCTAATGGTCCTCCGACTGGAATTGGATGTGTATACCGGGTGTTATACTGGAAAATAATGGCACATTCTCTTACTCTCCAATAAAGCAAGCATTGGATAAAAGAATTTAATCGCCGAAGAGTAGTTGACTTATTTCAGGTGAGCATGGATAAATTATTATCTAAAACACAAAATATTAGAAATATTGTTATTTTAGATTTAAAATATTCAGTTTTCAACATGATAAAACAACAATTAAAATAAACAAGCAGAGGTGATTCTTACGACTAAAATTCTAATTAAATTTTTTTTTAAAGGCGTTTCGGTTAACACATTCATTTTTAAACCCGAAGCATAAACTGTAAGTAACTATAAACAACCAACAGATACACATTCGCTTTTATTGTCATCGAAGATACGATTAATGAAAACTACAGTGCATTAAGAAGTAAGTAAAAAAAATCAGTCGGAAAATTTTATTATTTCCAAGATTATTTATTTACAAGAAATAAGTGACGTGAAAAAAATTGTGCAAAGATAAAAAAGAATAAACAAAATTTCAGTGAATTAATTGAATAATATTAAATGACTCGCAATATGCGCATGGACTCTCATTTTGCCATACTCGCAATTTCGCTTTCTTTTAATCAATATTGTGTTTTTGTTTTATTGAAGAAATATTTTTATATCCCAATATTCTTTCATCCATTTATATATATTTTTAACTTTACATCAATCTCCTGTTTTTCACGGAGGTTTCATTTATATTTCTTTAAAAATCGTTTGCTCAAATTTATTTCAAATTACAGTTTTTTTTTCCATCCTTCCCTATCTTTCATTTTTGTGCCACCCCTTTTGGTATCTGACAGAAGAACATGACGTAAATCATCAGCTCGTGCCCTCGCCGTTCCCAGGGGGGCGACATATAGCAGCCCTAAAAGCACCAGGCGATCATCGCTCAGACTCAAACGACACTTTTCACATTTCTGGGAGCGCTACTCGAATGCCCCAAGCCTCATATTTTACATCACTTTTTTGATTTTATGCGACAGATGACGACTCCCGCGCTTTTCGGTGCTTTTGTAAATGACCCATCTGCGGGAGGCGTGAATTGTTACGCGCACGTGCTTCCACACAGATGAGAACATCAATGCTAGAAAAAGAATTTTTTGCTTTTTTTTTCTCTTTAGATATTTTACGATGTTTATCATAAGAAATGCTATCAAGAATAAATAATGTTTGAATCAAACTCACTCATTAAGAAAAAAGTCAACAAATTCCAGTAGAGAAATGAAATAATTTCTTTAGAATAGAAATCTAATTTTACTCGGGCAAAATGAGAAGAGAAAGAGTAAGTTTTGTAATCTTCGAAAAATTCAACTTCGAGATTTTAACAAATTTCCATTTTTTTAATGCCATTGTTAGCCAAAAAAAAAACATTTTAGGAGCTTATCTGTCTATGAACAAGATTCAAAAACTCTTTTATCTAGACGGTTGAAATTCGGCATGTAAGTCATACCACTGACCCGCCCGAAGGCAAACGGATAAAAATTCAATGACCGGACAGCCGCTACAGCAACACTGGCGGGAACTGTGGTTGAATCCTAAGGGCCATCACCGGCCAAGGCACAACACTTCCCTAAGGAAGTATTCCCCGTCATCGATGGGAGGAGCCAGACTCTCACTTTTTCGTGTACCCTCCAGGTTGGCGACAACCAATCATCTCAAGCTTCTCAACCCCAACTATGAGGTGCCTCCCCGGGGGGGAAATTTGGCATGTAATCACGATATCAAATTTGTAGATTTTATTAAATAAATTTTGAAAAAAATCTATTTTTAGGCCATATGTATGCCTGGCTATCCGAATACAAATGAGCATAATAACTAAAATATGTAAAGACCTTTAGACCTATAAAATTGGATGCATAACTTCAACATCTAAAGTGAAAACTTATACCAAATTTTGAATGACACCTGTCATAAGGTTGACTATCAGTTGATTTATACATTCCTATACATATATAAGTGATAATTTAAAAGCGCAAAAATTTAAACGAATGGATTTTGGTATGTGATTTTGTTATTAAAATGTTATTTAATCGATCGAAATAAAACACATATTCGCTTTTCTTCGCTTTACTAGGATACATTATAAAAGTCATAAGATGGACTCTAAAAACAAAATCTGAGCACTCGTGGTGTTCGTGACTTGGCTCAAAATCTGCAATATTTTATGTAAGAGGGGAATTATATCTTAATTTGGGAAAATGCGAAAAAATTTCAGGGGAACCACTCCCGCTGATTAAATCATAGAAATAATTTTTAGAAGCATTGTTATATTTTAAAGATTTTTATTTGTATAAAGGTAATAATAAGAAATTTTACGAACAATACTGCATATCTGAATCATAAAGGCTATATGAAGAAAAAAAAATAAAGTTTTCAGTTGATAAATTAAAATTTCTTTGTAACAAAAAAAATTATTTAAATCCATAAAAAAGTTTTTAAAGACACAATTATATAATTTTACAACAAAGTAAAATTTTCAGCTTTATTATTTTTTACTTTTGAATCTATTTATACAAAATCTATTAAACATGATAACATTTCAGACTTTTCAGAATGTTCATATGAGTGCGTTTTTAAAACCTACTTATATATTATATTAGATGTCTTACTCTTATATACTCTATAATTGATTTTTATAAATATGTTATAATTTTGATAGAAATTTCTTTTTCAAATTCACTACCAAATAGCACTAAGATTTGCAATTAAAGTTTGTTGTTGTTGTTTATAATGGCGATTTTAAGCCAAGGGAGCGTCTCTTGTTTTAGTAGCGCCAACTAGGGCCAAGAGTACGTCTTATCTACTCACGCATCACATTTACTTGCACCACCCCTTTTTACAGGGGAGGGGCACATTCACACATCTCACAGATAGAACAAATGAAGAACAGCCATGCCCGAACCGGGACTCGAACCCAGGACGCCCAGATAAAAATTATCTGCTGTTTGCCTATTTTTTCATGTGTTATCGATTAAAATTGTCAAATATTATAGAAAAATATTCATTGACCCTTTTAATTCAAAAAAATTGCTGCTTTCTTTCATTGTACTTATTTTTTAGACCCAGCTTTCTTATTTCTAATTTTGGAATAAATAAAATTTTTATTGTGATCCCTTCAACTTCGAATTAACCAAGCTCAACTGCATTATACTTTTATGCCATCAAAATACTATATGAAACAGGCCTACTATATATTTTGTTAAAATTTATTTTGCATCCGAAAAAGAAAGATTTATAATTCAAGCGTAAAAAAAAATTATCTGAGGGGTTTTAAAACCAGCTGCTGTATTTAAGCATTTTAAAATGCAAAACAGAGATGTCAGGCTGGCTTGTATGCCAATCCCTTGCATATAAATGATTAATATACTCCGAAACTAATGCTACCTGGGATACTAATTAAACCCTTTCACATGTTGACACAATTAATGACCACACTAAATCTATTCAACTTAGCGGAATTAATTGGATGACGGAGGGCTTAAGCAAAAATAGGCCTAAAGTGTAGTCCCCCCACCCGCACCGCCATGGATTATAAAGCAAACTTTTTTTGCTTGAGTTGCTGTATGCATCATCTATTATACCCCGCACACGAAAACTCCTGTTTAGTAAAAGTGGAATACTTCCTAAACGCGGCAGATGAAAAATTGCACGATCCCATTGGCTGGAAGGAAAATTCAAACTTTTTCAAAAACTGTTGCCAACGCCAACAAAACGAAAACCTGCCGCCACAAAAGACGCATGGAGCGCTTAATTACCGTTTGGCGTTTTAAATAGCGGTCGCAGTTTTATCGAATTGTGGTGCGCTTTACACGCCACTAATTCCACGTGGTGGTGTCAGAATCGTTTCTCATTTTTAAGTAGCGTACTTTCTGAGGTCAAAAAATATGGCAAACTCCACGTCTGGAACTGACGCTGCCTAATTTATCACTGAACGAGGATTTTTCAACAATTACCTTGTAATTGCTCGCCCAAAAGTTTCATTTACTTGTCTTCCGAACCTGGCAACTCAGGCGCACGTGCAAAACAGCAGCGACGCTGTTAGTGAAGTACCGTAACTAATGGTCATTCTTTCTCTTGTTAAATAGCTGGTGGTTCTTATTTTTTCCCAACGTTCTGTTTGCTTACCGTTATTGTGGGAAAAGTTCCGAGTTTCCTGAATTTTTTAATGTAAAGCTACAAATCGTCCTTTTAATAGAAGGAGAAATCTACAAAAGGATTCTCCTTTTCGTTTAATAGCACCAATAATTTGCTTGCTCATTTGTTTCCCTCATAAGCACTCGTTTGTTGGGAACTCATTTTACAACCATTCCTTTTTGTCCTTGTTCTTTTTTCCTCACTTCTTGTTTAGTTGAAAGACGTTTTGATAACTCTTGGCCGTTTGTTGAATTTTGAGCAGTAGAGTTTTTCAGTAGCATTTAGAAATTTAGTTAAAAATAACTTATTAATATTTAAAAAAATCACCACTTTATTAGTTTAAAATCATGACAAAAGTTATTAGTTTAGTAAGTAAGACGAAATAAAACGACATCAAGAAATCGAAAGTCTCTTCACTGTTTTCGAAACTGCATTCTGCTTCGCATGAAATAATGCTTACATATTAAAGTGGTGGAGGTGCGGAGGATCAAATTGGCGTTTCCCCGCACATGTTCGAATCCTGTCGATTCTTTAATATGTAAGCATTATTTTATGTGAATCAGAATGCAGTTTCGAAGACAGTGAAGAGACTTTCGGTTTCTTGACGTCGTTATATTTCATCTTGGAGAAGCAGGCATTATTTACAAGCAGGAGCGACGAGTAACACAGAACGACACAGAAAGAAATGAGGAAAAAGCTCTTGAAAATTTTATCCCTGGTCTTATATAACCTGAGATATTGATAGGGAAAATATTTCTTTACAGTGCTAATATATTATTAAGATTTCAATAGAGATTTTTGTTACACGCGTCGACGAGGCAAGGGAAACAAAGGGATCTTTTAAAAAAAGATGTGCTTATTGGACATTTTTCTAGCCCTTGTGTGAGAAAGTTAGGCTTTTAGCCGATTCAGCAATTTTACAAAGCTTCTTTTGAATTAATTACTTAGTAAAAGGGGAATTGGATAAG
>JAPMOR010099591.1:130105-147141 GCA_026543865.1 Argiope aurantia
GCCCTCCACCTCAGAGATCTATTTTTTTCATTTTCTGTTGGCAGAGTACTCGTATAGGATAATACTATTGATTTTTTGATGCTGGCGGTCTTTTTTTTTTTTTTTTTTTTTTTGACGTGACAGTCACATGTAGCCACAAATTATCCGACCTCACAATGTACTGGGATTTTTATTTCTTTGTTGTCAATAAGACATGGAAGAAAACGCTTTGGGACCGGAAATGTGCTTTCTAAATGGGTCATTAATCTATCACAGCCTTTTCTAATGGAAATTGTTAGGTACAAACGTAACTAAAGAGAGAGAGAGAGAAAATTGTAAAAAAATCCAGAAAGTGATATGAATATCTTAAAAAAAATTCATCTGTTCACAAAAGGAAGTAAACAATTCTGGAGATTTTAGAGCTTTATCTTTAGTTAAAGCTAAAATAGTTCGTAATAGCTGTAATTAAATTATTAAAGAAGATGTGATTTTCTTCAAAATCTTCTATACTAAATATTTCGTATATAGAGAATGTATTGCAATCACCAAGAAATTCCATCTTCAGATTTTGATGAATCTCCTGAATCGAATTTTGAAATAATAAGTTCAGGTGCGCATAACAATAGAAAAAAGCAACTTATTTAGCTTATTTCGATCCAAATTTTTGGCGAATTTTACCAGAAATATGCTCCTTTGTTCTTTTGTACACATGGGAATAAAATAATTCAGAAGTTTATAAAATAAGATGGAAGAAATTTAACATATAGTTTAATAAACAGGATTAACGATCATAAATCAAGTTTTTGAGTTACATCATCGGTCATGTTTTGTCAAAATGATAAATAAACAAAAACATTTCTTGGAATTCTGACACCAAAATTGTAGATATGCATCCAATTTGGAGTCCAATCATTCAATGGACAAATTCCAATATTATTCATTACTGTACGAAAGTAAGCAGACATACATGGAAGCTCGTAATCTGAAAATTTATGAAAAAGCCGAAAGGAGAATACTTTTGATAGTTAATTTTATTACAGGGAACACTGGCTATATTTTCTTTCAATTAAATCTCTTATTCATAACATAATATTTATAATTTCCGGAATATATTTTTGACTTAAAATTGTGAAAGCCAATAAAGTCGCAGTATTTTAATAGAATTACAATTCTTCATTTAGCACATAATCCTTTCCAATGGAGCCAAGCCTTATGAAATCGTAGCCGCATGGAAAATGTAATTTTCCGTGTAAATGCATGTTTCCTTAATTTTCCTATAAACTCAGCAGCTAATAAATAGAATGTTACTATTTTAAATTATATGATTATGAGAAACAATCGTATTGTTAAATATTTAACAAAAAAAAAAAGAAAGCGTTTCGAATTTTATTGCAACAATGTAACATATTGTTGAAAATCATGGAAAGATTACATAAAAAAGTATCAAAACACAGGGAAAAAAACTATAAAATGCAAAATGCAGGAAAATATTGTCATTATTAAAGATATAATTTTAGATATTTATACAATGGAATAAAAATCATTTTTGAGCAATCGTTTAAATTGATTGGAAATAAAATATAAGTGTCTATCTAGCATATCATAACCAAGTCCGTTAATCAATCAGTCGTGACAAAAAAAAAAAAAAAGAGTCCATAATCTTTATCTGATTAATCTTTCTCAGCCATGCCACACCTTTATCTTCTAAAGCTAGTAAACAAAAGTTAATAAGGCTTAATCTTGAGCAATTACGAGTAATATGAAAGCTTATTATACAGTCTATATCCTCGATAGAATTAAGAGACCTATCTTTATGGTGCTTGTCTAGATTCTAAACAAAATGTTGGTGGTTATTGAATACTGCATGGATTGGCACATCTAACCTACTCCATGAGTCAATCAGTTTCTACAAAGAAAAGAATGGGACTTTCTGATAGTGAAAGCGACGCGGAGCACTTTGATAGCAAGGCATAAAATTAACTCCCTTACTGGAGGTTGATTGGAAGTATTATTGATTTTATTTGGTATACTGGGAAGTATTATACACTTCCTATCAATGGAGGAAATTCGATTTATAGGAGAGATTGATTTATAGGAATGACTGATTTAATTTTGAAACAAATCTGCAGAAGTCAGTTCGACTGCAAAGTATACATTTTTTTTTTTTTTTTTTGTAAAAACATTTAGCGGTCTACCAGCTTTTGAATAAAACTGGTGAAGAGAAAAATCAAAAAAAATAATTCATCACCTTGATCTGATTCATATTTGTCAGTCCTCTGAAGTTAAGAAATAAGGCGGCTAGTATATTTCCCCAGTTTTCTGACAAACAAAATTAAGTTCAGATTTCTCTATTGTCCATTGCATTTTTAAAAGAAAGGGAATAACTGCTTCACATTCCTCTTCTTCACTGTTTAAATTAGCACCAAATAATTTATTTTCGATTAACTCACCAGCTGTAAATAATTTTGAAGTTAAGAGATCGATTCATAGTTTCCACACATAGTTCAAAGGGAATCTCTGCTCTGAGGATCAATTGTGTAGAAAGAATAAGTGGCACTTGTGAGAAAATATGACTTTTTCGCCTCCATTCGTCATCAATAGCTTGGCAAATGCAAATGAAGTCTTCATGAATGGTGAATTTTTTCACCTTCTCACCAATTTTGACTTTAAAAAAATGCTCTGTACGCAAAACCTTTTTGTCTCCATGACGTCTCTTTAAAGCAATGCTCGTTGCATCTGTATCCATTTACCCTTGGTCGTCTGAGTATAATATAATCTTCTCCAATTGATGAGATAAACAGCAATACTTTTAAAGTTATTTTAATAATAAAAAAATACTCATACATTAGTCGAAACTTCATGAAAGGCTTTAAGCATTACAGTACGCATTTTGCACTGGTTAGATTGCATAAAAAATTCTGTACTCAATCGTTGAAACATTTTCCATAATGAGTGCAATTTATAACCTCCCTGATATTGAACACAGGATAATAAAGAAATAATAATATGAGAGAGCAAATGCATCTTATTTTATGCATTCTTCATAATATTTTTTTCAACAGTTTTCTGGTTTTTGAGAGCAGCTCAACCAAGTTTCCAAGAAAAGCATCTCACTGTAATTCTGTCGTAAAACATCGACCCGATTCCATATCACCATTATTAGAACGAAAAAAAAAAAACACCATTTAGGGTGTTTCATTATTTCTGTTTCATTTACTAGAAATTTATCAGATCACGCAATGTGGGTTAAAACACCTGAGGAGACATTAAGAAAGGTTTTCTTTCTTTCTTTCTTGTTTTTTTACGTTTAAGGTCAATGTAACTGGTACAAAAGGCACCCAGAAAATTTTAGTTTGTTTGACAATTTGTAACGCTGCGCATACATATTGTAGTTGTCAGTATTTTGAAATAGGAGCATAGATTGAAAGATGATGGTACATCAAAAAATACCTCATAGAATTGAGCCGATATTTATTAGATCTGTTAAAATAAAAGTTCTAATTTTCATGGAAATAATAAAATAATAAAATCCATCTCAAATATCAGTAACGTAAAAGGAATGGGAGAGATTAGGCGAGTAAAAATATCCTAGACGACAGAGAGTCAAATTATTCCAGGAAAATATACTCAAAGCAAAACATATCGAGAATAAGTCTCTTCCTGGATTAGACATCTTCTCAACTTTGTTCTTAGCCAAGCAAAAAGAACTCGTGTGTCTATGTCGCTCTTTAAAATCAAATACAATAAAACATCGTTTATCCATTTTTAAAAGGATTGACAAAAATGATGCATAATGGAAATTTAATAAATAGCTTTGATTATTACATATTTAATATAAAATTGTAAAATCGTTTAAAAATGGGATTTTTTTTTAACTTTTTTAAATATAGTAGGTTCTAGTATATGACTGCGTAATATTTAAAAAATAAAATTTTAATATTAAAAATTTATTATAAAGGTGTGGAAAATCATACCTTAATACATATTTTGGGTTTAAATTGTACAGTTCTTAATTTATACGATTTATGTGCATGCAGGTGGATAGTGAATTTTTCAAAAAATTTTAATCTTTATCTCTTGTGCGATTATTTGCGATTTTATAATACAGTTTTATGAATCGAGTTAAGTTTATTAATTGAAATTTCGTGATAGTATTTTAAAAAATAAAATGAGTTGAAGTCCACTGAATCTTTAAAGAAAGGCGGAATGCTTACTCCATATGCTTCGCCATCATCGTTTAAATTAGCATGAGATAATTTACTTCGACCAATTCATCACTTGTAAATAATTTTGAAATAATGATATCTATATCACAGTTTATACACTCAACAAATATGATATCTTCTCTTAGGATATTCCAGGACTCTTCAACACTGAAAATGGCGCATAATTGCAAATTTGCATCTTATAAAAATATTTTCTTATTATAGTGGTTACGAATAAATGTAAATGATGAAACGAGATGTACATGAGAAATGTTTGAAAGGTGCTTTCCTATATGAAGGTGAAAACGGAAAAATAACATTCTTACAACATTTTGCTTTTTCTGTGTCATAGATGACTATTGAATGTGAAATACCTCATTATACTCTGAGCACCACTTACTCTCTTTATGCCACTGCTAAATAAACACAGTTACATAAAAAATCCCAAATAACATAAAGACTGGGAAAGAATGCAAGGCAGATATAGATACTTGCCTTACAGTATCTATATTTGCCTATCTATACATACTTGCTAAATGCTACATAGTCAGAGCATTCGTGCATGTATGTCATTTTTTGAAGACTTATATGAAAAAGAACAGCTGAATGGCCACTCTCTTTCTGCATTGGATCACTATTGGAGGTAGGCAGGTATAGATACTCTCCTTTAGATATAGGCAGGTAGATACTTACCTTGTAGTACTTACATAGCTGTTTGCTAGATGCTTATCTATACATACTGCTACAAAAAAAATATCGCATTATGCTATTAGCCACCACTGAATTTCAATATGCTGCTGCCAAATAGCGCTTGTGTAACTTCAATACAGGATGTTAATCTATTAAATAATAAATGGCATATAAATTTAGCTGAAAGCATTTAAACATAGGGTTTCTTCCTCATGCTTCACCTAAGTGAACAACATTTGATAGACAGAGAGTACCACACTTTCACTTTATCACGAAGTCTTAAATCACAAGCTGTCTTTGGCGAGCAGATGATCGCCAATCATATAAATAATATTCATCCAGTCATATCAACCAATTCTGATGAGCATTATCTCATTGCAACAAAGGAAAATGTACAATTTTTAATTCAATTTTAACATAAGAACATTCTGCTGATTAGGAGTGTAAACAAAATGGCGTAATCTGTACCTATATTAAGAATGGGAGTTCTGCATAGGTTTTATTTGGCGTATATCACAAAATTTTAAGATATTATGTTTGTAGGAAGCAGGAGGAGGTTAGTATTCTCGACGATAGGGAGTCATGAAGTTTCATATGATATGAAATTTTCGAAATCGGCTCACTGATTATGTCTAGGAGACTCGATCAAGTTTTTTCGCCCTAGGGTATGCATAGTTGAGTAGAGTTTTTGAGACTTTTCTCGAAAATGGGGAGATGGGAATAGGGAACATTCAATCATTGACGACATTGGAATGGATGAGATTAGGATGAAGCGAACCACTTTAAAACTAAAACAAAAGTCCTTACTTCATGTCGACATGGAATTGATACTGAAAGTTGGTCTTGGTCTTCCCCACGACGACCCGCCTACCGGAAAGTGTGCAAGACTTTGACGGTTGATGGGGAGAGAACCATTATTTATTTACTGAAAAGCTTACAATCATCGCCAGAATATGGGCGGTAATTAAGGATATACATTATAGTTCATTTGACTAAATTAAAATGAATTAATAGTAAACAAACCAATTCTGGATACAAGACACTAAATTGAAAATTACATAGAAAAAGCAGTAACACATATAAAACATAAAAATAATTTCGCATTGCCCAAATAATAGAAGATGTAGTATATTGTATAGCAATATCAAACAACGTACAAATATCCAAAACACCAAGTGAACCCATTACACAATTATATAAGTGAATAATATAAACACAAAGTGAAAATACAAAGCAGATCTAAAATTACAAAGACATAAAAAAAAGCACCAATAGAAAGGTAATCAAGAATATGAACAGAAATGTGCAAAATACTGAAAGTACTGATACTGAAGTTATTGTTAATATTGTTTTTATACATACATATATACAAACTACGGTTACAGCTAATGCATGGGTACGAAAATATTAGAATTGGAATACTGGTCACCGAGATTCGAATCTGTAGATCCCCACAACATATTAAGAATTTTTGAATTCAGTATTGTGGTTGTAGCTGGAGAACTTTACCTCAGTTTTTTCTCTAATACAGAATATAAAATATTTTTTTAGATGATATTTAGCTGAAACTTGAATGATAACAGAGAGATGTAACCATTGATGATGCCTTGCTTCATATGAAATAAGAGATCTGATGAAATCTGATCAGTGGTTGAGGATAAAAGACTTTATATTTTTACTTTATATTTTCCAAATTATTTTAAATATATACACCAAGCATTCTTCACATTTATATATGATGCATATTTTAAACGCAGAATTTTATGGATGCAAATGTTTTCAGCGAATGGAATCTATAAAAAATTCCAAATTCGCTGCCCCTTTGCTTTGTATTTAAACTGCCTATTAATTGTCCCATTCATTACCATTGTCAGTCGGTGTCTTTAGCACTTATTTTTTTCTTCTTTTTATCGATTCTCTCCAGTTTCCGCCCTCAAATCCCACTTCATTTACATGACGCAGAAATGGAAGCGGGGATTTTAGCGGCAAAGTGCTGAAAGATTCCTCTTCTGTCAAACTATCACGTGATCTGACAGGGAGACGAAGACGAACGACCCTGTGTCACGTGATCACTTCATTTTTCGTCAGCCACCCAATTAGTTTGATTACGCTAAAAAATAAAAGTGCGCACATTTCGGTCAAGACAAAAAAAAAAAAAGACAAAAAAAATTTTTTAAATTTTTTTTTCTTACTACTTTGCCCGTCAAAACTACCGGGGTCTTTTCATCTTTATTAAACACAATATAATGACAAGTAGCCATTTTTTTTTCCTTTTTTTTCTAGCTACTTCTCTCCATCACACAAGAGTTTTCTTTTCATATTGGTCTTTTTATTTAACAAGATCATTTGATAACAAATTTCATGGAGTAAAAGAAAAAACAAAGAACGGTGAGTTTTTGGTGGGATCTGGATGGATAAAAAAAAAAAAAGAAGAAAAGAAAAAGGTAAATAAAAAAGAAAAAAATTGGAACAATAACAAAGGGTAGGGGGGGGGGTCTTTGGAATTTTTTTATCTTCATTTTTCGCTTATGACCTTAATATCGTCCTTGAGCCTGTCTTTTCCTTTTGCGGGATTTAAAGATTTACTTTAAGAGTGTTAGACAAGAAACAAGCATTTTAATTTTTTGTTCGTTTGTTTAATTTTGATCAAAATACAATATATCACTTTTTAAAGCTTGATGAGAGTCTCCTTTTTTTTTGCCTCTATTTTTTGTTGGAAAAAAGCGGTACCACTAATCACTCTATTTGCATGACCCGGATTTTTTAATCATGCGTTTTTCTGTTATCTTTTTTAACTTCATATTCTTCAAAGAGCGATAACGCTTGACAAGATGGGAAAAAGGACTTCAAAAAAAGATCAAGAGTAATAAAAACAATAAAAAAAATTTAAATAAACTGAAGAGATGCTTGAAATAAAGTCAGTGGTTTTTTTAAGTAATGAGAAGAAAGTAACATGCGAGATATAAGTTCATTAATAAAAGTAAATTCTTTAACTAGAAATAATTTCCCAATATTGATAAAAAAAATAGTTGATTTTGTTACAATAAACTAACAACAATTAAGTATTGAATTTATTCAGCTTCTTGATCTTTAATTTATAAGGCGATAGTGTCAAATGTGAAAGAAATATTAAAATCTACTATTAAATAAGATTTATTTTTGACGGTTTAGTTTAGTTCAGTTTTTAAGCTATACGGGGCATTTTTGAGACAGACAAAGCACTCCACGTATAGCTTCAAAACAGCCACGCCCATATGGAGAAATTTTTGAGTCTTAAATTAATGGCGAGGTTTGGATTAGTTCATTATGCTCATTACCTGAAGTTACATATTTGGGGTTGAATTTCTTTATTTTTAATTATGGTGAAATAATGCATCCTGACCGACCCACCCTTTCCAAATTTTCGCTCCAAGCTTGCTTTGATTTGTTTTGGGTTTTCTGGGGCCATGATGTTGACCATGCTACACCAAACAATAGTTTATCATTTTCAAACAGTCATCGAAGGGAATATGAAGAAAAACTTTAATGCAATCAAGATTTAAATAAAATGGAAAATGCTTTATGGATTTTTAAAATTCAAAGAGTTCGATATGAGGTATCTTATCAAGCAGGAAAGATAATGGAGTGCAAGACTTTTGAAAAAAACTGTAAAAGCTGGACATTGAAATTTGGGCAATCCGACAATATATGTTGGACAGACATTTTACAATAACATCTCGAACACAGAGGTGGTTGTTCATCTAGCAACAAGTGAATTTGGGTGAATCTAGTGTGTCCAATGCGTAAACGAGTTAAAATAGTACTTGCGTTTGCAGTAGAGCATTTGACATCACTATAGGTATACCCAAGCTATGAAAAAAAACATTAAATATCTGTAGATGGAAAAATATTATGTCATTACCTACTTCGAATCCCATTTTCTGCATTACGCTTCAGTTATTTTTGAAAAATAGATGGATATTATTTTAGTAGGCCAGTTCAACCTTTGTGATCTTGTCCTAACTCTTCTGCTATTAAGGATTATAATTCCTTAAAGGTAGAAAATCTAGGATTTATTAATTGGGATTTTATTTATTTCTATTTTTATCGCAGTGGATATTTGAGTGTATATCTTTTGGCGTCATCAAATCAGATCGGCTATTCTATAGTTACCAGATTTTCTATCAGACATTAAAATTGCATATTTTAATGTTCATATGTTCTGTTCATTCTGTATATAAATCTTTCTATTGAAGACTAGTTCCATCATAGTGGTAGTAAAAACGTAAATCTGCTGTTCATAAATCTTCAAAATTTTGTGACATTATATCTTCACGTTTTTCTTCGTCTTTTAAAGTATTTAAGATTTAATAGAATCGTTTTTTTAAAGCATTGAACAATAGAAAAAAAATCAAGCAATAAATATTTCGTGAAAACTGTATGACCGACATATATTTCAAGGCAACAATAAAATTTATTTTGTAAATGAGGTAAAAAAAATATCTTTGAAAAAAAAAAACACGACTTATATTTTTAAAAAAAGTAAATAGAAAAAAACTTGCACAATTAAGTTAATATCAATAAAAAGATAATGTTTTGATCTTTAGACGATGTAAAAAAAATAGTTTTTTGTGTAAAAAAAAGGGAAGCTATTACGGAAAATGTCATTATTTATTTGATTATTATTTTATTAAAATTCTAATTAAAATTTCATACAAGTCGCTCGAGATACACATTCCCAGCTTTCATATCATATATGTGCTAAATTTGATAGCTGTAGATCATATGGCTGGCCTTTGGGGGTCAACACACCACACACACACACACAACACTATGCACGCACGCACACACACACATTTTATTTATTCATTACTAGCCGCCTTTGGCGACCAGCCGGTTCGCCAGTATTACCGCTCGCTTCAATTTTCAATTAAATATTTTAAGTAACTGGTCTCTTAATAGATTCTCAAACAAAACATTTTTAATCTTCAAATTTTGATAGTCATACCAAACTTACACTTTATTAGATCGTTTCGTTCAATTTACTCTATATATTTTGCTAATTTGTTGTCATTTCCGGCAAAACGTCAACTTTAATTTAAAGTGAAAATGATGAAATTGCAATTAATATAAAGATATTTTTTAATTAAACCAAGCGTTTTATTTTATTTATCATCTTTATTGCTATTTATTTATTACTATTATTATTAATATGAGTATTGCAAACAGAATATCTCGGTATTTAAGTCTTATGTGAACTACAAAATATTTTTGATAATTTATGTAATATCTCAAAGAATAATTCAACAAAAATTTCTCAGATTTAGCATAAAATTCAGTTTTTAGTTTTGCTTTCAAAAGGATTGAAATGAATCAATAATAATATTTTGTTCCGTATTATAAATATATTTCAAAAATTATGAAATCTAAATTTAATGCAGTAAGGTATCATATTCTGAGAAATATTCTAGACACGCCAAATTTTAAATAAATGAATGAATGTTTCTATTTTCCACGATCAACTAAGATTTATTTATGAAGTTTTGAATGTTAAAAATTTAGAAAGATTCAACATTTTCATAATCTTAGGCCAATTAATCTTGAGAAACCTGCGCGCTGATTGGCGTATTTTCTTTGAAACGATCGATGGAAAATCTAAAATTATGCTTTTTTTTATTGAATAGTGATATTCAAATTTTCATAAATCAGTCAGTTGATCGATTTAGTTGATTGGAAATTAACTCTTTTTATTTAAAATATTAGTGTTTCAAGAACATTTTGTTATTCGTGATTTCCACAGCAGAAGCTTTATGTAAAATCAAAAATTCGTTATTTATTAGAGCATTTATTGAATTAAGTAAAATATAATCATTTTCTATTTAAACCATTTTAGTATATCTGTTGTGTTCGTGCGTCAACAAAAATAGAATGCAGACAAACTTATTATGAAACTAAATCTTATTACATTGTAGATAATATTATCAAATTTACATCAACTTATTTTCATTCAAAATTCTAGCATCGTTTTTAAACAACAAATTAAAAGTTCCAAAAATATCACTGTTGCCAATCTGAATTTCACAACTATTTACAAAATAAAATTTATAATTATTAAAATAATCGTTTGCTACTTTTAAATAAAATATTTACGATTTATATCGGAACACATCTGTGTCTTACTAAAGGTTTACAAATTAGCTGTGTGGCCCTGATTTGAATGGATATCCTGTTCATATTAAACAAAACTTGCCTTAAAATCAAACTGATTTATTGGATTAATAATATAGAGAGTGTAAAAGATCATAAAATAATTTTTCTTGAATTTATTTTTTAGAAAAAAATAGTACTTCTTATTTGTTTCATTTCCTACAGACGATTTCATTTCCAAAAAGATTTAATTTATTTTTAATTGGAGCTTTAATCAATGTGATGGCAACACTTTGAGAAAAGCTATTTTTTTTCCCAGGAATGCGAAACGTTTATTTTTATTTTGTACGAAAGAAATTGTTGAAAAATAGAGTTAAAATATTTATTTAAAAATTCATTAAAAACAGAAATTTAATTTTGATGTTAAAGCATTGGTAGCATTTAAAAGATAAATTTTTGATCTTTAACGTGATGTAAAAATCTTTTTTGTGCGGTAATATTTTCGGAAGTTATAGCAGAAACACGCCAAAATTTCGCTTAATTTTTAAATAAATACAATTCTAATTAAAAATTCGAAAAAATAACCCTCAGGTGCACATTCCCGGCCTCCAAGGTATACACGTGCCAAATTTGGTAGCTGTAGGTTGAATGGTCTGGCCTGTAGAGCGCCAACACACACACACACACACACACACACACATTGAGCTTTATTATAAGTATAGATTATTAGTACTACTATTCGTTTCAGGATCCCAAAACTAGCACTTTTCAACACATTCACATCGTTAAGAGATGGTACACAAAAAGATGAGCAGCTATTACACCTCCTAAATCTGAGAATAATCTGAGTTCATCCAACTGATAAATGTAAACATTTTCTCCTTTCAACTTTCCTCTCATCCCTTTTCTGAGGAAATAAATACTTCCTGACGCATGAGCAAAGACGCGACGGGTTTCTGAATCCAAGAATGAACAGCTGAGACAATCGTATTCACTCTGGCTTTAGATAGAATGATTTGATTGTCGTTACAGCATTCTTGAATACCAGAATAGAAATGCTTTACTTTGAAGAAGTAAATACTTGGCTGTCTTTCCTTTGTTTATTTACAAACATCATTTTGTAATGAAAGAGGATTAACGATATGAGATCATAATTTGAAATCGAAACAATTAATTACTGAAAAATAAAAACTATATTAAACCAGCATAGAAGCACCATGTTGGTACATGAAGCATTAAAGCATCATAGAAGAATTCATTATGTTCCTATGTTCCAATAAAAAGGTTTTAAAAAATGCGAATAGCCTTTGTAATCTTATACTTCAGGAGAATATTTTATTTTCTAAAAATGCAGAAGTTTATTTTTGAGCCTTCAAACAACTTGCTAAATAAAAATTATACTTTTTCAGAATAAATTAATAAAATTTTTAACGAAATTCAAAAATTTAGTCTAAAAATATCACAGCATGCTTGCTTTTATGCTTGATTTATCTATTTTTATTTAATTTTTAAACATTTACTGTTATTTTAAAAGCAACGATAATGTGCATTCAAAAACTGTTTAATATCGTCACGTGAGCGCGTGTGCAAAAATCCAGGAGTTAACACAATCAAAAATATTGTTGTAAAACATATTTAAAATATTTTGAAAAAAAATTGTTAAAATTAGGATTAAAAAATGTATGAAAATAAAATCAATATCACTGAAGTCTTATTACTAAAATTTATAAGTAGCAATAATAGTTTTTTTGTACAATAATATTCTCCGGAATTCGTGAGAAAATTCGTAAAAAATTGTGTTTAACTTTCAGTTAAATTTTGAAAGCGAAGAACTACTACAGAAGAAGTAATCACATTTCAGTATCCCCAAATTCTATGTGGAGATTTTTTACATCGTCCATATAGCAATTTACAAATAGTATAGTCTATAATCATTATAATACTACAATTTGTAAACTAGAGCAGATTTGATTATTAATTTGAAACATTTGCAAATAATTTGAAACAAAAAATAACCCACTATGTTGGAAGACATATGGAATGACAGAGAGAAAAACTGTATTTAATTTTGTCATTTCTCTAATCATATTTACATAGAACAAATTCGCACTCATAAACAACACGAGATAAGAAATTGCCATTAATTATAGATGTCAAAAATATTTTGATGTTAATGAAGAACTTCATCTGTTCACTGTTTCGAATTTCCATACAAATTAGAAAACGAGCTTTCTAGTTGACACATTAGGCATAAACAAGCAAAAGCAATATCCATGATAATCTGCAAAACATTACTCGATACTTCAATATTCCGATTCAATATTCCGATGATCAGATATCATTAATTTCTCTCTCCGGCAGAATTGCTTAATAAAGTCCAAAATATTTTACCAGAGTTACAAAATAACAATCATCATAATGATGATAGTTATTTAGTTACAAGAAACATGGCTGATATATGTTTTCTGATGGACTGCAAACACCAAATGATCATTTATGACATTAGACTTGGGTTAATGAAGGTAATATAAATGCTAATTCGGCTAATGGTAACGAGATATGGAGGTTTCCAGTTTTTTTGTGTGTGTGATACACGGGGTTATTAAAATCAATTATGTATCATTAGAAACAGATGAACTGACCGTTTTGTCAAATGAATCCGTAGATGCGAACGTGACAGGTAATGATTAATTTTTCTAATGGCGTAAAATCTGTTTCATTTCCATCACACGTCATTTTCTAATTAATAACTAATATAGATTTAAAGGATATGAAGCATTTACTTTCTTCTTTTTCTCTTCTGTTGTTATTATCTAAGTAGAAAATTTAGATGGCAATCGAAGGCAAGCCGATTCTTAGAAGGAAGGCCTGATTCTTAAGACAGTTAATCTTGGTGACATGTATATCAGAACAAGTAAAAATTAATAATGCACATTATGAAATATTATATTAGAAGGAAAAAAAGGCATTTGGTTGAAATATGCCCTATTTACTTTCTTGTATGCGAAGTTACATAAAGGAAATATATTATATATAAATATATAGAAAATATAGTAATTATTTTTAAAAATTCATACCTAATATTTTGACGAATTATCATATTCCAGACCTCTAGAATCCGAAAATACCTTTTTGGAATTTTGGCTATCTGCCCGTAAAAATAATATCACAAAAGAGCTTTTGGGAAAACAAATGAGATTTGATAAGAGATTTTTACACCCAAATTTGGAGATTCCTATCAATCTTTGAACGATATCCATTCAGAGGAAGTCTGTGAGGTTGGATGTTCGAATACAAGTTCCGTCAAGAATTTGATCGTCTCGGAGTTTGTGTTCCCACAAGCATATAAATTCGATGATTCAAAAAAGTAATGACTTCTGTAAATGAAATTTGGCATATGATCTCGAAATTACAATTGCATGTGACAAATGACAGCTCAAATTAATACAAAAAAAATCATCCAAAATAAAAATTTGGTTTTCTCTTTTCATACTAAAAAGTGCAAAACTGTGGAAGCTGAATTTTGAAAATGAAATTTTGAGCACTTGTGATCTTTACAATTTTGTCCATGGTGTACAGCTTTATATGGGGTGATAATACCTCTATAAGAGATTATGCAAAAAGGTTTCAAGAACACGATTTTCGCTGTTCTTTTTTTATACCATTTTTTTAATAAATTATAAACAGGGACATACTTCCTCAAATTCAAAAAAAAATATTAACCGGTTTCGAAAAACGCTGCTTTATCAAAATGCCGTGTGACACGTGAAATCTTTCATGTAACTACTGGAATATTAGCGATGAAGCAATCGGCCAAGGTAAAGCATTGACCCTCAAGCACTGTGAAATCTCTCCTTACCGGGGATAAGCCCTGCCGGGGCGCCTAACTCACATACGACAACCGAGAGCAGATGTGGCTAACCTATAAAATTGTTTTGCATCAATAAAATATTTTGACAAATCTGTATATTATGACATTTTGACATAATAGAAATAATGTATATCACTGTGTGGCTAATTTTACATTCACTAGATGAGATCATTTCATTAGAGTTTATGGTAGAATGCTTTACCAGTAGAAATATAACAGAAATGTAACAAGAGATAATTTTTTTTGTGGTGAACTCATTTTAATTTCATTATTTCGTACAAAAGCTTATTTATTACACTAAATGTCATCTTAAATTTACCAGGAAATTAAAACAGGGTATTCATAAAATAACTTTTCCTATTTGAGAGTACTTACAACTAAAACTAATGAATGAAAAGAAAACCAAATTTCATATGCAGATTCTAAAAGACGTGGAAAATTTAATTCAATATAAACACACAAAAAAAAACCCATCAATAGCAGAGATATTGGGGCTGTTGAAATAAAGCGAGTGAATAATTGTAATGGATAGAACATATATTATGTAAAATTTTACTAATGCTCGAGTGATAAAAAAAAAATTCAGATACAGAAACAAATAACATGCAATATAAAATTGATAGAAAATAATTCCCTGCTGATCAACATTAGGGTTGGAAAAACACGAAATTTTTTTCGATGTGCTGATTTTCTTCATTACCGTTAAAAAATATAGCATCAATCATTTTTGGTACAATTTTTCTTTTTATGAAATAAATATTCTCGTAACTTACACAGTCTGCATATGGAATTTGATTTCAATCCCTTAATTAATTTTAGTATCATTTGACTTCCAGCAGAGAAAATTACTTCATGTTCACTCGATATTAGATTCATAAATATATTAAACCTTTTGATTACTTTAAGTTCACGAATATGGAATAATTTTTTTGGCATTTATCAGTATAGAATTGCTTTTAGCTAGCTAGTACAGTTCCTGTTCTTTCCCACTTTATTGCAATCGAAGGGATTCCAAGTTGACAACACAGATAGATATGCACATATCATGATACCTCTTAATAACGTGTCGGACCTCTTTTTGTCCGGCGAAGTGCAGCGACTCAACGTGGCATGGATTCACCAAATCGTTAGAAATAACCTGCAGAAATAATGAGCCATACTGCTTCTTTAGATGTCCATAATTGCGAAGGTGTTTATGGTGCAGAATTTTGTGCACAAACTAACCTCTAGATTATGGATCATAAATATTCGATGGGATTCATGTCGGGCAATCCAGGTAACCAAATTAATCACTGAAATTTTCCAGAATATTCTTCAAACCAATCGTGAACAATTCTGGTCTGGTGACATGGTGCAATTTCGTCCATAAAAATTCATTCTTTGTAGGGTACACGTTTATGAATGACTGCAAGTGTCTCCAAGTAGCTGAACATAACTATTTCGTGCCAATTATCGGCTCAATTGAACAATTTGAAGACCTAGTTCATTCTATGTAAAAACGGCATGTACCCTAATGAAACCACCATCAGCTTGTACAATATCTTGTTGACAACTTTGGTCCATGGCTTCGTGGGGACTGTGCCACCCTCAAACCCTTTCATCAGCTCTTGCCAACTGAAATTGCGATTCATCAGATCAAATTATGGCTTTCAATTCATTTAGTTTTAACCGATATTGCCAAGAGCCTAAGAAGGCGCTGCAGGCGATGCCATGCTGTTAGTAAAGGTCCTCCACTCGGTCTTCTGCTGTCATAGCCCATTAAATACAAATTTCTCCACCTATTAAAGACAAATTTGTCTTAACGGATACGTCCGTCGAACGTCCCACATTGATTCCTGCTATTATTTCAACCAGTATTGCTTGTCTGTTAACAATTCTACGTATACATCGCCGGTCTCGTCTATCAAGTGCAGGCGATTGGTAATGTGTTGTCCATGGTGGAAGGTTATACCTGAAATAACGTATTCTCATCACGCTTTTGACCCTGTGGTGCATGTTTATTTCTTTAAAGATTGCTGAAATCGAATGTTCCACGCGTCTAGTTTTATCTACCATTTCGCGTTCGAAGTCTGTTAATACCTGTCGTGCGGCCATAATCGCATCATAAACCTTTGCACGTGAATCACTTGAATGCAAATAAAAGCCCTGCCAATGCACTGCCCATA
>JAPMOR010099591.1:147541-188109 GCA_026543865.1 Argiope aurantia
TGCATTTGCGCTCTCTAAATACTTTGGTGCTTTTTCTGTTCCTTTTAAGTTTCAATAAGAAAAAATTTTTAGTTGCGATTCCGAAATTATTTAGCTAACTCATGATTTTTCCCATCTCAGTATATTGAACAATATTTGTGAATATTGAATACTATAATGCAAGATCACATAATATTATAAAATATTTTGCAATAAGCTGTGTTACCTGGGTATGAAGTTTGACCAGAAATTAAACTTAAACAATTGTACTTGATACTTAATGTATTGAATTAGCATAAAAAACAAAATTTAACGACTTAAAAATCACGAAAAATGTTTTTTAAGAAAAAGGCATTTGGAAGAAACGAGCTCTGTTGATATGGATATGCATACTATTACCTGCCATAAACTTTAATTATCCATTATAATTTTTATATCTTGTTATTTTTTGTATCTGGCAAAATGCAGCTTGAACATTATACATATAGCTCTTTCATTAGGTACTTGCAAGTAGTTCTAAAGTGAAATAGAAAATAAAAATCGAAACGGCGACTCTGAGATATGTTCGTTATTCCATACTATGGTAACTATTACTATGGTATGGTAACTATTTACTATGGTAGCGTGTAACCATAGTAAACTGATTATGCTAAATTTATTGAAGCAAATTTATTACAGATAATTCCATGAAATTTGATTATGTGTTTTGTTATGGTATAACGAACATTTTTCTAATTGGAATTTTTTAAAGTTATTTTTCATAACTTTCTTATTTCAACGCTTGGAGTGTAATAACCTGTCTCAATGAATTCAGCATCGCCATTTAACTCCCTGTCTGTGTTAGTTCTCCGGCTATTCGAGACATCGCTCTGAATTTAAAGCACTTAGAAGGATTTTACAGATCACCCTGTATGACTACAGTTTATATCTCCAATTTTTAAAATTTCGGAAATTTATATTTCAATCCCAATTTAAATTAGCAATGTCATCATTTATGAATTTTTGTAGGGCTTTATTCACATAATAACTACAGAATTTATTTCCTTTGCGCTTCAAAGGTCCCACATGTAATTTAATTTATGAAAGACATTTCATGGCAGAAAAGATTTGTGATCAACTGCACTGTCGGTCTCTCACGACAAAACGCATGTGTTCAATTTGTGTTATGAGAACCGTAGGGTCTTCAAACATATGCGGGTAATCATCTTCTTAGACGAATCTCATTAAATTTAGAAACAGTTTTGTCCAGTTTGGAACTGTGCTTTAAATGGAAAATAATTTGTTACTGAATGACCATTCAAAGTATCTAATATTTCTAATCTCTGACTTAATAGTTAATTTCCAAACTCTTAGAGATAAACATATAGTTTTAATTGGAAAGGCTTTAAAAGATGTAAAGAATTATATTGTATTCTATTTCAACCAATAAATGTTCTACTAAAAGAATTACAATATTTTTTTTCAATTTTCAGGTCTTTTTTGTATAAACTTCTTGATACACTAGCATTTTAAATAAAAAGAAGTTTCTCTCCTTTTTTAATCAAAACTAATCCAACCTTAACGTTTTCAAATATAAACATTTTATAGATTTTAGATTATTTCAACGATTACATGAGGAAATGGCTTATAATCAATGGCTTGACATTTTTTAAAGCAACACTAGGACTTTTTTGGACAAATCTCGTAATTCTGAACCATGGCCAGAAGACAAGAATGACACTTGGGTCGGCGATCCCTCTTCAACTTATGCATTATATCAGAGGAAGATTGTTTGGACTTAAGGAATTTGGTGGGTAATAGGCACAGCAGTTCTCCGCTGCAATCAGGTGTCGAATCTCAGACCCAACGTCCTCATAGCCCTACAACTAGACCGCTGCGGTCTGCATTTATTCATATTCATATCTTCACGATAATTTAAAAATACAACGGGCTACATGAATAAAATTTGATATGTACTTCTTCACCAAAATTGCTGGTATGTAAGTTTAGTTATATTATCCCAGTTTAAAACAACACTAGAGCTGTTTTGGGATGGACCTTGTAATTTTGAACCCCAATCAGATGACGAGGGCGACACCTGGGTTTCTGGCACCCTCCTCTCTAACCGCACACAAAAACAGAAGGAGGACCTTGGGCCCCGATGTATTTAACGTGCAGCAGGCCCGCTTATACGACGTTTTTTCGGTGGAATCGGGTCTCTAACCTGAAGATTCTCCGGTTCCAAACCCCAGACTTTAACACCAGGCCACCGCAGTCCCTGTTGATATGTAGGAAATCACGGGAAGAAAGGAAAAGTTCAAAATACATACTTAATTTTTATCGATATATTACAAAGATAAACAAAAAAAATGAGCTATATTGTATAAGCGTAAGAGAACGCTAAGGAAGAGAACACTGTCGCCGAGTCTGAGTCTGAAACAATTTATTTAATTTAATTTGTTTTATGTTTGAAAAAAATTATTCAAAAGACCTTTCAATGTTTAATGTGCTACTAGAAGATAGAAATTTGATACATTTATGAATTTTTGATGAAAATACACGGGTTTAATATTTTTATAACTTAATTATCATCCATATAGTAAAACATTAATGAAATTTAATTTTGATTCCATATCAGTGAAGCCATGTATAATTTAATTTTAAAAAATATATTATAATATATAAAAATGGGGGAAATTATTATATTAAATATTATTACTTTCTTAGTATACCAACAAGAATGCATTTTAAAAAGCTGCTTTAATTAAAATTATTTTCATGGTTTCTTTTATGAATTCAAAATTGTTCTGATTGACACTTTCGTCTTCAGTCTCAAAAGTTTGCCAGCCTTTTCCAAACAGCATTATATAAGAACGAGAACGGTCTAAAATATTTCCCATAAAATCATATCATGGTATTCCTGGCAGAGAGCAGTGTCTTCCTGATTTCTCTGATTCTGCCAATCTCGTTGAGAAGCGTGGAGTGAGTCAATGAGCTAAACTAGATGTTTTATTCAGGCATACCGCCCCTGTAACTGCCGCAGCCCTGGATATGGGGCGCAACTAGCGGGGCCACACGTATCCTACGTGTCGTGGCAAAGGCCCTTAAATATTTTACCTTATCGTGTAAGGGGGCAAAGGAAAAAAATATCAAGGTGCGTGCCCAGGACTTCGTGCAAGTCTCAGGTTTTGAAAGGATTTTTGCAGTTAGAATGGGTCGTTAGATTTGAAGGTAAGCGGGTGGTTGTTAGTGGAAATTCGTGTTGGGGTTCAGCAAGTATCATGCATAAGTAATGGTAGAAGATGTTTCTCGGCTACAGGTAAGCTGTTATAAAAGGAGTAATTTTTTATAATCTACAAATGGAGCATTTTATGAAGCTTCTTTGGAAGTTGATGTAGTAAATTTTATATATAATATAGCAAAAATTTATTCTCCTTGATTGTTTGAATTTGAAACTTCTGTGAGTGATAGGTGATATATATAATCGATCTAAAGACGATATTTGTAAATAATCTTAGAAATGCCTTAAATTCTTATGAGAATTACCGTAATTCATTCAGAAATATTCAAAGCGCAGGAATAATAACATAATATCATTTTATACTAATTCCCCCTTCATGCTGCAGGGAGGCGAAGCATATTTCACAGTTTTGATTAGTGATCAAACGACAACGAGTCGGCCCACTTCTCTCCAAATTTACGCCACACAAACATGAGTATATTTGATCTTCAATATCAAATTAACATATAGAAGAAGTTAATGCTTTGGGAACTCCACTTTAATTTGATGACATATTGGTACTTAGGAAAGGAACATAAGGTATCTGTGAACAATTCATTTTGAGCAAAAAAAAAAAAAAAAACGAATATTGGTTTATTTACACATACGTGATTCCAAATGTTTACAATTACAATACTGAGTATTTACATATGAAAGCTGAAAACCGGGTTCGAACGAAACTAAGATTAGTAGAAACTAAAATGACAAACTAACGTGAGGCTGAATTTAAACAAAGTTTGAACATATTACTAGAAAAACATATCAGACCTACATGCATGGTATATCTCTCATGAAATCTAGTTTCCATCATGAAACCCTTCAATACCAATGCCGAGACCTTCAATACCACTCGTTTTCTGCCATCGTAAGATACTTTATGTGTACAAAGAATAACACTTGTTGGCATTAACAGATCAAATGATTGTATATCAAAAGTTGAGTTTGATTGAAATAAATTTTTGTATACACCTTATCGCCAACAGATACCAAGTTGACAGCAACATTTGTCTTTTACTTAAAAACAAACTAAGAATGTTCCCATGGCCAGCCAGACGGCAACGAACAACTCTTTACTAAAACACGCATTGCTCCACCCGTTTTTGAACAATGGTGGTTAAGAGCAGAATCAAGAGACAAAACCGATAGCTTTATTTTTCAATTTTTTTATGTTTCTTGGTCTTACCATACCATACTTTAACCCACAGATGGGATTGAACCATCTGTTTTAATTTTAACCATCTGATATGTTCTATAAATACAAAAATAGAATACCATCTTGAAAATGATATAAATTCTCTTTAGCAACGCTAAAACACTTTTCCATTACTTTAAACTCTAAACAAAATATAAGAAATAATGTCAACATTCAGCAATAATTGCAGTAAGCAGTGCAAACGTGGAATTAATATATAAAGTTGGGTTCCAAATAATGCAAAAGTGAGAACGGCAGCCTCGATTATAGTAAATTTCATTCAAAACCCTACAGACAACAAGACTGCAAACCTGTTTGGTCGCATAAATAGAAATATAAATGCCAAGTACAGCTTTAAATCAAGCTAACATTTCCTTCATGCCCTTCCCCCCAAAAGGCATTTCGGACAATTTAATACTTTTGGCCAAGTTTTCCCTCGTCTGCAAAGCCACCCAGCAAAGCAATCTGATTGAGGGTGAATGATAAATAAAATGTCCCGGGACAGGGAACTGGCGAATTTTAACAGTGCCGCTTGACAAGCGGGGAGTGTAGGCGTAACCCCTCGAAGAAAAATGATTCGCGGGGGTAAAAATGGGCTGAGGGCTTTTAAATGCATGACAAAATGCAAAGGGTATGATAAATGACGCTATTATGTTATTCGCGAGAGCGTCTTGAGCAGTCTTCATCTATCAAACGGATGGAAGAGCCTGTTGTCATGGAAACGCCTTGACCAGCAGTGGAGGGGTGACAGGTTGCTAGTTCTTGGCGAGATGCTCCGGAGTTTTTTGGATCTGAAAAATTTTTCGGAATTTGGTCTTTCAGTATGCTGATCTTCAAATTGCTTTTGAGGCTTCCTCGGTGTTTTAAACGGAAATGGAACCGAGTTTTAGTGCTTAATTGAAATGTATTTGAAACAAAAGGTACTGTGCAATGCAGAGTTAGATTCCACTGCTTTGTTTAAAATTTAATTTTTCTTTGGCAATTAACAAATGTTGCTTGTGAATAAGCAAAATTTTCTAACCACATAAAAAAGCTTGAAATTTACATTGCTTCATTTGAAAAACCAGTTATTTTGGAAACTAAAATTGATTTGTTTTAAGTGCAGATAATTTAAATAAAAAAGCATCTGCATATAACATGCGAAAAATGGCAGTTTTAATTGTTGTTTTTTTTATGAATAGTTGATTTTCCAGGTAAAATTCTATGTAGAAATCTTATATTTTTAAAATTTCAATTGAAACTATGTACTTATACAATAAATACATTGGCTGATGAATTATAAATACCAAACCACAGTATTTAAGTAAGTGTCTGATTTTATTCAAAAATTAGTAAAATTAAGCTTAAGAACAGAGATTTGCACGGCATTTGTTTCACTTTGAAAAATCAAATGAACCTCATAATAATTTTTTGGTTGGTATATTATCTGTAAACTTTAAGAAGCAGATTATTAATATTATAAATACGTTCTCCACTGCAAACCGTTGAACTGTCGTGTGAAGGGCTATTGAACTTGTAACGGGTATAAAATTTGCGAGGAACTATTGAAAAGTAACTATTGAAAAAGTAATATTTTTGGATAGTAAGTGCTTTCTTGGAATCTCAAAATATAAATTAAAATATTAATTAATTAAAAATTATTCGAAATTGCAGTGTTTTTTCTCAGGAACTCCGGAATATATTATAGCAAGTAAAAAATTTTAATATCACTTAAAAAAATCCGTGACACCAATTTTCTTTTTATGAGATTTTCTAAAATTTTAATAAATTTATTACAATTTATTAAGTAATGATTGATGCAACAGATTATGACAATTCAATTGGTATTGAAATTCTTAATTGTGGAGTTGGCTGTTACAGTGTAAACTTTAATTAGAAAAAATAGTCAATTTATATTTTAAAAATATTTCATTAGATTTATCTGAACTATTTTATTTCTAATTTAATGGAAATATCTTCCATTTTTGTATTACTTGACGAATTTGACTTGATTTAGAAATAATGCAGAAAGAATATTTTAAAAAGCACACGATAAAATAAGAATTCTTTTGAAATTAAAATCAGATTTTAATTCAGTAGTAGTATAATAATGCGTTCTCACTAGCCAGACTAGCCACAATAATAAAATGTTCTTACTTTATTTTAATAAGATTCGAATTTTCTTTGTTTTTTACTCGACTTATGTGTATATAAGGGGAAGAAATATTTAGTCCCATCCTTCATGAAGAAATGCGTTCTCACTGCCAGATTAGCCACAATTATAAAATATTCTATTTACTCCTCGACCAGATGGCATTTTACATTATATTCTGTATAAGATAATGCATTTACATAAAACGATCACGCAGTACGTGCATCAGAGCCATATAGAAATAATTTGAATGCTTTAAACAGTACAATCAAAATTACTAGAATAATTTTATACAAATAAGTATTTTTTAGTCAGTAAGATATAAGACTAGAAATATCAAATGCTTTCTATCAATTATATGTTGAAAGTATCCATTTTTGGAGCGAGGCAACCCTTTTTTGCAATGATGTAGCTTATTATACTTGTAGAACAATAACTTCAATATTATTATACAGATTATTCTTTTGCGAAAGATTTTATTTAATAATCCTAATGGCGTAATAAAATTACGAAAACGTTTCAATGAAAACATAACAACGTGTACCATAAAATAGTAACTTTTCGTTTTTTCCCTTCCTCGGAAAAAACGGAAAATGATATATGCTTTTATAATCATCTCAGAAATCATCTAGAAAACTCACATGTATCCTAAATCACCATTTATTTTAAAATAATTCATTTGGATTTGTCCCATTCCCTTCATTAATAGCTTAGATAAAACAACCAATCCATAAAAATATTTAGTAAGACAATATAACATAGCCTCTCATGTATATATATTACTGAAAAGATGTGACTTGTACAACATGTGGCAAGAAAAAGATTTTTTAACTCATTTAATTCACCTTTCACATATTAGAAGTATTTGTTCGAACAGATTGCAATAAGCTTTCCTTTTTAGAAAATTATTTAAGTTTATTTTTCCTATGAATCCTCTGATTTCAGGATTTCTGGAACCAATAAATTATATTACACCACAACAAATAAATATCTATCAAGCCTAATCTATTAATTCTGTCTTAACCGAAAAAATAAAGGTTTTTGAAATTTTAAAACATTTTTGTATCATTTTCAATAAATATTTGTAAACTTTAATCTTCTTCCTTAATAGAATTGCACCGATTATTGGATTAAAAAAAATAAGGCAATGGACAACATTTTCAAGACATTAAGTATATTCAATGAGGTGATCATAAATGCTATATTTTAAAAATATATTTTTGAGCAAATTATATGCTCTCCCGTCCAATAAAAGACATTTCACCTTGTTTCTCAGGTCAATATTAATTATGCATTTTATCTCTTAAAACAGTTATTTCATAAATTCCTTTTGAAAAAGAAAAAAATTAAAATTCATCTTACTGTTGCAGGTGCATTAGTCTATCTTCCCTTTTGTACAATACACGGCGATATCTGATTAAGTGCTCGTCCCATGGTGCACTGCGAATGTAAAAATAATAAGATGAGATGCTGTTCTGTTAAGGTGTGCACGCGTTAATGTCTTGTCTTTCGTGTTTATGTTTATTTTTGTGTAAAATGCGATGATTAAAGGAATGTTTCCGCAGACATGGGTCCTCTTGCTTCCACTGCACGGATCATAATGATCTTCATTCCTCCACATTATATTAAAAATAAAAAGTAAGCATATCGTTAAATTTAGACCGAAACATATCTCTATGAAAATATTTTAGGCTTAACTCATTTATCTTAGCATTAATTTTAAAATTTTACTGTTAACTACATAGCATGATAACATACACATAAAAGATATATCAAATACCGTCTCAAAGCTTATATACGAAAAAGAAGTATCTAAAATAAAGAGAGGCATGTTGCTAAAAATATTTAAAATTGCTCCTAGATATTTATTATTAGGTGTTTAAATATGCCTCCTTTTTTTAAGTTAAAAAACATTTGTGTGTAATAAAAACACACAAATGTTGTGTGTAATAAAAACACATAAATTTAGTTGTTTTGATGCAATTCAACTATCAAGCATGAAGCCAATTTTTGATATATACAATGGTGACCAAAATTGTAGACACTTTTGAAAATAGTTATGTTTCCTAACTTTGTATGCTTATAAAAAATGTTACATTTTATAAAATGCAAACTCTTACATATTCTTTTAAAGACAATTTAATTCTGACTTCAATACAAAGCGCAATATTCAAATATTTGCAATACAAAAAAAGTTATTCTTAGTTTAATCTGAATAACAAACAAATTGATGAAATGGAATGCAACTTTCCTGACAAATCATTGTTCTCGTTCTGGGAATCAATCAAATGTTAATAACTGCTAGCTGAAGCTGACATCATGTTTAAAGTTGGAACAAGTCATTATTGTGCTTTTCTGTAGAAGTATGATTGTTTGTTATGTAATCAAATAGCAAGTTAGAAATTTTGTTAAACTTTTTAGTATATAGTTGGAATTTTTGTAAATATTTCTAATATTTAGTCAAGAAGCAATGACATCAAATAAAAGAATAGATTGGATACCTAGAAAGAGAACTAAGATTATTGTGTTACATGAATGTGGTCTTTCTTATGATGACATTTCAGACCGGTGGGTGGCTCAGTTACTACATCTGGAGCCCGAAAGTTTTGTTTACGATATCAAGAGACAAATTCAATAAAAAATAAAGCAGTAAATGACTAAAAAGGTACGCCACATCTGTTGATAACAGAAGAATAAAAAGACTTTATCTCCAAGATATAAGAATGTCATCAGCGGCCATCAGAAGTCAATTGAATGATGCTGGAACTTATGTCAGTTCAAGAGCAATCAAGAGAGATTGTTAGATGTTGGACTCAGAAATAAAATTCAACGAAAAATTCTTATCTCAATTTACAGCAGCGTATAAAAAGATTACAGCGGACAAGGGAAAGCATTAATTGGACAGATGATCAATGGTCACAAATTACGGAGTTTGAAACAAATATATTGTTATTCGGTAGTGATGACGAAAATATGTAAGACATATTATAGGCGAGGAGCTACATCCTGACTGGATTCAGGCAACTATGAAGAATTCAGTTAGTGTTATAATTTGGTCATGCATCTCAGATGGCGGTATTGGTCCCCTTCATATTATTGATGGGACATTAAATGCTAGAAAATACATTGACACTATTCTAGAGCCAAAACTTACACATTCCATCAGAGATCTCTTTTCCAACAACGCATCATTTATTTTTGAGCAAGATTCAGTTCCTTGCCACGCAGCAAATATATCGAAAGAGTAGTTTAGCAAAAAGAGCGTTGAATTTTTATCATGGCCAGGAAACAATCCTGAACTCAAAATTATTGACAACTTATGGCACCGTTTGAAACCTCTTGTACATATGAAGCGTTCATCAAATAAAACAGAATTAAATGACACTATAATTGTTTCCTGCATCATGTATTAACGGCGGAAGAACTTAAAACTGTCTTCAGCACAATGAAACATCGATGTGAAGCTGTAATAAAAAATGAAAGCTACCCTACTAAATACTGATAACTCACTGCAGTCATCAATATCTAATGTATAATACATCGCGATAATTATTGCCGCTCATCTTTTTTCGCATTACAAATATTTGAATCTTACTTTTCGTAATGAAATCAACATTAAATTCTATTTAAATCATGCATAAGAATTTGCATTTTGTGAAACATTTCATTTTCTATAAGCATATAAAGTTAGAAAATATAAAATGTTTCAAAAATGTCCACCATTTTGGCCACCATTATGCATGGAAAATTAACTTTTTTTCAGAAAGGGCATTTTTCATGGAATAAAAGAAATGTAATCAGAAGGAGCAACATCTGTTGTATACGGAAAGTAAAACAACACATTCCAGTACAATAATTTCAAAGTATCTTTCACTGTATGGCAATTCTGTATAGCAATATAATTGTCAAATTGGAGAAGTACATCGTCATGTCTTTCGCCGTATTTTGGATCTTAATCTTTCAATTCTCCATTCAAATTGATCAACTATCATTCATCATTGACATGTTTTGTAATAGATTTGTCATATACATTGATATCCGCATTTTACATCAGGAAAAGGTTTCTTTGCAAATTATTTGATGGTTCATATTCACCAGCAACCGATGTATTTTTGCAGTGAAAAATGTTGTATAAATTTCCCACAAATGCTGTTCGTCTGACTCAACCCTATTCCAACCTTCCCCGATTTTTTTGCAGACAGTCAGCGCTAATAATGCCATATATTAAAAATGGCAAGATTTTTTTAACACCTAATAATATAAAAGAAAAACTATACAAATTTTTAATTACAAATGGACAGATTAATATCATTAGAAAGCTAACAATAAATTTTAAGGTGCTTTAAAAATGGCTTTTGTGAAATAATGCGTCCTAAAGTTATTAAGGAAAAATGTCAAAACTGCCATGAAATAATATAAAATTAATATTATTTAAAACTCTGCATACAATATTGGCTAATCTGTCTTTTGTGAGCACATACTTGCCAAATTCAGAAGCTCTAGGTTCAATGATGCGCCCTCTATAAATTTGAGAATGATTTTTGAATCATGCATATTTCATCAAGTGAATGATTGATATGTACAGCTACAAACATCATCAAGTTAAAACTTTTTCTTATAATTGTAGTTTTAAATATTTATTTAATTTTCATAGCAATCAAGCACAGTTATGCTAAAGAGAATCATTACGAATCTGCATATCTTAATACAACTAAAAGCCACTATATGTTCCACATCTTCTCCTAAACGACTAGGCCGATTTCAACCTATCTTTGAATACTTATTTTTTAATACAAGAGAAATAATACTGTCAGCTCTTTAAAGAACAAAACTTAGATAAAAATTCATTTAGTTAAAAATTAGCTGAGATTTTGTTATTTTTCTTCAGTAACTCCTGAACAATTATTTTGCGAGAAGCGTTTTAATACCATCTTAAAATTCAAGTATTGCAATTGTTTTTCTTCGATTTTTATCAATTCATTTAAAATTTAACACAGACGATTTTGAAATACATTAAAACTCTTATATATTTTACCACTATTTCTTAAAATTTCCGTTTCACACCTTTTGGAATTTTTTACTTGTTTTATTGATTTTTTTAATAGATTTATTGATTTCATTCTCATCATTTTTCAGCAGTTACAAAAAAAAGTAAGGATCGTTTAACAAGTAATGTTGTGTAAATAAGGACTGTGCGTATTATAATAATTCATACCAAATTAATTCTTAACATTATGTCTGAAAATATTTAAATTCCGAGCAACGCCGGAAAAATCGACTAGTGTCTATATAAAATATCACGGTAAAAAACCTGACGTTAGATTTTTTTCAAAAATTAATTTGTACATTATAAAGTAATCTGTTAAGCAACAATTTGGAATCTAATAATTTAGTAATAATTTAGTAATATTATCTGGCTTAGGTATATTTTACAATAGTGAACTCAAAATCGTCTAAATTGGCAGTTATTCCAATATGAATAACTGTGACCATTTAAGTTGCATGAATTTATATAAATTATCATATACATTTATTTATTATGCTAGAAATGATTTTTTATGAAAATAATACAAGATAAAATTTACCGGAACATTAAAAAAATATAACTGTATTTTTCCAATGACTTACATATTTAGTTTTCAGCTTCTATTAAATATGTTTGGTTTGATACGTTGCAGTTTCACTTCATTATATACGCTTTTTAATTAAATTCACATATTATTAATTAATTATTATTGTGATTATTACAAATAAATAATTTGATTACGTGGTTAAGTTATTACTAAGTTATTACGTGGGTAAATTTGTTTATTTTTGCATGTTTCGCAGAAACTAGATATTTTTTCCAGTTAAACATATAAAAATTAAAAATTTTTTTAAAAAATATAGAATTAAGAAAAAAATTCTTTTTATTTAAAGCCATTTGTTTTTTCAATTTTACATCGAAGTAAATAAATTATGAAACAGTTTTCGATAGTAAATCCATATTTAATATTTTATCGATAAAATTAATTTTTACATTAGCAATGAATAATGCTATATGCAAATCTTTCAAGACATTAGTTATAAGTCAATGACAAACTAAGTTGACAAAAGACTGAATATGTCGAAATCATGTACGAACTGTATAATATGTGATCCTAAACGACTGAAAGATAAAATGATTATCCAATTAAACAACTTTCATTTTCTTTACATGCTTTCGTCATCATGCATTGCACCGATCAGCAAATTTTTACTTCCCTACATACGGAGTATATAATCGTAAAAAAATATCATAATCGTCAAAAAAAAAAAAAAAAAAAAAAACGAAATTTTGCTAATGTTGTCATTTCAGACGTTCTTGAGTAAAAAAAACACATTTTAAGTTACGTTTGTCTGCCTATCCATGAACCTGATAATTTAAAAACACTGAGTTAGATTCATGAAATTTGGTATGTGCACTAAATTTATAGATTTCTACCAAATTTTGAATGAAATCCATTCAAAGGAATGTTATCCCCAACTGTTGGAATACAAGTAAACTCGATAACAACAAAAAAATGAAAAATTAAGTAAATAAAATTTACTTAACTCTCTACTTGGTATGCATGAAAACGCGATAACAAATATATGAGATTTGGTATTTGATCCTTTGACTACGATTGTAGTTCTATGCCAAATTTTGGTTTCAATCGATTGGGAAAAATACGCCCAAAATGCATATTCGATTTTCGGAATACTTGCGCATTACTCGCAAAAAAAAATCATTAAAGATCGTGCGATAGAATTAGTAAAAATGTTATATTAAAACAAATGATTCTATGTTTTGCACTGACTGTTCACAGCCTTACTCAAGGTCCACAATATTATATGAAGGGGGGGGGGGACAACATTTTCATTAGTGGATATTCGAGGAAATTTTAGGGATATGAATCATTGTGATTGATGTTTAAGAGCAAGTTTTTTCCAATCTGTAAGTGTTAAGTGCTTGAGCATTTTATCTGAGACAATTTCGTAGAACTTAATGATTCATTGCATTAGATTTAAGTGCAATATCAACTTGAGCTATCACTGATCATGTTTTCTGACAGTTTTCTGCTGCATTGAAGATATCTGGAGAGTTCTCCCTCAATTTACCTAATTACATAATACATAGAGCATAGAGTTTTGTCGTACTATGAAGTAAATCTTTTGTACACTTTCTGTTGCTTCCGATTTCTTGAATGGGTACAAAGATTGGTATAAATGTACAAATTTCATTTATTTTGCTTGTTATATTACTAATAATCATACGCGAAAATATAATCAGACGCAGAGTTTATATGCTGACACATTTAGTTCTCGTTTTAACACAAATTTGTAATTTGGGTACAATTTTCCAATATAATGCATGAACAGTTATTAGATTATCATTCTAAAGATTATGCACCGATATTCAAATATCCAATGGTTGCGTTTTTGAGTTACTATATTGACATTGACATTCACATGGATGCACAGATTTGGCCTAAATGGGTTTCATTGAGAATTTGATAGTAACGTCCAATTTTGATCTAAGGCCACATATTAAATTTATAACCAAATAATTAGTCATAATTGCTTTATATAGTCATAATTGCTTTTTTGAACTGACATAGCCATAGACAATCATTATTCCAAAAATGACTGATTGAAATTCGGATTCAAGCAAGAAGATACATCATATTTTCAAGCTTGTATATTTTGATGCTTATGATATTTTGTTTGTGTATAATTCGTAAAATAAAAAAACAACCGGCACAGCAGTGAAGTAATAATTACTCTCGAAACCTCGCCAAGAGCGAACTTGGCGGCACATCTTCATCACGAGCAACCTCACAACAGCAAGGAAGCTTCCCCAACTTTATTTTCATTTATTTTTTAGTTCTGCCGTCGTTTTGTATATATAAAAGGCTAGATGCCTGAACGTAATGATTTATGGAGGTAGTCAGTGACACATCCAGATAGATTTGTTTACCTGCCACCGTCGGTCGGACAGTGAAAATTGTTGAAAGGTGGGCGGGTCGCTTGGACAGAGAGACACAGTCCCAGGATGAAAGATGGGACGTATTTTTCGACGCTCAAAGCTGATGGCAGAAAATAAATTGAGTTTATAGTCTGAAAGACCCGACAGGGATTCATTCGGCGGGTGCAAACGAAGGATGCCGAAAATAGAAAGTGCAGTTACTACAGTTAGCATGATGTTTATAAGCGAACTGTCACCGTTTATGTTGGATGAGAAGGGAAATATAAATTCAGTTTTGTCACTTGTCTATAAGGGACGGTTTTAATTAGTTTTAAGCCGAAAATAAGCTGGTGGTATTTTTTTAATGTGGGATTGATTTATGAGGTGTATGTGGAAAGAGATCCAAGTATATGCGTTTCCTAAGGGCATTCTTTGTCAGAAAGATTGAAATCCAGTTATTTCCCGCGTTTTCGGTAACACCAAACGGCAATATCATGATTTTGAAGATTAGATGATAATAAACAAGATATGGATATCAGAATACTGTCTTTCTTTCAGGCAATGTTATTAACCTTAATATAAAGAATAGATCAAATCTTAAAGAACATTTTAAAACTGATATTCTGCATCGAAACTAGATAATACTTCTTACCTTTTAAAGAGAATGATGAATTCATGATAAAAATTTGGTTTCGAGACATGATTTCACGGAAGATCTAACAAAAGTACGAATCTCCATTAAAAATGTTCCCCCACAGATGAGTAGCAGGCGTTTGGACAAGACAGTTATAACGTATTTGAGTGTTCTGGGCTAGGGTAATCTGGAACCTTATTATAGTCATACTTAGGCATTGTAATGCCTCTGGATCGATGAAATTACTTATTTGATAATCAACATATAATGTTTTTAATATAGTGCTCAATAGAATTATTGAAGAACTAAATATGATGCCCTATGACGATAATTGTGCAACAATTTATCATTAATAATGTAAATGATCGTTATTATACACATACTGTATTTTCTTGCTGATTGCGTCTATATGAAAATTTTTCAACTAATGTATCTACGGGCTTATGAACCATTAAAAAATAATCTGCTATCGAGTTACTAGCCCTAATTATATATTTTTTATTTTTTGTATGTTTAAAATTATAACTAAATAACTTTTTGGTTCAAAATTAAGATAAAATAAGAAATGAAAACTTTTTAGACGCCATAAAACCCACTATACTCTGGGCTATATCCTATTAACTGATTGGACAAGATAATTTAGAATTCTGCAAAAGATGTCGACTGAAATATTGTTTTCCCATCGTGGTATCAAAACAGTCCTCATTCACCTTTAAACCAGGGTGTTAATTTAATTAATGTAAGTCCTCCTCTAAAATAAGTAAAACATAAAATATATGGTGCTCTTTCATTTTACTTGCGGCAAGAAATGAAAAAAATCAATACAATAGTAAGCATATAAAATATATAATAGTAATATATATATAATTATAATTAGTAATTAGTAATATATATATATATATAATAATAATATACAATAGTAAACATATAATGAAGAGTACTGTGCTTTATATCCTTCCAGGCACTTAAACAACCAGACAACAAAGGCAATCGAAATTGTTATCAAATCCTATAGTCATAACAACAACAAAACTAAAAATTTCTTGTTTTTTTTTCTTTAATTTTACTATATTAATATATAGATCAAATAAATCAATGCCATAACCGAAATAAACTTAAAAGTTTTAAAAAGTTGTTAGAAACAAATATTATTTACAGAAAATATTAAGATGTAAATAAATAATTGATACGACACTAATTATTCAATTCTATCTAAAAACGAAAGGTAGAGGACGACTGAGCTATAAGCATCCATTGCTCATAAGTTACCCTCTCATAAGTCGAATCTACAATGGTTATTACTATCACATATAATATAATACAAAAAATGTGGAAATAAGTATACATCAGGAAAAAGCATGCTTGCTCATCGCACATATTGTAATATAAAAGGACCGAAATAAACAACCAGCAGATATAAAAATGCCCATTACATATTTATATTAATACTAAGCATGAAAGTGTATGTATGTTGGCGTTTTATAACACAGGCTGTTAAAATTGGCAAAGATATACTCGGGAGGTATGGATTTGCTTCTCGATCAGATTTAAGATATGAATGTGATCGAAGAATTTCAGATTTAAAATAGAAAATTACGATTATATTTTCCGAAGCTTTCGCCAGAAAGCATCAACAATCATTGCTAATAATAAAGATGAAAGTATTGGTGCTCTACAGACGTTTGGCCTATAGTTGCCAAATTTAGCCCATATATACCTTAAAGAATAAAAATGTCAGATCGGGGTGATTTCTTGAGAAAATTAATTCATTAAAAATTAAGCCGGATTTTAATGTTTTTCCAAGATGATATCAGAAAATATTACTGCATAATTTTTTCACTATTTCAAAAAAATTTTAAAATCCTCTTTTTAATAATGACAATTTAATAATCGTCTGAATTTTTTCCTTGATTTTAGCAATTTTTTAAAATTATTTTTTGTTTAATTTCTTACAACAAATTACATTATTGCCCTGAAATTCAAATCTTTTTTCTGTTTCGTCAAATACTTAATAGCGTGATTTTCTTCTATCGTTGAAAGTTAAAGAAAAAGAAGATTACAAGACAAATAAAAAAGATAAGAATTTCCAATAACGAGAAATTCAGAAGATAGATGAATTAGACATTAATGTTTTTAATAGTATTATGATGCTATGGAATTGGAATACAATTAAAACAACACGGCTTCGACAATTGGAAAAAATATTCGACAATTTGGCGGAATCATAGATATGATATCTAAACAATTTATCTGAAATTAAATATAGCTATTATTTCAGGCTAATTACCTGGCTGAATAAAGAAACAAAAATGAGTAATCATCAATCATCATTGTTATTTTGGATATTTCAGAAGGAAAAAAAAACATTTTGGACATTTTTAGAGGAAGTGCAGGAATGGAAATTGGGAATATTTGATTACAAATCACAAAAATAAAATAATTTTTTATCACAAGTTCAACGTAATATCTATGGAATTAAAAGGATATAATTTTGAAGCAAACATATGTTTACATACAAACAGAAAGTTACTGGGAAAATGCATCTGATTTCTTAAAAATATATGCTTTTTTTTTCTCTATCTTTAACAAATGATTAAAATAAATGTGTCTGTGTTTTCTATGTCTGTGTGTGTCTGCACTCTAGAAGCCGTTGATTTGACCTAGAACTACAAGACACATATACTCTTAAAACGGATGTAAATGCTTACCTTGGAGAAATTTTTTTAAAATTTTATTTCATAAAAAATTAGACGAAATTTTGATACTTTGGTACTGAAAATGGTTATTTTAAAAATGATTTTTTCATTTCAGTAATACCATTCATTATGCTATATAACTTTTTCTATATTTAATTAATTAAAAATTATTTTAAATATATTTTATAACAATCTATTTCATTATTCATTTTCATTCTTTGCTAATTAATATTTTATCCTGGGTTTTTCCTCCCTAGTTGGTATTTACGAAAACAATTTTGGTTTGGTTTCCACATTTAAGTAAATTTCAGTATAAAACATATTTTTAATGAAAATTTTTAAATACTTGTTGCATTTCCAATGGAAGATAACTTCAGAACTAAGTAATTTGAAGAAATTTTAAAGCGTTCTGTTTCTCAACACTGCTGCTCTTTTCTGTGTTATAATTGAATAAGTAAAAATACACACAAAAAAATTAAGGAAATACATAGCACGATGTATAAAGTAATATAAGATTCTAAAATTTATATGTCTATAAAAATATGAAGTTTTAAAAATATTTTGTCAAGAAAACCATTTAAATCAAGTTGCTCAAGCATTTAATTGAAGTACTTATAATTATTAACCCCAGTAAATGAACCAACTGGTGGCCAGAGGCGGCTAGTAAATCATAAATGCTTTAAGTTATGCAGCTTTTATTTAGTATCTAATCAACTATATCGGAGATACAAAAACAATTGTCCATTTATCAACTGTTTAATAATTTAATTTGTTATTTCTACCACATATTTTAAAAGATATGAAGCTAATTATAATATATAGTTAATTTATCCTATCTTGTGAAAATAATTGCTGCTTTCATAAATTATAATCCTTTTTAAATAGCGGCTTGTTGAGATATAAAATGTTATTTGTTAGTTATCGGTTTCGTATCTTAAATAAATCTTAATAACAACTCACAATTCAAAGAAAACTTTAGAAGTCCATTAAAGAAATTGTATCAGTATCCAGTATGTACATGGAATTTAAAAATATTCAAAAAAAATTATATGAAAATAGGATTACTTAAAAAAGGTTGACTATATTTGACGAGTAGTAAAAATTAATAAAGAGGAAACATCAAAAAATTTATTTTAAAAAAATTAAATTTAATTAACCACTTTTCAAATTTGTGAACTTGAATAAATTTTTATTTAAAAAAATGTTTATGTTTTTGTGTACAAAGCGAAGCTTCCGAAGTATACCAGCGTAGTAAAGAGTTTATGACATTATTCAAGGCAAAATTAGGAGAAAAGAAATGCAGTCCAATAGAAAAATTAGTTTTAATAGTTAATTTATTTATAATTTTCTATTACTATCAAAAACGCCTAATTATTTGGCAAGTACGAAAGGCGAGTTGGAATCACGTGATACTAAGGGTTAGAGAGCAGAGTGATGTAACCTTTTTTGTAACCATTTTTTGAATATGTTGTTTTGAAGGTAGAACTATTTGATTTTCAATGTTCAATAACTTTTTGTAAAAAGACAGAAGTTTTTAATGTACTTAATTAACTTTCTTACAAAATGAAGCTTTCGTTTAGCTCTCTTGAAAAGCAGAAATTTTGGGTTGAGCAATTTCTGATTGCACATATAAGAATGTTCCATTAATTTATCTTGTCATATTCAATAAATATTATCGTCACCTAATCATTAATGATAATTATTTCGTACTTGTCTTCGCTTTCATGTAAATATTTCCTCAAAAATGCTAATATATTAAGATATCAATTGTCACTCGAAATGCAAATAAAGGACAGTAATCAAGCAGCAAAAAATAAGCATTGAAAACCAGCATTAAAAAAACCCAACAGAAATTCATTATTTTCGAGCACGTCATTCATAATTCCTGAGCATTAGCATATAACTTTGTTTCGTGTCATAATCGCGAAAGAAAGCGTTTACGGCATTTGCTCCTGAGTTAAGTGCGCTTTCTCACGACATCGAAAGAAACAAAAACATCACAAATCATAGCCAAGCGACAGATATAGCCACGTGACGACCTGAATAGGTCCGACAAGCCAGCCAGAAGTGACATTTTAATTTTACTGTCCCAGAAAAAGAGGGTCTTTTCACGAATAATAAGCGCGCCACATCATGCAGGTTGTAGCGAAACTGCTGTAAAAACGGACGTGAAAAAGATCCCAATCTCGTTGCTTGACATGTTAATGATTCCATAAACACGGCCCACCTGGCGTTATAATTTGGGTTTTGGAGCAAGATCTGTCAGACTATCGCTGCCACAGATCAGAGTTTGGACGGACGGAATTATGACGCGTTTACGAATGATGTTTCGTCTCTGGACTTCTGGCTATGATTCAGACAGGTGATGATTCAAACGGAGATAATGCGATGGGCATAATAAACTACACGGATGAATGCTGCAGGTGGAATGAAGAAGTTTCGCAGCTTTTGGCATGTTTATTGATGTGCAGGCAAGAGATATTACGGCTCTGTCATTTCTAGAGATATCATGACGGATTCAACTCTTCTTCCTGGATATTTGCTTTGAAAGCTTCTTAATTTAAAAGAATATGTGAAGAGGAAGTGGAAGATACTTTATAAACGCCTTTAGGGTAGATACAAATATATCCTTGGAAATGCAAGAGATTAAAAATAATTATAATAAATATCAGTAGAAGACGTTCGTGGTATTATTTCTAAATGACATCGTGGATAAGATTAGTACTTATTGTGCCTATACCGGCAATGAATTTCAAGTTTTAGAACGCGATAATCTTGTTTTATTATGTAGGATAATTTGATAAAATTTTTGCATAACTACCATCAGGGAAATCATGCATATGAATCGTCGTATATTATAATTATGATAATCAAAACAGAAGATTTAAATATTCAAGAAAGAAAAACGAAAAGGAGTTATAAGAGGAGAAAAAATTAGGATTAGAAATGTCTTGAAATAACGACTAGAATAAATTGCTAGTTTCTAAGAAGAAACCAGTAAGACTTATCGCGATTTTTTGAACTCTTTCTTAATAATGATCTGTGCATTTATCATTTCATATTTTGTGTTAAAACTTGTCTAGATTAAAATTCATGTACTTTTGCAAACAGCTCATACATTTCTTTTCAAATGCGGTTTCATCTGTCATTCGCTACGATGTTTCGGTTATTCCTTTTTATGTATTAATTTATTTAATCTTCTAGCTAGATGATACATTCTGTTTGGACCATTATTATTTCAAAACGTAAAAAAAAGACCCATTAAAGACACCTGAAATAGTTAAACATGTTGAAATAATTCTTATCTTTTAAATGAATTGCGACTTTGACTTAATTAGAGTTTTAAGAATAAAAATTCCTGTAATTTGATTAGACACAGATATTATATGCGAAAAAATTAAAAGTGGATTTCCCATGCATACAACTTTTCTGCACAGAATGTCACGGTCGGCTTTATGATTTGTGTGGTAATAGGTATGTCATTATCTGTGAAAAACATTTCAATAATTTTCCGAAAAGTGATTACTAACCTGTTAACAATGACCCTTCAGAGATTTCACCGAAAGTGACAAGAAGATCCAGAAACAATTTATTTAAATTAACCTGAAAGAAAAAATATGTTTTGTTAATACAAAAATATGTGCTAAAATTGCAGAATATCCTCCTTAAAAAGAAAGAAAAAAAATCATAAAAATAATATAGAAAGTTTTTCAAATCAGTTATTTAAAATTTATTAGAATAGTTCATCAAATTTCAGCAAACATTATCAGATATGAGTATGATTAAGACTAAAATAGAAAATAGATCCCAAATATTAAGAGGTTGAAAGCTGTAGCTAAAGTGGGATTTTACATCATCTTGATATTATTTCAATTTGCATGTGTGCATTCTCAATTTCGGATACTATGTCAATCTACATTCCAATTTCTTCGAGTGTTTTTCATAATAGAAAATAATATGTGATTTTTTTATACGAAATGCTACAACAGTGAGTACAGTATTAAAACAATGAGATTTATTATACCCGCTTTGATAATAAATTAGCGTTCAAGGCGTTGCCTTCATTAAAAATTCTACATTCTTACTTCAAATAAGATGTCATTGTTTCCTTCCCGTTTAATTAATTCAGTTTTGCTAAAATGATCACCCTTCCATAATCAGAAAAAATCAGAGAGAGAGAGAGAAAGAGATTCAAACACCTGTAGTTTGAAACATCCTTTCCTGATAAACATTAGACTTTGTTTGTTTTTTGTCTTCATCTGACTTAATTAAATCAGCCATTGCAGTCTGTGAATAATAATTATTAAATGATTTTATTATTGGTAAGAATATCACCGTGCTTAAAAACATCCCGTGTTTTGAAACATGGTGTTAATTAATAACAGAGCTAATATTTGTTTGTTTTTTTTTAATAGCCGGGCAAAAGTTAATAAAATATTCACAATGATGATTCATAATTTTGCAATTTTGTTATTTATTTTACATTTATGAGAAAGAAAATTATCATTTCAAAATTGCATTTAAAGTTTATTCAGAAAATTTTGTTTAAAATAAAGAATACTTACGTAGAAATCAAAATCGGTATCAATAAAAATCTTTCATTTTTAATTTAAAAGTTATGTGAAAATTGTTTTTGTGCAATCACATGCTTTGGAGTTATTGAAGAAAAAAAAAGTAAAAATTTCAGTTCATTTTTTATGAATCAAAAACTATGAAATATTTTGAAATTCGTTTTTCCAATTAGCACCTACTATCAAAAAGTTAGTCCCAAATTTTTAGCTGTAAATTCAGCAATCTGCGCATAAATCATTAAAAAAATTACTTTATACCTTATGCATCACGTAATTAACCTAATAATATCCAGCCTATATACATTAGCATGTAAAAAACTGAAAAAGTACCGTTTTTTTTTTTTTTTTTAGTTCAATTTCCGCACAAGACTGACTGTCTTATATCTGAGACGGGTAAAAGGTACTCATTTTTTAAAAAAATGTTCTTTGAATGATATAATGCTGTTAAAAATTAATTAAATTTGAAAATATACTTTATTTTCTTCAAAAAAGTTCGAAGAACTCAAACAATGCCACTGATTTTTAATTCATAATTTGAATTCATACCTTATTTTGAAGATATTTTCGCTTTATAACTACTAATATATTTTATTTTTGTAAAACAAAATAACTAATATTTACTAAATACTTCCCCCATAGTTAAGCGGAGAAGAAATAAAAGTATAGAGCACATTCAAGTTTTGGGCACTTTCGCATTATTTCGTGCAATGATTTTGAGTGGAATAGAAAGAACAATTTTAAAATAAGATGAATGTTTGGAATTTTATTGACTAAATTATAGATACCTCACCCGGCGCAACACACTATAGTTATAAAGAAATAGCCACGTCCTGACTTAGGGGTAGTGCGTCTTCCCCGTGACCTAGTCCTGGTTCGGGCATGGTTGTTCTCTTCCTTGTGTTCTTTCTGTGAGGTGAGCCCCCCTGTGAAAAGGGGTTGTGCAAGCGAGTGTGTGTGTACCATCTTCATTTGAATTATGAGAGTCAGACTTCTGCCCTCGGGTGCTCAGGGGTCTTTACCCTCAGAAGCTACTGCACAAAAATTCGTTTTAAATAGTCACACGACAAAAAAAAAAAAAAAACAGCATAGGAATAAAGACATAATTAAAAGCGTAGGGCTTTTATTTAATTTGTACTTCTCACGAAATCATTTAATAATAGAATTCTGTTACAAAAATTGTTTGGTGTAGAAAGTTTCTTGAAATAGTTTTAAGAAAGCTCTTAACTATAAAATCATTTTATTGAAAACGGCCATACATTTTTATGTACTTAAAATATATTCTCAAAAACTCGTTATACAATTTCTTGAACCACTTGAATGAAAGAAATAGAGTGGTGGTGTCCTTGTGGTATGATCTAGAATTTAGCGACGAAAGAGTTCAGATTCTATATTCTATTCCATTAAAATTGTTCCGCATATTTGAGATAGTGCTTGCTAAATTCGGTAATATGCCCAATGGTGATTCGGCCAAACGCCTCGCGTTGACATGGTGCGGAAGTTTGCTGATGGGATGCCATTTTAGAAGTCACAGCTCAATCCGATCCAAATTACGAGGCCTATCTTAAAATAGTCATTGCGCTCCTTCAAAACAGTATGTTAAGTAACTAAACTAAGTTTATTAATACGATCAATGATAAAACTATGCTTCTTCTATTTATTCAAGGTAATGTTTTATATAAATGAAGTTCTTGCGATTGAATTTAGCAATCACTGCGAGAATTAATTATCAACAATAAGTGCGTGAATTGTTTTATATCTTTTGGCACGAACAATCTTGCCAAAATATTTATTTCAGAAATCTTATGAGGATCGAATGAAATAACAAATTTATTCTATTTCTTTTATACTTGGGTCCGAGGTCGAAATTAGATTTCACCAAATGTATGTGCAAGCTTGGTGTGTGTAAAATATGTCTTAAGTGAAATACTCATCCCCTCAATATAAAATGAAAGCCTAGCAAGAGGACACTTTCTGATCTATAATTTTGAAGTTTGCGCTAAAAATAACTCTACAATTTTATGCATTTGAAAAGACTTTAATACAACGAAATTTCTTTTATGTTTTCCACAAAGTTGCATTTTTACTAAACCATCAAAAAAATTTATCTGAACTCTTTTTTAGACTTGAGAAGTTTCCTAATCCTTGACTCCAACAATTTTGAAATATCCCCATTACAATATTTTATCACTTATGATGGCCTTGATAACTTTCATAGCTAATCATAAAAATATAAATAAGTGTTTTCGCTACATAATATGGTTTAAATAATTAAATTGATTATCCATTAATTCTTATTATCACTTCGAAAAAATAATGTATCAGGATCTAATACTAGAACATTCATCTTAAACTCGCAAAAATTTTAAAATGAAACAAAAACGGTGTTGCTTTTCTAATATCAAACCAAACAGAAGTATCTTGATTTTATAAATTAAATCTTACTAACCATATTATTTCACAATTAAAATCAATTTTTCTAATCAGTCCAATTAATTCCTTTTCTTAAATTACTCACCATCTTAAAAATATTTAATTAAAATATTATAGAAAGAAATGGGTTTTTAAAGGATCAGTAAACATCGATTGGCGCTAAGAAAAAAAGAATGCAATAATTATTTAGTAAAACACATACACATAATAACGCCAAACTATATTTTAAATAAATTTTGAACCCTTACCGAGAACTGGATAACAACCCAAACCCACTTCCTTATAAATTAAACCACTGACAAAACTGGAACAGGGAACAAAAATGTCCCATCGCCCAATAAATCTTGTGCCCGGGCAAGCGACGGACCCCGGAGATGATCAGAGAAAGAAAGAGAAGAAAGAGTGCCAAGTGACAGGTTGCAGAAAGAGAGGAAGATTAATGCGGAACAGCTTCCTAACCGCGACCTGATCCCCGGGTGTGACCGACCTGCAAATTACCACATCTCCTGCCCCATCCATCACGGCATCCCTCTCCGCCGATCACTACTTCTTCATCCCTCCTCCTCCACCTCCTCAGAGTGCATTGATTGAGACGAAGGAGGAGGTGGAGGAAAAAAGATCAAATCTCTGCTCTCTCTCTCTCTAACGCGGAGATGGTAATTCTTCATTAGGTACACAGTTGTACTTCGTGTACGAGGATCGCGGGACGTGCGGCGAGGTGGTTGTAGAGCGTGTGTGGTCACGCTTGTAGGTGAGGGAAACGTATGAATATAGATAAACTGACAATCTTGCTTTTTTTTATCCCTCTCTTTTAGTGGAAGAAATGGGTTTAAAATTCAAAGAAAAAGGAAAAAGATCCGAACTTCAAGCCCATAAGACGGTAGCTTGCTAATCATATCTGTCTTGTCTTTTAATCTGTCTTGTCTTTTGCTTGATTGTAGCAGCCTTTGTATTCTATGCGTAATTACTCTCGTATCACGTAATTTATCGAAAGAATAAAAGCGTTGAAACATTATAATAAAAAAAATTCAGTGTTTTGTAGTTCTCCAACCAGTCAGTCATCTTCTCCAACCAGTTTGTTCATCTGGATTATTTGCTTTGATAATTGATAAACTATTAATATGAAATGAATTTATGTAAATTTTGCAAAAGTATTGATAAATTAATATCGATGTATTGATAATCGTACATTATTTTTCTTTTGATATAAGAAGCAGGGACAAGGATTAATAAGAAAATAAAAATTCCTTTTAGTCCACAGCGCCATAGCATAATTTCTAAGCGCATTTCATCTGCCTTGCATAGCCCTAGTGTTGTTTTAAAACGGGACGTTAATACAACTAAACTAAACTTCATCAGCCTTACCTCTATATGTATTGATTGCATCAGCCATTGTCTTCAGTGCGTATCTATGCTTACATAACACATGAAAGTGTGGAAACATTATAATATCACAAAAAAATCAATCAGTGTAATCTTTTGTAATATATTAAACCATTAATAATAAATAGGAAAATATTTAATAAAAAGTATTTTAACAAATTTTAGTTTAAAATTATTTAGTAAACGTTATTAAAATTATGAAAAAGAAAGGAAATATTACAAGGAAGTGAAAATAATACAGCTGAGATGATTATTTTTGAATTTTCAAAGGATTCAAAATAGTTTTTGCACCATAATGTACTTCCAAATTAGTGGAGAAAAACATCAAAATTTTTGAATTTTCATCAAATAATTAATTAAAATTTGATTATTTTAAACTGTCTAACGATTATCTCTTCTTGAGCACCTACTATCCTAGAAGTAACTACGTGCCAAATTTAATAGTTATGGACTGAACGATTTTCCTGCAGAGTATATTCATCGATTTTTGTATGACGTATGATTTAAGCCTTTATCTTTAAAAAGTTACTTCTTTTCCCTTTGTGTCTGAGCCTGGTTTACACGAAATCATTTGAGAAAACCAAATATTCCCTCAGTGGTGTATAGTGCTAGATGAGAGATAGGGGTTGCCACTTCAGATATCGTTGTCATCATCTAATCAGGGCTCAAAATTATAAAGTCCATCTTCAAATAAGTCACAAGTAACTACGTATAAGTCACAGGTAACTGTCGTTGTCATCATCTAATCATGACTCAAAATTATAAAGTCCATCTTCAAATAAGTTACAAGTCATTTTAAAGCAGGATGTTAATACCTAATCTAAACTAACTTTATGGATGATATCAGATAAAGCTGTTTCCTTCCATATTTTGATATTTAAGAGTTATAGCAATTATAATTCTTCAGCAAAAAAAACCATTGAACAAGAAGTGCACTTAAAATTGATATGGATGATTGAAAATCAACGAAGTGTACAATTTTAAACTTTAATCGAAAGTAAAATCGAGCGAGTTATAATTTTAGCAAATCGGCCATTGAAAAAAAAAGTGAAACATTTTATTTCTATATTCTTATTATTTACATAATTTATTTATTTATTCCTCTTTTTTATTTTTATCTTTAGCTTCTTCATTTATGATTTTTTTTTAAATCAACACTTGATAATATCTCCATTCTTCAGTTTCATGTGAGTATCATAGCTTTAAAAATATTTTTTAATTGATTTCCTAATCAGAAAAAAAAATGGAAATTAAATCATGAAGTTCTATTGTCTAGCTACACATGAAGTTGAAGCTAAAGAAAATATTTATTTTGCTAAAAGAGCCAGCTTTGGAATTCTGGTATTTGTAGAAAACCGGTTAAGGCCATTTTAGTTTTTATAAACAATGTCATTAAAGAGAATTGTATTCAACAAGAGTAATTTTCACTACTTGTTTGGAATTAATTTCCCCAAGAAAAAAACGCTTGTTCTCAGTTGTCTTATTAAACAAAAACAGGTCTTATTATTCTCATGTCTTTTTCGTATTATTCTACATAATTATACAAAAATTAAATTAATGTAAAAAATTATTTAATTTGTATGCTACCAAATGTTTTCGATTGATTTGTATAAAATTTTACAGAAATCATCTAAAATAACTTTATCCGGTAATTGTGAATTGTCATAAGCTGAACGATTCTATAAAATTTTCACAATAGGAAAACAAATTTCATAATTTTCATACTTTTTAACTATAACTTCGGACTCAAATATTTTATCTAAATCGCTATTCTCATGCTAAATAATCCGTGAATAACGATTTCTAAGCCATTTTAAAATTGAATAAAAAGAATCTTTTCAGTTATGTCATCAATCATAATCACAATAATTAGGCATATATAAATGCGCTTAATATTTACACTGATCAAAGTAGTAGTAAAATATAAGAATAAAGTGAATAAAAGTATATATAATATTTTTTCATCCAGTAAGAATCTACATAAATGCTAAAATAACTTTTGTAAATGCATTTTTTCATGGCATAGTATAGAGAAAAAAATTAAGAACATGTTTAAGAAAGAAGGCTTATGAAAGAAAATGGCAGATTCGATCTAAAATTTGATACAGCTATATAAATTTTTTGTAAATGCCAAATTTCATCCATGAATTGCATTTTTGAATTGAAACAATCTATAGAGGAACATTCAACTTTGATTAATCAAAACAGGCACATTTTAATCCCTTGGACCTATAACCATTACAACTATCATATTGTTTGGTGAGAGTTCACAAAGACAAGTAGATTCAAATATTATTTAAAAAATTGAATTTGCTTTGAGAACTAAAACGATATAGCGAAAATCTCGATTATTGAATATTTTATAATTATGATACTTCAAATATGTCTGTTTCATATACAAAAAGTAACAATAATGGAATTTTTTTCATGAAAAAATTTTAATTAAAACAACTTTTCGATCCTCATTGTGTAAATACTTACATTAATAGAATTATTTTATATGAATAGATTCAAGGATCGCGGACCGACCATTATATTCAAGATATTCTCCACTTTGGGCTTCTAAATGTGAGTTCTTAATACGTTTTTCTCCTACGTGAGTTATTGATATAATTTATTTATTTTATATTTTAAAAACTTTATATTCTATTTCATTTATGTTTTTTTTGCAAGCTTTTAATACATAAAGCCAGTCGAGATGCTGTAAATTTTCGTTTCTCCTAGAAAATTTATTTTTGACCCTCCAATATTTTTTTTTAACTTTGTGATGGTAGGCTTGGCGTATAGTGTTCTTGCTGCAATTAACTGATGGTAAACCGTTGAAAAAATCTGAAAAACATGCTAAAGTCTCCTAATTCAAAAAATATACAATATCTACCAAAAATAACAAAGATCGCTATAGTATTTTTGATACAAACTCTGTTAAATTGACACATATTGTTAATTAATTGATAAAATTAATTAGGTATATATTTTTGTGACACTTTAAAATAAATGTGTAGTTAATTAATATAATTATTTTAATATCACTGTAAACTTAATAACAATCGGGTCCTACCACCATTATATAGAATTTAGAACAATTAATAAAGTGGTAATGTTTCACAAACACTATTTTAGTTCAAATACAAAGATTTTCAAGAAGAATTAAATACAAGAATACGAAAAAGGAAAAAGAGAAAGTATGAAAGTAGCATGAAAATGCATAGTAATATTGGTCCACGAAATTCCAATATTGCATACTGAAGCTTTTTTTTTTCCATATGATGTCATGCTATTTTGTACTGAAATTCCACTATTCATAGTAATCAATTTGTTAATTTTTTTTTGTTTATTAAAAATATGTCTGCTAATTAATACGAAATATTATATTCTTTAAATAAAACTCATTCATTTCCTATAAAATACCATAAGTTATGAACATAAAAATACTAATAATACCTAATTGTAAATATAAAAAAAACTTTAAAATCTTCTTTTTATTGACATTATTTATCTGTATTTTTAAAAATTCAAAGGCACAATTTAAGTTTCTTCAAAACATTTTTGACGCTTAAAGAGAACGTAAAAGAAAATTTTAAAAAAATTTCACATGAGCAAATTACATAGCGAATTTAGCAATTTCCCTTAAATTAACTTAGATATTTTCTCTTGCTTTGTCGTAATGTCATATCAACAATTCAGAACCAATTCAGAAATAGATTTTATGAAATAGAAACAAATGTTATTCGAATTAAAAAGAAAGGAACTATCGGAAATTGAGAACCACGTTAACTTTTAATTTAAATTCGTGAAACAATATCATTTTAACAAAAGAGAATGCAAAAATTTCTGCTTTTCCCTTAAAAACAAAACTAAAATTTTCCTGTTCCCCTACCGATTCCCTGGTTATTATCTTCCCTTTTTCTCCATTTCGGCGGAATCCGATGCCTTCTCCCATTGTATTTTATATTAAATGGAGGGAAGTTTCTTTTCCAGGCGTTTACTCATCGCAATTGGGGCCGGGTCCCCTTTTCTCCGAGAGCCGGGGCCGGAGGAAATGAAGCATCTGTCAAATAGACAGAGATCGGGCCCGGCAACAGACGGACTGGAGAGTTTTTGGAGAATGAAAAATCTCCGCCATCAGCCCCTAATGGTGAAAAGGCTCTTCAGCCGCACCATTAGCCTCTTTGCCACCACTACTCACCTCGCTTTCTTTCAGAGGGACGCCAACTTTTGGCGATTAATTGCACCCGCCACATTTTAAAACTTGGAATTAAGTGCATGCCATTTTTTTCTCTCCCCCCCCCCCCATTGTAGAATAGTTGGTTTCAAGAAAATTTATTAACATGTTCATGGATTCGACCTCCTATACGAAAACTTGGTGGCGAGCTTGAAGAAGATAGAAATTTTCTCAGCACTTAAGCGAAGAACTCAGTTTTGGAGAAATTTTTATTCTTGGTAGTTGAAAATGAATAGTCAATTTTTCGCACTACGTTATCCTCTTAGAAAATAAATATACGTCTTGTAAGCACAGAGCGGATGACTGCAACTTTGGGTGATTCTGTTCTGTTTAGTTTCGACAATTATTTATTATCTTGAAAACTGAGGTTCTATTGCACATTTTCCATACAAACTTATTCTTTTAACATGCTATTTAGTAAATAAACATCTGTTTGTAAGCATTGAAAGGTTTGATCCTTTGAACTTTTGCAGATTTATTATGTTGTCATTTTATAAATTAGAAATTAAAATGGGCATCGATTCTTTTTGAGTAATTTAATGTTTTCAAAATATGCTTAGAAACTCAGGAGGACAATTTGTATATTCGATGATAGACATTCATAGATGTGGCATACTACTAGAAAATCGGTGGTAAATTGCAAGAATTTTTCTCTCAAGGTCATTATGAGAGATTTTAAGCAGACTTTTGTTACAAGTATTATAAAGTGAAATGTAAAGCTCTAAATCAGGTGACATTTAATTTTCTAAATAATAGAAGATATAAAAAAATTTATATTTTATAGATTGAAGAAATTCAAAAGAAGCATATAAGAACTTGGTCATATGACTATATTTTAATAAAAATAACCGAAATAAAAAAAGTGGTAATTCTTTTGCAAGTATGCTTCAACATCACTGCTATATCATCGGACATCAGTTCAAAATCACAGATCCGGGGTTCAAAACGAGACATTAATATACTAAACCAGTATTACTGAAACATAATTAATTCGAGTAAATAAGGCAAGTAATAAAGTATGGTATTTTCTTAATAGTGAAGTAAACAGAATCTCATTCTCTCAATTTTTTCATGAATTTTCTCTCAATTTTTTCATATTTTATCTAAAATTATAGTTACAATATATTTATTTGAAGGAATACTATTTTGGACAAAAGATATTATTCTGTGAAAGAAATCTCAATTTCAAAAATTCTACACTAAACTTTAAAATATTTACAGTTACACGAATTTGTTTCCTATTTTTACAGTGCATTTTTCAATTTTTGTTTTCTGGTATGCGAAAAATACTTAGAGAAAGTATTGCAACCACCGAGATAACTCAATCTCAAAATCTTGATAAATCTCCATATTTTAGATCTTCATAAAAAAGAAGAAACGATTTTCGGCATTTTATTCATCTTCGTGTAATTCGGATAAAATTACAAAAATGTAATTAGCTATTGATTGCATGTTCCCAAATAACAATACTGGAAATTGTTTCAAATTTAAAACTAAATCCTTAAAAGAGGAACGAAAATATAATACAAACAAATACAATATTTTTAAATAATATTTAAGAATATACGTTATCACTAACATTGATATTATCACTAACATTGATATTTTTAACTATTACAGTTATATACGTTTGCATTGCCACCCTACCCACGATATATTACGTGAAGAAGATTTAAAAAAAAAACAGAATTCAAAAAAGATCTTTTAGAAGTAACAATATTTTATTTTGGATCATTCCACTCTCTCTCTCTCTCTCTCTCTCTTCAGACTCCTATTTGACTTGTATCAAAAGCAGAATTTTCTATTTTTATATATTTTCCCGTTGCTGACATATTTTGTCCATTTCTTTCAGTAAGTATTAAAACGAACGGAACATCATCTACAGCATAGCTTGAGGTAGATTCTTTACTAAGTTCAGTTCGCATAATTTTAGATAAATGCTCAAATTTAAATCAAATTTAATGCTTCAAAAGCTCAAAAATTTTCAAATAAAATTTATTTTTTAGCAGAAAAATGTAGCCTTACAAATAAGAGACGAAAATAAAATTTATTTAATATGTTAAACCACATTAAAACAAAATATCCTACAATTTTTTTTGTTTTCAATCAAATGTATTTAGAGCTTTATTATTAAAACACTGCGCGAAAATAAAGCATTAAAACAGTGTCTTCATTATTGTTGGATATTAGATATAATTGCAACGATTATTTCTATTTTGAAAAAATGAAGAAAACTTTAATTCAATACAAATCTCACATAATATGCTTGAATAAAGCTTTTAAGCACGGTGTAAGATAAACACAAATTTACCAAATAAATATAAACCTAAAAATTCCGATAAAATTAAATACATTATACGCATTTCAAAATGTCCAACATTTGACAATGATTAATAAAAATACTAACAACCAACAACTTTCAAAATGCAACAATAAACAAATATTTTCGAATGTTTATAAAAAGTATCTTTATTATTATTTGTATCATGAAATCTTGATTCTTTGTATACAAATGTTACTTAAGTGATAAATTACGATTTCTTGTAATAGTTTGAATGGCACAGTGCCAACCTTCTACTGATACTTGTATTTTCATCGATTTGATAAATCATTTTAAACAGAATTGTAAAGACAACGATACCATTAACAAATGGATTAAATTTCAGAGTTAATAGCATCGAAATATATTTTAATTAATCATTAAATTATGTATAAAAAATGACGCAATTTACTTATTTAGGAAGGAAATTCACGTATAACTGTTTCTGTATTTGATAAAATTACATATTTTAAATAAAAAAAAATCTTAAAGGAGGTTTAGAGTTAGCATAGTAATTTGCCTTTAAATGATTTTTAAAGATTAATTCTTATTTTCAGCATTGGTAACATGTAAGTAAAAAAATTATTAGAGTCGCAAACGGACTAATGAAAGGACAGTAATTAAAACAATGTAAAATGCTGCAGCCAAATAACATATATATTTCGAAAAATTATAGAAATTAGTGAAGAAATTCCTCGAAAATAAAATAAATATCATTGCAAAGCTATTTTTTTTTAAATTTTAAAGTGATTTAGAAATAATATGGTATAATAAGCTCCGAACATACTGAGAAAAATATTAAAATTCCATTAATTTTCAATAGACTGTGTAATTAAAATCTCGAAAAATCCTCAGGTTTAGTGAGTTTCGACTATCCAAGAATTATGTTCCACATTTGGTAGCTATAAAGGCAACGTCTGCTGTATTGCCCTCTTGAAGGATTCTGACACCATGCATGTTGCATAACATAATTTACAGATATTATCCAACATGATTATATCTTTTAAAAAAAAGTTATATATTTGATAATAAATCCAATTATATCAAAGACTAATATAATCTACAGCAAAATCTAATTTTGAATCTAACTTTGGAATGAAGATATTCCTTGACAACGAATTTAAATTACAAATTATGTCTCTTGGAATAAAAATTAAGACCAATCATAGATTTCCTCTCATTCCTACAAAAAAAGAAGGAGGGGGGGGGGAGGTAATTTCTTAACTTCATGTTAAGATTTTGTTCTAGAAGGGTTCCATAAGAATGAGGCTTTATTATTTTTTTAATCAAACAACCTGACGTTGATTTGGTGATATGGAGGATTGGAGAGTCAAATGCCAGTTAAGATGCATCTTCATCTTCTGACCATGACTCAAAATTATAAGGTTTTTCTTCAATATCACTTGCTTATCTTCTACTTGGAATATATATCTATATATCTAAGAACTCATTGTCATAACAATTATAAAAAATTATATCAAGAAGAAAATTTGATTGCAGAAAGCCAAATAGTTTTCTCAATTTATCAAAATTTAAAATATATGTAATGGAAAATAATGTGTGAAATAGTAGACTGATATAGAGGAATGAGAAAGATTTATTATGTAACTTCCATTATTGTTTGCAATAAAATGATATTAAAGAGAATACAGCTATTTTACACAGCAAGCTGCATTTAGAAGACCGATTCGAATTACTTTCTGCAAGAAAAGTGTCAAAATTTCGGTTTTGAATATAAGAATTATCAACGATAAAAACTGATTTCTAGTCAGATTATTTTTAAGTTTTTCTCAATATACTTTTTGATATTACAAGAATAAGCAAGAATACTCTTATGAAGTTCTGCTAACTAAAATAAATAAACAAACAGATAGAAATCGAATATTCAGTACAAATTATGTTGTAATTTTTGCAGCAAAAGCGCTTGTTCCATTAAGATTTTTTTTAAATAATGAGATAGACTTTAAATGAATTGTTAGTTACTCGTTATTATATAATAAAATACATGCTGACTACTTTAAAATGCGTTAATAAATGCCGAGATGATCAAAATTAAACACGAATGTTAAATTCAATTTTATTAATATTTGCGTAACTGCAAAACAGTAGCTCAAGCTATGAAACGATAGTCGACATTTCAGACTGAATTGTGGCATTTAAGACTAGATCTCTAATAGCTATAAGTTTCTTTGAGAGATCGTAAAAAGAGTTTCATTCTGAAAAGGACCGTATTGTTAGAATATTTGTAGTTGCAGTTTCCGCAAGACTTTAGCGTTATCGCCAAAGTATTCCCATCAATATGTCTACAGTGTTGTCATATGGAAAGTCAAATTTTTGAATAATTATTGTAAATTTTTTTTAAATTGATTCTTAAATTATTAGATTTTCTATTAGTTCTTGTTTGACATAGTTAATTACCAAAGCTCCCCACCGTTCAACATAAGCCTGTGTATTGTACGAAGATTTGTGCTTACTTAGATGCATTCTACTGCCATTGAGAGTATGTAAAAAATGTAAAGACTTAAAATTTTAAAAAATTTGCAATATCTTTTAATTTTCTCAATTAAAAAACTAATAATTTGTTATAACTAATATTATTTTTTGTTTTGATCAGTACGAATATCATAAATAAACTTTTTCGTATCTATTCATTTTTAGCAGAAAAAAACGCTGCTGTTTCATATGTTTTGTTTTATATAATGCCACGTGGTTTAGGTGACTTAGTAGTAAAGCATCTGCTTTGGCACCACGAGGTTTCAGGTTCGAAGCCCAGTTCTATTGAAGTTATCCCGTGAATATCAGCCTAGCGCATGCTAAATCCACTAACAAGTCTCAAAATTGCGACCGACAACTAAGGTGTCGTTCGCGTCTTCCGACCGCAGTTCAGAATTTCGCTCAGTTTTTCTAAAATAGCCCTAGTTTTGTTTTCAAATAGCGCATTATTATAATTTAACTAATATCAGTAATTCGATTAAATATATATGTGTGTGTGTGTTAATTTAATCTGTTTAACAATTTTATTTAAATTGGCATTATGTAAGTAAATGTGTGTTGAAAATTATTTCATCCACTTTTATTTAAAACATGATATTTAATATAAATATATTCAAATTTGAACACGCTTTCCATTTAAATCATCAGTACAGTTGAAAATTTGTTTAGAATTTTCCCTTAAAAGTCGACTAAATTGTAAATAAAAACTGATAAATAATGTTTGTCAACCAAATTTTTTAAAATTATTTTTGTATATAAACAAATATTTATTCAATATATTTTTTCAATAACAGTATATTTTTTCTCTTTTTTTATTGTAAATAAGCTAGGGGATGTCTATGATTACGAAACCGTCAGTTCTTTGTAAATAACAAATAAATAAAATAAAAATATCGTAATAAAGGGAAAAACACATGCGAAAGAATGACTGTAGTGTAATGGTTAATTTGTATTTAGAAGCCATAAAAAAGTTATTATAATTTAGTTGGTTTTACTATAAAATCATTTATTTTATAGAAAAATATACAAAAATATTTAGTATTTAAATAGTATTTTTCGCTATTAAAACTGAAATAAAATATCATGCTAATTTCAAACATTAGACAACACTTGTTTTCTCAATAAATAAATATTAAGGCGTCTTTATTACTTCAATCTTCTATTTTCTTCCAAGCTTTTACAGTTTTTTTTTCGGTATCTCCTAATTTTGACTGCTTTGAAAAAGAAGGGATGACGGCTTTCGTTGTCTCTTCCCATGCGCTCAAAATTTCAAGCATAGTGCTCGCAAAAGATTACAAATATTATCTATAATTATTTATGCATTTCTTGCAACAAATAATTCTTCCGTAAGATCATGAATCAAATAACCGTCTCAAATATTAAATTAAATTAATAGATTACTAAGAAGCTAAAAAAATCAATTGTGATTAATTTCACTTTCCCCGTCATATTTCATCCGGCATCAATTAGAAATCCAAAATTACTCCTCCATTTAACCCTATTTGGCGACAACATAAAAGCATAAAAAACGCCAAGTAATTTCAAAAAAAATTGCAACCCTGCCGATGATTTTTCTTTGCCTTATGAGTACAGGGGCAAACAAACATTCAATCCTGCAGCATATAGCAACACGCAGCATTAACGTCTCCCCCCTCCCCCACCCTTGCGCCATCATGTATGTATTTTTTATCTTTTATGTGCATACACAGATATATATATATATATATTTATATGAAGTTACACGCCTGTAAAAAGCCAAGATATATATGAATTTTTTCTCCCCTATTCAGTATTTCCCGCACTGATCTCTTGAACTTGACTGTGAGAAATGCGTTTTTATGCCATAACCTGAAAGCCTGGAAATTTCCTGGTTAGAAATCTAATGAGGGAGCATCAACTTTTCAGAGGTTCATTTGGTTAAGCAGGGATTTAGGGTGGAGAGAGAAGATCTTTATTATTATTAGCGGGGCCCTTTTACATGGTGTGGGCTTTTTATGCATCGGTAGGATGGCAACGGTGAGGAGAGAGACGATAGAGTGAGTGAGTGTTAGATTTACCCATCATGCAAAGAAGAGATTCACGGGCATTTAGGAGAGATGTGCAAGGTTCGCCAATGGTGATGATGTAGTTCAGGAGGAAGAGGGAAGAATTATTTAAATGGGAAGTCAAAAGAGATGGAAAATAAGCAGTCGGGTTATTCGCAGTTCGATTTAATTTCGAAACTGGGTGTTCAATGAATATGAAATATAGATGCTATGAGTGCATTGTCATCATGTACTTTTCAAGTAAATGAGATAAATTTAGTTTGAATGTATCTATAATTTTAATTTATCTTTAATGATTAAACTTGTTTAAACTTAACCAACTTTAATGACTGATTAATTAAATCATGGGCATTATTGTTATAAATTTTTCATTTTGATGTTTTTTTTACTTGAAAGGTTGCGTTTAGAAGTATTGTTTTCATTATTTATTGTAATAAGAATTATTTCTATCTGCTGTTGCATTCATAAGAATTAAAAATTTTAATTTTTTCTTTAATGATTGAATTTATTTAAACTTAACCATCTTTAATCATTGAAAATAGAGAAATTAATTAATTGATAGGTATTATTGTATTTAGAGTAGTAAATTTTTCGTTCAGATGTTTTCTTTACTTGAATTGTTGCATTTTAGAAGCTTTCTTTTCATTATTATTGTAATAAGAAGTATTTCTACCAGTTACTATATTCATAAGAATCATTTTCATCTATTTTTGCATTCATAAGAATTCTAATATATTTGCACGGATTATTAAACTTCCTTTTTTTATTAAAGTATGGCTCAGTATACATTTATATTCATTCTCTCAACTAATAATACAGAAAAATATGTGTTTATATACGTGTGTGTAAACGAGATATAACGTGTGTGTAAACGAGATAAACCGTTTGATTTACACTCATGTCCATAAATTAAAGATAATTCAGAGTCACGCGGAAATCGAACTCTAAAATACATATATCACTCGTAAAATGACTACACACATCTTCAAAAAATCTTATGCAAATTGCAAGAAGCCACCAGATGACACAGACAGTACGTCACAATAACGAGAGTGTAAGAGAGTGATTCATACGGAATACAAAGAAGTAAAATTGTTAGCAAGCGCTTTATAAACTTTTCAGAGCAATAACCGCTTAGTTATGACACAAAGGACGCATCTGGATGATCTTTTACGTGATAGAATTATCGGCCGTCTGGAATGTGGGCATACCCAGCTGGAAATATCCGAGGAACTTGGAATCGCCCAGAGTGTCATCTCCAGGCTTCCAAGATGATGGTAATGAGAATAGATGTCACAGCACAGGTCGCCCCTTAATTACAACGCCGAATGAGAACCGATGTTTGGCAGTTACTGCCAAAAGAAACAGACAGAGCACAGCATCAGACCTGTCTCGTCAGCTCTCTTCAGCCACTGGTACGACAATGTCAAAGCAGACAGTGTACAGACGCTTAGGACAGATTGGTTTATATGCTCGTAAGTCTGTCAGATGTGTTCCACTTACTGAAACTCACTGTCGCCTGCTGTTAGCCTGGAGTAGAGAGCATTGCATTGTGGACACCACAACAGTGGGCTTGTGTGATGTTTTCCAAAGAGTCCAGGTTTAGTTTGCAGTCTGTTTCTCGCCGGACTTTCAAATGGAGAGTGCCAGGTACCTGTTACCACAAAGAGAACATCACTGAACGACACAGTTACAGTGGTGCAGGATTGCTTGTTTTGGGAAGAATTATTCTTGGTTCTAGAACTGACATGCGTGTTCAAATTGGTCTTCAATGTCTTTCATATTATGATGCTTAAAAGCTCTTTTCCGATGAAATCATAAATATCAGGATTGAGATTTAATTGATATTAAACACAACTAATATTCCCCGCGAACCGGCTAATTGTTAAAAATGACTAGTTAAGAATATATAAAGTTATTTGTATAAGAAATTAATATAAATATGTTTTTTCTCGTCATTTCATATTTCTATTACAAATTTGATAACTTCATAATAAGAAAAATATTTTTATGTTATAACCTGAAAATTTTCAGGTTACAATTGATAGTGCCAATCTTTTCCGCGATTAATTGTGTATACAAGGGTTTAAAAATGAAAAAGAAAAGCATATTACTGGTATCAGCGAAGCTTTTTGAATGCTCAGGGGTTTTCCGTCATTCTGTTGTGGAACCTCCAGCTTATCATATTTAGAGACCACTTTGATTCAGCAGAGTGGCAACAGAAAAAAGGTAATCGATAGGCTCTATGAGTAGTAGATTTATCAATTACATGTAAAAAAGAACCACGTCCAGTTTTGAAGGGAAGAGCAAAGAATGTAAAACTATTAATTTCAAAATTAGTGAAACTGAAATGTATGTGCTGTGAGTTTATAATATAAAAAAGTTTATATAATAAAAAAAAGAACATTTAGAAGATAATTCTATGCTCGTATAATTAAAAATATTCGAATTACAAGAAAAAAATTTACACAATATTTTAATCATTCTTTTCTTAACCAAGAAATAAGTAAACTTTTAGAAGAGTAATATCACTAATTACCGATTATTAATTTGAGGCAATCGAATTAATTTGAGGTAATTACTAAGAAGAAGATCCAAAATCTCTATCTATTCTAATAATAAAGATGAATATGCGTGTATGCGTGTCTGGACATGTGTATTAACACTCTACTAATGCGCGTATGCGTGTCTACAGTTTCTGCAGTAGGCCCATATAGTATGCCCTAGAAGGAAAGGACGTTCAAACTGTTTTCAATCACTATTTCATCTAATATTTAATCACTTGCTTTTTCTTCCACTGTTGAAAGAAGAATTCCGTTTAATACGAGACGAACAAAGAAGTGAAGCTAAAATACCGCGAAATTTAGAAGAGAGTTGTACTGAAGTTTTACGTTTTTAACAGCACTATGATGTCATATGTCATGGAATTGATCTCCATAGGAAAATCCTTGTACAGAATGAACAGATCATATGAAAAAGAATTGAAACAATACTGCTTTAATATTTGAATTTTGGGAATCATGAATGAAATTTTGAGAATCTGTGATGAAACGATAAAATTAGTTTAGCTTTATGAAAAGCAATAAAAACGTTTTCTCAAAATATAATCCAATTAAATTAAAAAAATGTATCAAAATTAGAAATTTTTTGTTGTAATGGAATGGTATTTTTAAGCTTTAGAATAATGTAAAAATTATTTTAATAAAAAAAAAAATTTCAGTTATGGAAATAACTGAAAAAACCCCAA
>JAPMOR010099591.1:188509-215567 GCA_026543865.1 Argiope aurantia
ATTTGCATTATTTAATGAAACCTTATTTCTGAAAACATTAATGTTTTAGCTATGGTGAATAGTTTCATTTTGTTATAAGAAAAAAAGAGTCATACTTCCCGTGTATAATGTTTTCTGAACAATAACATTATGAATAGCTGCATTTTCAAATCATATTTTTACTCGCATGGTAATTGTTCTTATAACCTTTTTTCGTTATACGGTAATTTTTCAAACGTTTTCAGTTTACATAGTTTAAGAATTCATTTCGAATTTCGAAACATTACCATTGTTTTGACAAATGTTTCAAAGACGAATTTGAAAACTTACAATGTTAAAATTATAATTCGTATAACTGGACTTCTTTTTTGTTCTTCTGTTTTGTTATTTTCTAAATTTTTCTAAAATACTTAAAATATATGCAATCTACATTCATAGCAAAATACGATTAAAAAAAAAAGGAAGTATGAAAAATAAAGCAGTTCTCAACAAATCATTAATTTCAAGAAAAATATTTAAAAATTCCGATTTAAATAAATAATATTAATAAGATAAAATTCGAAAATTGTCTACTTAGACCTTTAATTTTAATAATAAGCAATAAAAAAAATCTCAACGTCATCAAAATATTAATAAATCATTCTACTTACTTTTCATTCCTTTGATTTAATTACATTGAATTATAAGAGGAATATTATTTATTTAGGATAAATTCTACTAAAAAACCTTTTAAAAAATATCATCAAGATCAAAATTTAAAAAAAAAATAGCAAACGATTTATTTTAAACACAAACGATCACGAACATCCAATAAGAAACGATTCCTTTCAAAAATAACAAACCAATAAAAATCATTCATTATCGTAAGATGTCATATAAATATAAATAAATAAAACGTTTTTTAAAAAAATAAAATCTTTTAAAGTTGTAGATTATTGCCATTTTTCTGTCAAAGATTACTGATTAAAATAGAATTCTCATTTACATAAAAAAAAAAAATTCTTAGATTTTTGTCCATGATTTTGAATATACATTATTATTCCGTTCGTTACAATATCTCAGTCATTCACAAGTCAAATCAATCAATTCCACTTTTGGATTTTTTTTTTTTAATTTTAGTGTCAAAACACTTGGTATATACTCTTATTTTTGTAATACTCATTTTATGTTTCTTCAACAATAAAGATCAAGACCATTTAAGGTTTAAAACAATTTTGGCCAAGTATATAAATAATATTTAGGAAATTCTAAACTATTTACAAACCTGTAATATGAATTTCCTGCAATATGAGTCTCAACTATGAATATATCAATTTAACAAATGCTTTTGCCAGGATTTGGTCAAAGACCTCCCCTCCCACAACTTCTTGCTAAACTTGGCAATCATCTGGCGACATGCAGTCGAATTTGTTGACTTTGGCGACAAAAATAAAACTTCTAAAAGTGCAAGAATTTTGGCGATATTTCTATTAGGACAGGATTCGTCAAGTCAGGAAAATAAACTAATTCTCTCTTTGGGGTTCCTGATCATGGGGCGATTCCGCTAGTTTCATTCTGATTGCTACTGTGCATTTGCTATTTGAGTATTGTTGTCGATTTCTACTAATGGTTTTCTTTATGTATATCTCAAATATATTTTTGTTATGCATACATCGTGATTTCCGTAGAATAAAACATGTTATTTATCACTGAATTTGTTGAATTGTTTTCACTGTACGCCCATCGGACGATTTCCATATTAATATCTTTTTAGAAATAGTAGATAGTTTTTATAAATGATTCAAGTTACTAAAATTTCCACATCTTATTCGTACAAAAGAAACAGGGGACAGAAAGGTAAAAAAATAATAGCATTTTATCCAAATAGTTTCCATTCCTTCGTTATTTTCTATGGTTGTTTAATCCTGTTGTCTGTTGAAGCAAACAATCTTTGGCGCACAGTTGAAAATTCTTGATGACAGGTTATTTAAATTTGTGACTAAAAACACACACACAGGAAGACACACATCTATACTTATTATTACTAGAGATATGCAATCGTCTTTCCTTAGTTGGTTACGATTCCTGGCATTGTGAGCATTCCATTCGACGAAAGAGAAATCATGTACTAAAAATAACATACCTTATCTTTCCATATTGTCATGTTACATACTTAAAAAATGTCAAAACTATTTTTCTAAACAGTACGTAATAGAAAAAGAAAATGTTAAGAAAACGGAAACTGTGTGTCAGATCTTTGGAACTGTGAGGATTTGTAAACTGTTACTTTGAAAGTATATTAATTCTGTTCATTGTGGGCAAAAAACAAAACCCTTCTTGTGCGAAAACATTATAATTCACACATTAGGCTGATACAGGACAAGAAAGGCGGTGGGGGAAAAAAAGAAAATGAAAAAGGGATGGGGGTGGAAAGAAAAAAAAAAGCCCCAAGAATAACTTTTTATCTTAGAACTTTTCCCTCTTTCATTATTCCTTCGGATCATTTAATTCTGTTGTCGTCTGTTGAAGTATATTATAGATGGCGCGCAGGTGGCATAGACATTTTAAAGCGACACAATGGAACCCAAAATGAGAGCGAAAAATATATATCAAAAGAAAAACGAGTGGGGGATGAAAAAAAAATGAAAAAGAAGAAGGAAAAAAAAAAAGATCATTACCCCGCGTGCAAGCAGACGCAAAAAAATAAAGAAGTAAATAAGATAGCAAAAGAAATGAGATATAAAAAATGAATTCGAAGAGAAATGGAAGAAAATTCTACATTCGGCTGACAAAGCTGTCGGTTCAGCGTTTCGAAATAAAAATGGCAAACTGACAAAGGAAGCAAAACGAACTGCTGGGACCAAATGTCACGAATAGCAGAGGCTATGAATATTAAAAATTGGGAAGAAGTATGATGAAATGGCATGTGGATTTCGAAGGGTTTTTCCTTTTCGTTCCCCTTCTTTTCCGCTTTTTTTTAATGGAAGAGAGGTGTCAATTAATTTTTCGGAAGTAATTTTCGGGGGGTGTGATAGCTTATGCCCTGTCCATAAAACGTGGGTCGAAGATTAAATTTTCAATTGTAAATGCAGATTTTTTCCCCATTTTTTTGTGGATTGAATTTTTATTATGACAAATTAAATATTATTATTTTTTTAGTTTCGTTATTTTTTTTTATTTAGAAATTACTTTGTTATTGAATATTTTTTTCAATTGTCAGAAAATCATTTATTTTATAAGCTGTTAAAGAATGAATTTCAATAATAAAATAATTTTCTAAAAATATTATAATCAAAAAACAGTTTCAAATTTACGGAAATTTACGATTAAAAGTTCCAAGAAAAACAACTACATTTATAAGAAATGAATCCTAGTTTTATCACGAAAATAAGATATATGCAAAAATAATTATTTTTGGTACAAATATAGCTATTTTTTACAAATACAGTAAATTACTATTTTTATCTTCCTGCGCTCCCTCTTCCTTTTATAGCTAACCGTCTTTGGTCACTAGCTGGTTCGCCAAGATTAATAGTTTGCTAAAATTCGGAAGAAACGTGGATCGAAGAATAAAATTTCAATTGTAAATATAAATCCCCCCCCCTTTTTTTGTGGACTGAATTTTTATTATGAAAATTTAAAAATTTTTTTTTTCTGTTTTGAGGGGATTTTTTTATTTGGAAATTAATTAGTAATTGATTTTTTTTCAATTGCCAGAAAATCATTTATTTTGCAAGCTGTTAAAGGAATGAGTTTCAACACTAAAATAATTTTCTAAAAAATATTATAATAAAAAAAAACAGTTTCAAATTTACGATTCAAAGTGCCAAGAAGAAGAGCTACATGTATAAAAAATGAATCCTAGTATCATCAATAAAATAAGATATATGCAGAAATAATTCTATAATTATTTTTGGTACAAATATAGTTATTTTTTTTACAAATACAGTAAATTATTATTTTTGTCTTTCTGCGCTCTTCCTTCTTTTTATAACTAGCTGTCTTCGATCACCAGCTGGTTCGCAGGGATTAATAATTGCTAAAATTTTCGAATAAATATTTTGTGTAGTTTTTTTCTAACTTCCCCGGCAAATTTTAATATACATGTAGCATGTATTGTTTTATCAGTTTTACATCGTTGCGCTCATTGTGCATAACATGTCTCTGATCTTCTGTTATTTCATCTAAAATTCGGAATTTGAAACATGATTAAACTTTAGTTAATACAAAAGCTGTTTTGCTGCGACTATTTAAAAATAGGAGCACTGTAGAAATTTTTCATCATTGTAATTTGTGAAATTAAATCTATACTTATAATAAAACTCAATGTGTGTGTGTGTGTGTGTGTGTGTGTTGGCGCTCTACAGGCCAGACCGTTTGACCTACAGCTACCAAATTTGGCACGTGTATACCTTGGAGGCCGGGAATGTGCACCTGGGGGTTATTTTTTCGAATTTTTAATTAGAATTTTATTTATTTAAAAATTAAGCGAAATTTTGGCGTGTTTCTGCTATAACTTCCGAAAATATTACCGCACAAAAAAGATTTTTACATCAAGTTAAAGATCAAAAATTTATCTTTTAAATGATACCAATGTTTTAACCTTAAAATTAAATTTCTAGTTTGAATGAATTTTTAAATAAATATTTTAACTCTATTTTTCAAAAAAAAAATTTCGTACTAATTAAAAATAAAATTTAAGCTGCACGAGCACGTTTCGCATTCATGGGAAAAAAATTAACTTTTTTTAAAGTGTTGCCATCACATTGATTAAACCTCCAATTAAAAATAAATTAAATCTTTTTGGAAATGAAATCTGCAAAAATATAATTTTCGGCACGTGTCTGTAGGAAAGGAAACAAATATGAAATATTATTTTTTCTAAAAAATAAATTAAAGAAAAATTATTTTATGATCTTTTACACTCTCTATATTATTAATCCAATAAATCAGTTTTATTTTAAGGCAAATTTTGTTCAATATGAACAGGATATCCATTCAAATCAGGGCCACACAGCTAATTTGTAAACCTTTAGTTAAACACAGATCTGCTAAAATGGTCTAAATGGAAAATGATTATATTTTATGTAACTTGATTCAATAAATGCTCTAATAAATAACAAATTTTTGATTTTACATAAAGATTCTGCTGTGGAAATCACGATTAACAAAATGTTCTTGAAACACTAATATTTTAAATAAAAAGAGTTAATTTCCAATCAACTAAATCAATCACTTAAACTGATTGATTTATGAAAATTTGAATATCACTATTCAATAAAAAAAAAAAGGATAATTTTAGATTTTCCATCGATCGTTTCAAAGAAAATACGCCAATCAGCGCGCAACGTTTCTCAAGATTAATTGGCCTAAGATTATTAAAATGTTGAGTTTTTCTAAATTTTTAACATTCGAAACTTCATAAATAAGTCTTAGTTGATCGTGAAAAATAGAAACATTCATTCATTTATTTAAAATTTTGGTGTGTCCAGAATATTTCTCAGAATATGATACCTTACTGCATTAAATTTAGACTTCGTAATTTTTGGAATATATTTATAGGCCGGAACAAAATATTATTGATTTCATTTCAATCCTTTTGAAAGCAAAACTAAAAACTGAATTTTATGCTGAATCTGAGAAATTTTTGTTCAATTATTCTTTGAGATATTGCATAGATTATGAAAAATATTTTGTAGTTCACATAAGACTTAAATACCGAGCGATTCTGTTTGCAATACTCATATTCAATAATAATAATAAATAAATAACAATAAAGATGATAAATAAAATAGAAAGCTTGGTTTTATTAAAAAATATCTTTATATTAATTGCAATTTCATCATATTTCCACTTTAAATTAAAGTTGAAGTTTTACCGGAAATGACAACAAATTAGCAAAATATATATAGTAAATTGAACGAAACGATCTAAACAACAGTATAAGTTTGGTATGACTATCAAAATTTGAAGATTAAAAATGTTTTGTTTGAAAATCTATTAAGAGACCAGTTACTTAAAATATTTAATTGAAAATTGTAGAGAGCGGTAATACTGGCGAACCGGCTGGTCGCCAAAGGCGGCTAGTCTTACATAAAATAAAACTTCAAAAATTCTATTTAAAACATACTTTAAACAGAAATTCTACCATCAAGGAAAAATGAGCTGTATCTTCATATCTTTCATCAGAAAAACAAAAGAATAAACTTATAACATATTTACAAATTGATTAGAAATAAACAAAAAAAATGCATAACAATTAAAATGGTATGTTTAAAAAGGCTTTTGTAAATTTTAAGATAGTAAAAAAGCATTTTTGTACTATATTTTTTTATGTAGTTATTGGTAAGGAGAACATTAAAATTGCACAAACTTTTTAATTAACTGAAATTTCTAAAAAGAACCATTCCAAGGTGCACATTCTCACCCTCCAAATTACATTTATGCCGAATTTGGAGATGCTAGATCTAACGATGTGTATGCTACAACACATAAACACATACCTTTTCCTTTATCATTAGCAGAGAAGAAATAGAGATTATCACGACAAAATTTTATGTTTGGTTATTAATGATGCGATATTTGTTATAAATAATAACGAATACGATGTCTTTAATTCATTAAAACTATCTATAATAATCCTTCAAATAATATTAACTGTTCTAATAATGATGCCAACAAATATATGTTACATATTATTCATAAATGCCTTAAAGTCAGAAAACATCTTATTGAGTATGCATTTATGTACACGCCCGGTCTGAGATTTCTGTCCATTTCTTGGATCAAAACTGGACAATTTTTAAAAATTCTACAACAAAATTTGTTGATTTAAAATTCGAGAAAGTATAAAAAGAACGGAATTCTCAGCTAGAATAGATTTAGAATCTAAACTGTTGCCAACTTTTGATATCACTTGTTTATGTAGCTAGCTCCATGCGAAAAATAATTGTTTGTCTGGAATTCTTTTTCTAAGTGAAATTTGAAATTGTACTAATAAAAAAAGCAAACTAGCAAAATTTTCAAATGAGTAAAAGTTTAACACATTTACTCATTTTAATTGGGAGTTTTAATATGTGATAAATAATAGAAATTTTGTTTTTATTATGACCTGTCCAAAGCAAAGAATAAAACTTTTGTTTAATATTATCTTAGCAGGAATTCAAAGCAGAAAATATTTTAATTTTCTTCTTTTTCATTTCAGAGTAGAAAATAAAACCCCATTAAAGAACAAAACTTAATAATTTTATTTGCTCTGTTTCATCTTATTTTATATTTTTCGTGTGATGAGCAATACTAGTTAAATAACAAAGGAATATTTAATGTTATAATTCTGCAGTATCATTATAAAGATGCAATAAATCCTTTTTTTTAATGTTATTTCAAAATTAAGTTTTACCTACAAAACCTATTTACAAAAAATAATCTGCATATTTAAAATAATTCGCAAAATTATAACTCTTTCCAGCCGTAACTAATTGTCCAATTTCTCCAATTTTTGATTTATATGAAAACTTGTGACATCTTAATATATCATCAATGATCATAGATCTTTCTCTACATTTCATTCTCGAGAAAAATCTCACAAACGCTTCTTCACTGTTCATTTACTATGCAGAAAAACTTTGATAGAATTTCCTAACCGCTATGACTATATCGGTTTCCCTAATTAAAATTTCATACGTAAAACACTGTTTTTTTTTTCACTTTCCCTTATGTAAACAATTCTGAATAGTGTTTAACAATGGGTTCTAAAACCCTCCGAGCTTTTGCGCAAGCGTTAGGATGGGTTTAAATTCATCAAAATAGTGGTGAGAGGAAAGATGAAAGGAGGAGATGTTCACATTTAACAATAAAATAAGCGCGGATTACTCGTAGACTGAATTAAAATAATACGATCAGAAATGACACGATACTCACATACACGTGGAAAAAAAATTGAATGAAAAAGTATCTAATAGGACGAAAAACAAGGTCAAAGAATGATGAGGAATACCGAAAATGCACTCATCTTTTAGCGTCTCTCCCCTCAATGAGATAGAATCATCGAAAAGTGGTCGTCTCAGAATACTGAAACGAACAGTAAAATCCTACTACTACTACTGTTATTGTATTGATTATCATATTTATCATCAATTAGATTTATCATCAATATTGAATGCCTGTCCAGCACCAGCCTTCCGTTCCGAGAGATATCGTAAAATAAAACTACGGCAGAGCCCAACCTCAATAATTAGAACGATATCGCCAACTTTCAGATTGCTTAAAGGGTCTCAGGACACTAAAATTTCAAATTTTTCGATTTTTTTTTTTTTTTGAAAAAAAATATATGTTTGATTACCGTCTTTTCTGAACATTTTGATACTAAAATTTTAACTATACCATTAAAACTTCCAGAGTTATAGAGAAAAAATTAAAACAACACCGAATAAATGTAAATGAAAACTTCTGCCAGAAAGTGAAAAGGCGCATAAAAAAATAAATAAAATAAAATAAATAGATAATAAATAAAACAATCAAGATTTTAAAAGAATTATTAAATATAAATGAAACAATTGTGAAATTTTCCAATTTCAAAATTGTTTCTTTTGTAAATTAGATAAGTTGGGAAGAAAGGAATTTTTTTTTCTTGCTTCCATGGGTATTTGTCCTGAGATCCCTTTATGTTTATTTTCAAAGCATATATAAAATTTAAGGGTATTCAGACAATGAAATCAAACCAGTTTTCTAATAAAAATAAAACGTATTTTGCTGAATGAGACAGAGTTCATCAAAATTGATTTTACATGACTAAAATAATGCTCTTAATAAGTTGGCTACATTTGGCACATATGGAAGGCGGAAAGCAAATATTTTATTATGTAAATTAAAACTGTAATTTTTATAATATAACTTTCGATTATTATACTTTTTTTCGGTGTTATGAATTTAAGAGTAAATTTTTAAAAGAGCAGTGCTGAAGAAAATAGAGCAATTAATATGCCATTAAAAATGCATACCTACAACAGTTGCTTTCTTTCTTGCAGTTTCTGTCAAGAACCGAAAACTTCCGCCAAACAAAATTCTTCATTAGGCATCAATTCATAAACGCATTTTTCGCAGACAATCGCGTGCACCAAGAGTTTACGGTACTTTCAGCTTTTGTTTTCTCTTGCCCCCCCCCCAGTATATTATCAGCGTAATTAACTTATTCGAAGGGCGAATTTGCTCAACAAACCAGGCTCTTTGGCTGAAAGTTAACGGAAAGCAATGCCTCCTCCAATATTGACAGCGATTATTGAAAAACGAATCACTTCCAATAATGAGCATTGGATGAGTTGTTAGCTTCGAAATGACTTTACCTATAAGGTCTCCTTTTTCATTACCTCGCCTTCGCGTGCCCCAAAGAAAAGACAATGTGTACACGAAACGCACAGAAAAAGGGCCCCAAAATTTTTAACTATCTCGTGCACCGCTATCACGCTGACTGGTAATTATTGGCGAATTGTAAAGTTCCGCTGATTGATGAAGCTGCGAAATTAATGGAAATTATTAATTCGGAGTGAATAAAGAAAAGACTTATTTGTTTTCTTTTTCTTCTTTTTTTTTCTTTCGATTCTTTGTTTTACGCTGGACTTGACAGGGTTGAAAAGTTAGCATATTCGATAACTTGGTTGATCGACAAGGCGAGGGGTTCATTAAAAGGGGAAATTGTGTGCCGAAGAACATTAACAATATCTTTTTGAGTGTGAATAATTAAACAGAAAGGAATCTGTAATGGATTATTCAAATTAATGCAATTTTATATTGCATATCGATATTTTTGCCGGTAAATGCACTATGGCTTTTACTAAGCAATTTTTTGAACTAAATTAATCAAAAATACGAAGGAAAAGAAAAATTAGTTTTATGCATATATGAGTAAGAAATGGCGATTTTGTTGAATTTTGATTTATCGGCAATTTCCTACTAGCAGAAATGGACGAAAGAAAAAAATTTAAAGGAGATTAGATTCCTTAGAACATTATACCTTAATATCATCATATTTAAGGGCAGATTTGTTTGCGTTAATATTATTTTTCAAAATTTGCTCATAATCATAGCAGCGACAATGTTAGTGCAAAAAATGTATTTAATATGTGTAATTTGCCTTTAATATGTTTCAAAATAAAAATTTGTTTTAAAATTTATTTAAAAAGTATTTTTAAAAATGTATTATGCAACACGCGTCTATATAATTGTAGTTATTAAAACAATGAAAAGTATTGTTGTAAAATATATTTAAAAATAATTCTTTAATAGAAAAAAAATGAAACGTCAATAAAATTTAAATCATTGAAAAACTAATGTTTGGAATTTTAAGGCAATGTACAAAAGTGGTTCTAGAGCAATAATATATTTAAAAATTATTGAAAAAAATATTAAAATTTCGATTTTTAATTAAAATGCAATTAAATTTATGAAAAATCCTTTCTTAAAAATAATCTAATATTACAGAAGTTACTAAATTCAACGTTTGAAAGCTCTAGATCTAATGATTTGCCTAGTGAAGCATTTTGAACGATTTTCCAAGATGATTGCCATGTGTCATAATATATTAATAACATCCTGCTTAGCAGTAATATAAATTAAAAGAATTCAACTCTCCATAACTTTCTCGCTAACTTCCATATAAAAGTAATATCACTTCTTTCCTTCCACAGAAATTATTGACCATGGATAAAGTCGTTAATACCACGAGTGCTCAGATTTTTATTTTCAGTGTTCCACATGCGCTTTTGTTCTTCGAAGTGCAGTGAAAAGTAACTGGGTATACCTTTTGGACGCCTTTTAAATATATATATATATATAAATTTAAAAAATCGTATTTTGAATTATAACAATGTTTCAATTAAAGTTTTTTTCTATTTTAATATATATTTAAGAAAATATTTTATGTGTATACAACAGTATATTTCTTTATTAAAATGAAACTTGAATCATTTTCATTGTTGCTACTAATGTTTCATCGCAACTTCGTTCTCCCTTTTGGTTTACTAAATATGAAAATTAGGCTGGCTTACTTTTCTAAGTTCATTAGATTTTAGTATTATGTTTAAAAATTAAGTAATATTTTTGAAATTTTAGCATAGTTACAATTAAAGTGTAACTCTAGAATCAAACAAATGTGAAATTTTTTTAAATTTGCAACCATTCTTAAATATTGTTGCGCCTTTCTGTGATATATTTAGATTTATAAATATATATTGATATAAATTTAGAAAAATTCATAGCACAGTGCAAAGAATGGTTTAACGCTTCTAAAATTGTATGAGTTTGAAAATTTTGAAGTTTAAAAATACTTTACTGAAGAAATCATAAGACATAGTTACACAAAATATTTAATTGAAAATTTCAGTTATCATCAGTCCGAGCGAACTAATAGAAAGAGAGAGAGATAAAGTAAAAAAAAAAAAGAGGAAATGAGTTTGTTTCAATATATGCATTATTTATTTGAACAGGAGAAAGCAAATTTATTAAATCAAAGAACAATTTAATGCAAAAACGAAAGTCTATCTATAATCAGTGAATTGAAGTAAATCAGGTACAAAACAACCTCACTCGTTCGAAAGAGGGGGGGGGGGGAAGGATATTCCATGATGTTCAAAATTTTCAAATTGCTTAATCAAAGCTATTAAAGATATATATCACAATCAATCTGACGAATCAAATGTTATCAATATTAATCGAGTATGTTATTTTAACGGTGGCATAGATTTTATGAATTATAATAGTAGTAAACAGTATATAATAGTTCTATACGTGTAATAGTTGTATATAATGCGCATAAAAAAGTCCGGAAATTGCATAAGTGTTGCAAAATTGCACAGAAAATTATACAACTTTTATTGAAAAACTTTTTAATTATGTACCCAAAATTTATCAATTATTAAATCATCATCCGTATTTGCCAATCTTTTAACCAATTTTTCAACTTTCGCTTAGAAAAATTCTAACTTTTACCCAAAATATTACTTTATTGTAATTTCTTCAATCTTGTTTGCTAAGGAAAATTTTACTATCAGTAAAAATTGCAGTGGTATCTAATCACATTATAATTTAAGAGTGCCTAGTCTGAACTTGATTGAGAAAGAAGAAGAATTTCCTGTCTAACAATTTTAATCGTCTTTGATTCAATTGTCTCATAGGTGCTAGAGATTAAAAAAAATAATGGCGCTTTGAACATAAACCTGCAGATTGTTGGATGGTTGAAACTTCTTACAAATGTCTGCAGTTACAGTTTGGATATTTCGAAGTTCTTCATGGATTTTTATTTGGATATTTTAAGCTCACGCGGAGATTTACAGTGCTACGAACAGTAATTCTGATTACTTGAGCAGTAAATTTCTTAGTGAGGAAGAGAGTTTTAAGAATAATTAAAATGAAAATATTCTGAATGGATGGCGGGCTAATGACTCTCAGTCTAAACGACCAACTTGGAGACGAATTTGGCAACTTTGAGGACAAAAATGAAGGATCCTGGATATTCGAGAATCTTGGTGATACTTCTGTTAGGACTAAAATTCCAACGTTTTCTTCTATATTCAATGCTTTGTTACAGGTACTATAAAAGCGAAGGCGCAAAGACAAGCGAACAGTCAAGTGAATTCTCTTTTTGGAATGATGATTTCTATCGAGTTCACTCTGAATGTTTTATACTGTTGCAGTAGTTTAGTAACGATTTCCTGCTAATGTATTGCTGCTTTCTGCAAATGTTGTTTTGTGTACGCTTCATCTGTGTTTTTTATCCGAGTTTTATGATTTATTTATTTATTTATTATTATTATTATTATTTTGTAGAATAAAGTGTCGTTATCCATTATCGAGCCTTTACCCGTACATCTACCTCCCTTACTGTATCTTTTCGCCGAACAAACCCGAACGGATTTTTCATTAACAATATACGCAAAGAGTAAAACCTTTTTCCCAGGAATATCGGGTTCGACGCTGAAATACAGTTCTCTTTTGGATTCCACCATTATCTTTATTTCACATAACCATAAATATCATTCCCGGGCACACTTTGCCTTAAAAAAGCTCTGTGTGCTGTGACCAATGAAATTCATTGAAATAATCGGCGTTCTCGTTTTGAGCTGAGATTTCAAACGGTACCAAAAACCACCACGACAAGGTTTATCTTTCTATTATGAATGTTTCCTTTCGTGTATTGCGCAGAATGAAGCTCCATCAGCTATTTCCTCTCATTTATAATATATGAATAAATGATAAATGAACATGAATATCGATAGATGATATTATAACCTATGAATATCAATATTATTGCTCAATTCATCATCATTATCGGACAGTAGCCGATCATATCCTAACATATTTACAATATTAAAATTTTCCTCAAAAATCTGTTAAAATTCTCTTTAATATGAAATTCTGGAATGTCATTAGAATACAAATGTATACAAATGTATTCTGCTTTATTTGCTAGAAAAAATACAAATGTATTCTGCTTTATTTTAATTAAGTTAAAAATAGAAATGAATATAAATTTCACAAATCTGGAACAAGAAAATTAGACAGTAGAACAACAGACGTCACATTTCAGTTTCTTCAAATGATTTCATTGGCAGAAATGATATGGTAATAAAACTTAATGATATAGGCGGAATATAAATTGTTTCTGAGTAAATAAATAAAAACACTTATCACATTGTGTAGTAATTATTATGGATTCTTTAAAAGGAAAAAAAGGACTCAGCAAAGACGTATAATTGATAGAAGAAACAATCTATAAATACACTATTATTAAAATCTTTAATATCGAGATAATGTATTTTCTCCCTTAAATAATTATTCCTGCACATGGCTTAGTTAGAAATACATGATTCTAATAGCATATTTGAGGTTTATATTTGAAGAGTTACATCCGGGGTTTTCATAACGAAAACAACATTCAAATTATTTAGAAATAAACAGAATTCATTGCAATAGAAATGCAATCAAGAGGATTATACTTAAATCTTTTGAGGTAATATTAAATGCCAAAATAAGTTATAACATACTAAATAAGCATTATACAGATAAACGCATAAAGGTGTGTTTAATGGATAAATGAAGGAATAAAACTATAAAATTCGAAAAAAAAAATGGATAAAAGTGTAGAATCAAAATATTTTCAATTGTATAAAAAAACAATTATGAAATATTAAAAGTTGTTTTTGTAATTTAGGAATAGAAATACTTAAATGCAAGAACTAAGTTTTATATAAAGAAAAGGATGCCGGTAACGATAACAGAACAGCAACTTTTAAATATATAAATAATCTTAGGGGAAAATGAAATCGAAGTCCAAATTGAACCGCTTAGCTCTGTATAAATATGATAGCCGCAAAAAATAGTATACTTGCATGCTACTAAAAAATCATTAAATATTAACATTACATTGAAAATTTAAAAAAATAATATAAATTTAAAGATAAAGTTTTAACTAAATTTTCATATTACTTAAGAGCAAAATTGTATAAAAAATTTTGTTACTTCTGGATAATAATAATAATAATAACAGGGCAATTGTTTTTTTCAGTCATATGTTGAATATTCATAGTATATAGTAACACTAGTTTTAAATGAGTTATTCATTTATTGAAACAAGAATATACAAATATAAATATAATCTAAATTGCATTAGGTTTTATGGATGATAAAAAGTTCAATATATTTGTTACTGATTTCACTTTAAAAGAAAACCTTTCACTGGATTTTCCCACCCTTTTTCTATTATCTGTCTCTTTTTAATCTTTTTGAATTGAATATACTGCATTAAGATTAGTATTTGAGCAACTATTCTAATTACTATTAGTAATTATTTCCAAGTTATATGACATTTTCTTTTCTTTCTATCAATAAGATTTCAAACACTAAAGGCCCTGAAAACCTCTGAGATATAATTCAAAAGTAATAATTTTTGTGATGTATTTCAAACTTGTCTTGTTTGTATTTCAGTAACAATTAAAATTAAATAAAATTAACTACCGGCAGCATACTAATATCACTTTAGGATTAAAATTTGTCAGCCAGTGCAAAATCATTCCAAATTTATTATCATTGTAAATAAATATTTATTCACTATCATTGCAACTAAATTTTAATTATTAATTTCATTTATTTACTATCTCTGCAAATAAATAAATATAAATATTTACAAATAATTATAAAAGCTGCAATTTACCATTTGCTTTTTCTGTTAATATGTAGCTCCATTCCAATTTTATATTTAAAATGGAGGTAATACAGAATTTTAGCTCATTGGATGTTAATATATAATATTGGATTTTATAATCTATGTAGATTGTCACTTCCTGAGCTAGCTTTAATTTAAAGAAGAAATTTTTAAACAATAGGCTGATGTGTATTTGAATCAGCTGATTCTTTTTTTAAATTGACAGCCAAATATCACGTAATTATGAATCTTTAAAGTACACTTTCATTAATTTCATCTTCTTCGCTCTAAACTCAATATTCAAAATTCAAAAAGTTGAACTATAAAATTGTAAACAATTAATTCAACAAAGTTAAAAGTCTCCTCTTTAATTAAAGAGAAAAACAGAAATTGGAAGAATTTTTTTTTCAGAATTTCTGCGTTTTATGAAATGAATATCAAAACGCATATGCGTATTGTGAACTAATTTATGATTACTTTGAATAAAAACATTGAAAGCGAACAATGTAAAACAAATTTGAAAAGAGAAATTATTTGACATAAAATATTTGAATGCAATATCTGGAGTAAAATATCATATTGTGAGAAAATTTTTACAATTCTAAAAAGTATTAAAATATACAAATTAAAATACGAATAACAAAGAACCTACATTCATGGCGTATTTTAAAAAATTAACAAGCGATTGTCGAACTGTTTTTCTCTTCCAGTATGCCTGAAATAACATATTTAATTTTTTTTATTTAAAAACATAGTAACATCTAAACTATGAAATAAATCCAAAAATGAATGTTATCAATCAGTTATTGAAAAAAAAAAAAACTACAATTTATCTTTGAAGAACACCTGCACAATATTTTAAATTAAAACGTATACTTAAAATAACACTTAGCATTTCTTGAAATTTGTTAGAAAGTTAGGTTTATGTTTCCAAAACAAAGAGGGTATTTTTTTTAAATAAAATAATAAATGGATTTAAAATATATATGGCTTGCAAATATTATTTTTACAACTAAGAAATGAGATATTAAAAATTCAATATAATATACAACAAAAAATAATTTCTTAATACTTGCCTCATTTGAAAATATTAATTTATTATTTATTCATTAATAAAAACTTCAACAAGATATTCGTAATCTAACTTCCACTGTCACTATTTTTTCACTTTATTCTCAACTTTATTCTCAAAATAGTAATAATAATAATAATGATAAACAACCTTATAACACAATTGAAACAGTTTTTAGAAAATATCAATACGATTCTCAACTTTTAAAACAATACATTAATGTCTTTCTACAGTCATTAAGTAAGTAGCAATCAGTAAAGTCATTCATTCAATAGTTGAAAAAATACAATAACTTCTGATAATAGAAATATTTACTCATTTTTAATTCCTGATAATAGAAATATTATTAGTCAAACAGACGACTGTTTTAATTTTTAAATAATTTTTTTTAAATATTCTAATGATTTTTTATAGTTGCCAATTTTACTACAAAAGACAATAAAAATATTCGTCTGCGGATAAATGTTGATACTGTTTGTTAATTTTATAATGTTAAAAAAATTCAATTTATCAACATACTATAATAACCATTACAACTATCATCTTGAACCAAATTTAAAAGTACATGAAAATACATTAATTATTAATAAAAACTGATTAAGAATCAATAAAATGAAAAGCAAATTACTTTTTATTATTCTTTCGGTTTAGTTGAAATACATAGCATTTCATTTTGTTTAATAAATGCAGAGATTAATTTATAAACCATTTTAAAATGAGATATCATAGATATTTTTTAGCATATTCGTTTGAATAAAAATTATAATTTTAATACATTGTGTCATGTTAAACGACAAATATAAATATTTAATGAATTCTTTTTTTATTTTTCTCCAAAATACATGATTTATTTTCCAAACAGTCTTTTCACAAATTCTGAGATTCTACATTTGTTAGACTTTCCATTAATTTAAATTTCAATAGCATTTCTGGGTTTTTTCACGAATAATTATGTAATAAACTATTTTGGGTGCACCCTGTTCTCTGTTACGCCCTGATTAAATTCTCCCTTCGCTCAAAAGATGGCGCTACACTTCCATTTTTCGGTTTTCGCTCAGAAGATGGTTGCGGAAGCGTGTTTTCTCTTCCTCGCCGTTAAATTACACAAGATTTTTAAACAATTATTAAGTTAGGACGCAGATTCTTTATTTTATTTATAAATTTTTAAAAATAGGTTGAAATTACCAATTAGATTTTTTTTTGCTTTATTTAAAACGTTATCAGTTCTCATTTAATTATGCTGTAATAACACCTAATATATGAATACATTTCACAACTGATTTTGAATCAAAGAATAATCAGAAATGCGAAACAATTTCATTCCAAAACCGAACCCCCCTCCCCTATAGGATTTTTTTAAATCGTTTTATATTTAATAAAGATAGACGTTTATTTTCTTCAAAATTCCTTACAATAATATTTTAATCTTTCAAGCTGCCGAAAAAAATTGCGCGTTCTTCAAGCATTCAGTGAAAAATTTACACATAAAATATATGTATATTATAATATTAAACCCATTACATATTTCATAACGACTTCACGACTGGCGTTAAAACCTGGCTTTCCTTAAGCAATTGTTCTATCAAATAAAAAATATATATATTCTTTTTTATATTTGTGTTAATTACATCTGTTGACTTACCTGCTGTGATTTATTTGTTTTCATCTATTCCATTCTTCGAACAACACCAAGAAAACCGACGATCACGAACTACAAATATGCTTCGCTTTGCTTTACACTTCCCTCTTACTTCGATCGTGTTTCCCTGAACTATGTGAGTAGACTCGACCGTCTACGAACCAATCAGCGAGCTGTTTTGAGCACGTGACACTGGAGATCAGCGTCACAGCTACAGACGACGTGAAGATTCTGTGGAAGCTGGAGGTACGGTCGCAGCGACTCTGAAATCTTGAGAGACTCCGGGATCTCCTCGTCAACAAACAGTTCCGAAAACCTCATCTCACTTGTTATTGTGTGTGGATTATTAATTAATTGCATTTCGAAGAGTGACAACTTTATTTACTATTTGATGTCATCTTCAAACTGTGTTGGATTAATTTCATATCAAAAACTAAATATTCGTATCGTTATTATATCCTTCATCGTCATGCAATGACTGCAACATCTGTAATCAATCAATCCAATTACTTCCAAAGATAGTTGAATGATGCCTGTACACCAATTTCCAGAGGTAATTATGATTTTTCTATTTTATAAAACTATGTAATTTTTATTTTCGGGTTCAGTACGATAAAGAGAGCGCTACATAATTATTTGACTGATAATCAGAATTTTAATCGACATCTGACATATATTACATAATATATCTCTCTTAAATAAAATTTATTCATATAATTATATAATGCTTTATTTTTCTGAAAAGATCTGAGAGGGTTAATAAAATTCGAAAAGTTACAGAATTAAGTAAAAACAATATTTTACCATATCATTTCATTACCATAAATATATAAAAAAAGAATCAGTTCCTTCTAATTTTATTAGAGTTTACAGCATTTAAGATATTTTATTAATCAATAATAGAACTTTGATTCCAAACTTTGAGTTAGCTGGATTCGATTGCATTTTATCGCCAAATTGTCGTCTGCTCCGCGGAATATTAATTTACCGATCTCAATACTTACATTTTGTGGAAATATTAATTCGTAAATCATGATATTCCTTAGCTGTGTTGATAACAAACCTTTTACAGCATATTATAACTATAAAAAAAATTCTTAGGCTTTTATCTGAGCATTCTATAAAAATACCCATAATATCTACAAAAATACTATCATTGTTTTGTTACAAAAATTAAATCCTTTCTTTAATGCTGCATATATATATATATATATATGTGTGTGTGTGTGTGTGTGTGTGTTAGAAAAAAGTATAACTTTTTCCAGTTTATTTATGAATCTGAGCTTTCCTTACAACCTATTTCGGTTAAATTCTTCATGTCGTTTCTAAAGTGAATGTTTAATTTGTATGCCATTTAGATGATAGTCTATTAATTTCATTCATATAAACAAGGAAATAAATCTTGTTATCTTTTTCTTTTTTATCGATGATTCATTGATTAGAAATTGATAATGGAAGTTATAAATCGTTGTGAAATGCACAAGCGTAAATATGTTTCAAATTTCGCTACGAGGTGGCGCTGCTTGTATGTGTTCGCTCCTGAAATGCGCTGAATTCTAAAATGAGCGAAGTTCAATTAAAAGAAGAAAGCTTGTTCGTTGAGATGATTCAAATTATTTTGAATTATTCGATTATTGAATTGGACTGCGTTCGTGCAAATAATAGCGAAAGCTGATAATTAAATATTAAATTACATTATTTCTTAAAGATAATTCTTTTGATATTTGTTGTTATTAATTCGCACAGTTCCATAATGCGAGGTATAATGTATTTTTCTTGAAAAAATTTCGGATTCTGAGGTTGTTGTTTTTTTTACTTGGGAATAAATTATTAATGTTTTATGAACTATGTAGTTTGAAGGATTTATAGATAAAATAATCAATGTAATGAAATTGCTTTCCTAACTTTAGCTACTTATAACTAATTCTTTAAAAATCATTTATAAAAGATGCCAAATATGATAAATAAATTATGGCATTTATGTATATGATATACTTACGTAATAGCAATTAATGTAAAAACAAGGAATAGAACAGAAAAAAAAAGATGCAATTTGTTACTGTAATTTGACTGATACTTGTTCAAATGAGCATTGGTAAAAAATTATTATATTAAACTAATGAAAAATCGAATGCTTCTGATATGCATTAAAAAATCATAATTAGCTTCCGATTTTAGAACGTATACCTTCTAGTAAACAAGTAATTCATTTTTAAACGTTAGTAGCTAATCTTTCAAAGTGATAAATACATAGCATAGATTTCTAAAGCGATATCTGTTTTCTTTGATAATAATACTATATTTAATCATATTTGATTTTTTCAGCCACACTTATTTTATTTTAATATTTGCATGAACATATTTAATGTTGAAATGTTTAAAAGTTTCATTCGAAGCCCGTTCTTTATATAAACACGGCAATTTATGTTACGTTTTCGTTAATTGGCAATATTTTCACAACTCTGTTATAATTCGATTACATCTTTTATTATTGAAATTCTATGTTATTAGTATTTTCCTATTTTATCGTTTTTTAAGTGTAAATAATAGACCATCTTTTCCCCCAAAGGATTTAATAATTTACTTTATGAATTAAAAACTTTATATGTCTGGTAAAAATTGTATTTTTAACGAATTTATAAATATGTAGTAATTTCAAATGTTTTTTTCAGTTCTGAAATATTTTGAGGCAATTATCGTCCCAAAATATATTTCGTTTTATTATGATACGTCTGTTATTATTACATGGTTATTAAACTAAAAATAATTCTAAAAGATGGCGGTTTCAGTCTGTCTTTGATAATGATAGGCATTATCCTTTTTGATTCATCGGTGTACATTTAAAGCGACTGCATAATTATAGAGCAAACTGGATTCCATGATGTCAGTGAAAATTTCAAGACAATGAATGGGAAGAGGGCCAAGTTTTTTGGTGTTCCAGACACAGTTATGAATGACTCAAGTCTTATTTATTCGCTGTGTATTTGACTGCATTTTGAAGCTTGCCATTAATTATGCTACTACGATTAAAAATTGGAGTATATGTTTGGAAGTTGATATAAAGAGTAATTGGGTTATTGGGATTTAAAATTTAGTGCATTTTGTGAGAAGCTTTTCTGGTTTAGACGAAACAACACTGAATCCTGTAATAGCTGTGCCACTTTATACAACTTCATGATAGTGTTGTAAGATGTATAAGAAATGAAATGGAAGCTTTAAATGAACAGCTTACAATGCTAAATTACATCTATTAATCAGATATTGATACCACATTTGAATACTTATGTATCTCGTTTAGTATGTGTGTAACATAGCATTAGTACGTAGCTAGCCTTAATTTAATTACCATAAATTAGGGACCGCTTTCCAAAAAAAAAAAAAAAACTATAATACTAATTTTGCCATGACATTTATCAAATTAGTTTGGAATGTGAAGATCTGCTTGTATAGAAATGTTAAGTAATTTATAAATTTGAAATTGGTATATTTGCTGGCATTTTTACCCAGTTTTTTTAGTTTTGCAGTTATTGTTTCGGTAAATGCTTACCTCTTCGGTAAATGCGTATCTAAATTGTCATAAACATACATATATATTATATAAATATAATAATTAAACAATTATTATATAAATATGATAATATTCATTGAATAAACCCGTCATAACGACATCTGTTTTTCCATGACCAGTATACTTGTTAAAAACAGTTAGCTGGTTACTTATCATCCCACACAAGGTACAAGGCGCTCTTGTATGAAAAGAATAAAGAGATGAAAAATATTATTATGTTATGATTTAATAGTTTCTTGCTGTTTTCAGAAAGACAGTTGTGATTTCCTCAAACAAAATATTTCCTGAAAAATTTCGATAATAATAATAATCGCTCTTCATATAAAATTGTCATACAAATTTATTGCTTATTTAGGACAATACACCTTAAATCCCTCAGACACTTATCGAAATGGAAGTATTCCAGAACCTTCTTATTTTTCATGCGCTCATTCAATTTTGGTTCTTCTATTCTAAAATTTAAATTCCTTTACTCGGAAAAACAGATGTCATAGGAAATTCTGTCCTAAGCAGTGTTCAGGATCGACGTACGAAACCCCTTTGTTCGAAACAAAGTTGGTTTGACAAATCGTCTGACGTCGCCGCGTCAGAGCACAATCCCGACTAGTCGTTTCCCCTTGATCCGACGAATTTATCTGAATTGTGTAATAGCATCCCCCCTCCTCCATCTTGCAGTGAGTAGAATTTTACTCTGGTGCTGGTCTGAGTCTTCATTCCCTTGTTGGTATATCACGTGAATTCAGTTTAGACCCCTAGTATCGTCCCCCATTCCCCATTTTCTTCATCGATCGCGGGGGTGTTCAAGCCATCGTTCTTCACCCTGCCTTTTCGGAAAATCGCCAGCTCGTGAAATGTCGTTTACGAGAAATTGAATCGGTGCGAGTAATCGGGAAACATATTTCGGAATAACAGTGGTGCAGTTATTTCGGGGGGAGGGTGACATTAAAACTGTTATTGCTGCTGGAGGAAGTGTCAGCCATCCAGATGGGGTTGTGTTGATGGGATTTGTCATTTCGCCATTTCAGATGTGTGAAGAAGGCAGTAAATTTGTAAGTATCGGATATTGCAAATTGAATTGTACTTATCGATCGTGCCATTCGCCAAAAAGAGATCGGAATCTTTCATCAAGAATTCGAAAAAATTCGTTAAAACACAATGCAGTTATGTTTTGTTGTAACATAACGGTTACATCCTCTGTTAAGAAATTTTTTCCGCATAATGACATAAAATCTGATATTATGAATCCTTTTTTCTGATTTCGATATTTTTTGACGAAATATTCCTTATAATACATTGATTAATAATTCCGAAACCAGAATTATTATTCTTAATATCCTTTTTAATACATGAGTTTAAAGAATTCTTTTAAATAGCCGATATTTTATGAAAAAAAAAATGGAGTATATATTCAAAAAGTTCTTAACCAGTTAACTGTTTTTGACGAGTATACTCGTCATTTAAAAAGTACAACATTTTGCGTTATGGCGAGTTTATTCGTCAGGAGCAATAAGTAGTGACAATTAGAATTACAATTTTAGTAAAAACTCTTAAACTCTTAAAACATATTCGTAAATTTTCCAAGAGTTTTAATATATTTTGAAGCCAAGTCGAAATCAAAGAAGCAAATAAAAGATTATTATGCATTGTACCATGTTTTACTCAATACCATTCTCTAACACCAAATTAAAATAATAAAATAATTTTTTTATGTCTCTTTACGTTCATGCAAAAAAATGTACGTTAGTTTAAGTAAATAAATGAATGTGATTATTGAAATAAAAAAAATTAAAAGTTATTTCAATGCAGCATAATTTCGTATTATACACACTCTGAACTTGATGAGTATATTAATCATCGCTAAATTTTTGCGACACAATTTAGATACGCATTTTCCGAAGAGATTGAAACTGTTAACTGGTTAAAAAAAAAAAATCTAGATGGTCTTACTGTAAAGAACTTTTAATAACATACTGTTACATTTAAATTTCTTAGAATATTAGTTGATGAAATATAATATATGCCGTAATATTCTATTGAAATTTTATTTTAAAGTAATATGCTTTATAAAGGCCAATATCAGAGCATTGAAGAACAAACCAATATTTATAAGTTATTATTAATTTAGTGACTGCTCGTCGGAAAGTTATGTTATTATTTAACTCTTAAAACAATGTGAATAAACTTACGATGCTATATGAATGATTAATGAAGTTTGAAAGTAATAATAATAAAAGGATAAATCATCAATAGACAGAAGAAATGATAAAATTTTTCTTTTTCCAGAAAATTTCAACGTATTCAGCCAAACACTGAAAGCGCTATCTTAAATATTAGTTTCTGTTACGTAGAAGGTGAATTTTGGAATATGTATTTGTGTTGCAAAAAATGAAAAAGGAACTTACGCGAATTATACACATCAAAAGAATATCATCTCCTGTTTTTGTTTTTCCCCCACACGTGATTAAAATGATCAAGAAATTAAAATTCTGATCTAAAATCTTGCTTTGCCCAACACTGCAATTTTTGCCGAAGCTCTTCTATATTCGGATTTCTTTTTCATCATTTTTTTTATTTAAAAAATAAACACTCACGGAAAAAAAGCTGAGGTGAAAAATAAAGTAAGGATGAGAGCCATTTTTTATCCCATGTGATTCCCGACTGTGTGTATTATGTTTCACATTATCCCTCCAGTGGCACTGAGCGATGCCTTCGGAATCGGTCGATCTGATGCGTTCGTTGTTTCGGACGGAATAGGAATTGCATTTATTTATTTCGAGAACTTCCCCTTCTCGTTCTCGAGTGAATTAAATTGATTCGGCGAGAACAGAAGGCTGATAGAATTCGTAATCAAAAATAAAGGGAAAACCAAAGCTGTAGTTTTCGATGAAATGTTATTACTTAGGGAATCTTGACATATTTGCTTCTTGAACGATATAATATATTGCCCGCCAGGGATTTTTAATACTCTTCCGATTTACACCATCAATTTTTTTTTTTTATGCTGATGTTTTCTTTATGCTGATGGAATACTGTCTGCTGTGGTTTGAAATACGTCTGAAGTCAATGTTGTTGTTGGCATGTTGTTGATTATGTATGTTTTTTTCTTTCCAAAGTCGTCTAATGCTATGTAAAATGTGTTGCTAAGGTTTTTTTTTTAATCGTTTGCATAAAGTATTGGTATAATTATGGTACTCAAACAATACATTTATTTGTACCATATGAATAATAAATATATGGGGATGCTTTCATTTTTAAGTTTAAACTGTGCTGTAAGTGTGCTGTAACCTTATATATCTTTATATTTTTAAAAAGCAATATTTTGCATTTCGGTATATCATTTATTTGTTGAGCAATTCAAACAAGTATCATTTGCTTCAATTGTTAATTTCTTGATTTAGAATTCTGAGTAGAAAAAAATATTCCAATATTAATTTGACGGCAAATAATCGTTAACTTTATTCGTGATATGTTAAAAAGAGTATTAATTTCCATACAAAAATATTAATCTATTTCTCAAAGACCGATTATAAAAATTCGAAATTGAAGTCAAATTGAACATTGATAAGAAAAAAATTATTTGAGATTTTAATCATGATAAAAAACTGATCAAATTCACATCTTAAATGGGTTGTTTATTTTTTCTTGGATATGAAAACCTTATATTAAACACCAACAATTTTTTCGCAAGGCTTAACTCTTTTTCGAACATAATCATCGTTTTTTTTTTTTTTTTTTTTTGTGAGTAACAAAAACATTATATATATGTTAAATAAAATACACTTTCATGTGAAAGGCTTCTTAAGTAGTATAAAAAGTAACTTCTTAAGTAATATGCCATAAGTAGTATATTCTTAAGTAGTATTTCATTGTTTTTCAACGTTTCCATCATAAACCCTTTAGACAAACCATACAAAAACAAGCCAACTTTTTTCCGAATACTATTATTTCCATAAACTCTGCTTATTCTTACTTCCGATGAAATTTATTTTTAGTGGTACTAATCGTTCCGATCAAACAGAATATATGGGCAATTACAATTATGTGTTCAAGTCAAATTAAGTATATTGTCGTACATGATTGTAATCCTTTAATGTGTCAAAGATATTTTTTTCGGTAGCAGACGATTTATTTGAAAAATAAGTCGTAAAGCTAGTTTTCTAAAGTCGGAACAAAAACATCTTAATGATCGGATTGCGAAACAAAATATCCGATTATTTATAAATATATATATATAGTCGTTTAGTTAAGTAAATAGAGTGAAAAATAGATCTATAAAATCGATTGTTTTAGTGCCACACGTGTCAGTATTTCAAAGAGATTTTGTTTGTTTCTGACATATAAATAAAATATCCACCCTATAAAACGGTCCGAAATGGTTGTTATACAGTTTTATGTTCTTGTTATTCAAAATCAATCTCATTCACGTCTTGAGTATTGGAATTTTTATCAGAATTCCAATCCGTTTGTAGATTTTGTTTTTAACTAAAAATAGAAATCGAAAGTTCGAGAAAAGTTATGAGTGTTTAGACGTGTTTTATACAGCTTTCACAGCTTGAGGTAATGAATAAAAAAAAAGGAAAAATCTGTTATATAATCATTTTAGAATAAAATGTCATCTTCTGTCATGAATGAATCCAGACGTTATTATTATGAATGGAGTTTAAATTTAGAATCTGTGCATTTAATATTCTGCGTAAAAAAATATTGCAACTTTTTAAAATCGACTGATTAGTACTAATTGAAATTTGAAAATTTAACTTTTATTATTAGATTAGAACAATTTTTATGCAGCTTTGACAGCTTTTTCTTTAGAAAAAATATGTCGTATAAGTATTTTAAAATAAAATGTCGTCCTCCAAGATTATTGAATTCAGATGAGATTTTTTTAATATTCTGTTACTAAAGATTTCTAAAGCATTAGAAGGTAATTCTTTTTAAGTAATATTGAAAGTTTAAGAATTTAGATAATCAGAATATATTGAAATCTAGAATTGACTTTTATTCAATTCTAGATTTCAATATGTTCGAAATTATATTTATCTTATTTGATTAAAATAATTCTTGTTTTCCAAATCGTTCTTATTGCGCAGGTATATTATTTATTGTAAATTATTCTGTTTCCAAAAATAAATTATTCTATGAAACCTTTGTTACTTTCTAAAAAGAACGGAATTTAAACGGAAAGCGCCAGCATTTGATTCATAACAATGATAGACATTGCAGATATTATAATTGTTAGCATATTTCATTTTCTGTTGCTGGATATTTCTGTCTGAAAATAATATATTTCATCAGTAATCTACTCTAGAATTACATTCCCCTCTCCCGAAACCTCTTTTCTATTTTCTTACTAAATGCTGTTATACTATTTTCGATATTTTCGCCTTTGTACATTATTACTTTAGTTAGAAATACTCTATATACATTTATTTTTATCATTATGCTGCCATATAAATATGATGAATAAAATCTTATATTTTATTTTCTTAAAATTGTATAAAAGACTTGTGAAACTTTTTCGCCCGTAGAAGTTCCGTAACTTCAGTTTCTCCATCGCGGTTTATCTGCGTGCTGATGCGGCAGCTTACCTAGTAAGCGGAAAGGAACTGGTCGTATTAGTTCTACGTC
>JAPMOR010099591.1:215577-345002 GCA_026543865.1 Argiope aurantia
ATTTAAATTGTTACTTTTTTTACTCATATTATTACAGTTTCCATTAAATGTATCTATCATTATATTCTTTTACAAAATATTGAGCTAAAGTATTTTATTATAATAACTAGAATTCCAAATCATGTTAGCAACTAAATATTCTATTAGAATCTTTCTCATAAATAAGTTAGATGACCATTTGATTTAGCTCATAATATAAAAAGTACCGTTATTAGAATTGTTTCCCTTTTGTTATAAGAATTTTAGATTACGTTTAAAACTGAAATAGATACCTTTCAAAGCTGAACATTTTTACAATAATAAAAAGTGACTTGTTTTTGGTTGGATCCTTCTTTATTTTGATAACGAAAACGCAGCCGAAATGAGGGTTAACTTTCTATACATGCCTCATAATATAACACTAATCATCAGTTCATATCGAAATTTGTAGTTTATTTTAAGTTAACCTTTACGATTTAAAATAAGCACAGTCAATTTTTAGCATTTCATTATGAATCATTTTGCATTAATTGCAAATTCTGTGTTAGGAAATAAAAATGTTCCAGTATGGTGTCTGTCTTTTATTAGCTTTACATCTCTCTAAAACTCAGCGGTCGGGCTTCAACTTGTATTTCGCAGTTCCTTCTAATGTCTGTTTGAACTCTTTTCAACGCTATTTATTCTTTATTATGACTGCTAAAATCTATTTTAGATCGGAAATGTATACGAGATTATTAACGTTGACTTTTTAACTAAATATAGCTTTGTACTTAAATGGATATTTGGTAACAGAGAATTTCAAATATATTTCTCTATATTTTAAAGACTATGATGTATTTGGGAGATTGTTAGTTAACGATTGTAATTGTTTCTCTTTTTTTTTTTATCATTGGGGGGGGGGAATATTGAAATAGGCCGCCACATTCAAAAATTAACCTTAAAAGTATTTTAAAAGTTATTAGTTTTAAATAAAGAGCTAAATGAATTAACAAAAAAATAGTTACGAATTTTAGAAAATGCAGTGAAAATATACCAGCTTTTAAAGTAATGTAACTTGAGTCTTTAGCATGTTAGCGTCCTTCTTAAAATTTTTAATGTAATTTTTGATATCCGAAAGCCGTTTTAAATATATTGTAAATTGATAAAGCAGAATTTATGTAAAATTACATATCACTTATACAACAAATGACCCAATAGATGCGTAACTTTCCTTTTAAAAACTTGGAGTTATTACTTCATAAATCGATATAAAAACTAATATCGTAATTAAACAATCGAAATCACAAAGTCTACAATGATACGACGCTAAGATAATTGGACTTAGCAAGATTGATTAATTATTTTATAAGCGGTAGATTAAAAAAAATATCAGATTTTTTGAAGCAATTTGTAAAAATTAACCACGACAATTCTGAAAGAAATTCTTACATATGAAAATATTCGCCCATTTTATATAACTTACAATATTGAATAAATAATAAACACTTTCCCTTAGTAATAATTGCCTGTGGAATTCACGCGCTTTCAAACAATATAAGAAGCATTCATAAGCCTCTTTATATTATAGGAAAGTTAAACATCTATTGTATTGATTTTTGATTCATAATTTACATAAATTCTGCATTATCATTTCAAAACAATATGTTCTTGTTTATCATTTGTACTTCCATAGACATTTTTTAAACATAAATTCTTGTCTTATTTAACGGATGAATATTTAAATAATTACGAACTAACGGCAGCCTTTTGCACAGTTTTCATCTTAAAGAATGAATCATTCTGTCCACCCATTTCCTTAATGCCAAAGCAAAAGAACCAGAGAGGGTGTATAACAACAGACCTTGCATAAATTCATTAATACCTTCAGAATGTCTGGTGCCCCAAATGCGTTGGCATACAAAAGTATAATTAAATTCCGTTAATTGCATACATTCATCGCGCTGTTAACGTAGTTGGATATGCAAGAACTGACATAAATCTTCGCTGACTTATTACTGGATGGAACCTTTTGTTTCCTGTCTGTCTGACGGCTATTTTTTTCCTTTCCTAACATCTTCTTATGACATGCCTTCTTATGGCTTTTTTTTTTTTTACCTTCCTTCTGGCAGGCAGTTTTTAATTAAAATCACCTTTTCCGGTGCCCCTTTCATTCTCTCTTTGTCTATTCATCACCTCGTCGGACAACTTCATAAACGAGCCCCATCCGTCTTCTCCCGTCATTCTGCTTGTCGGCCAAAGTTCAAAGAGATGTCATGAAATTCGAAGTCTCTTGATGGCACTTTAATCCTTGGAACTAAAAAGGATTCTGCAGATTCCCCTCACGTCTAAGCGGGAAGGATAAGGCTTGTATTGGAATGACATCACCGCTTTCCCCAAAGGGTGTGGTCACGTGCAACCCTTCAACTCGTACAAAAGGAGCTGCCAGTCACATTCGAACTTACCTGTTGCTTCTGTCATGGAAGGGAAGGGGGAGAGTGTGTGTTTTTTGCATCTGAATTCGCGAAGTTACTCACCTGAGTGTAATGGGAGTTTATACGAATGAGATAAGTAGAAATACAGCGTCATTCATGCAACCGTTTAGCAGTGTTGTAATTCATGTCATTCAGTGTTTGACAGCATGGAACACTAGTTGACAGGGCCGTTGAATTCAAAATCGATACTATATTGTATACTTAATATATTCCATACTATCCGAAGGTATATTTTAGAGTCAATCAAATCAAGTTAACAAATTCTAGTTATGTTTCGTTTGATTGTCTTCCTTTGAATTAACTAACATATTAGCTTCCTCCCAACAGTTGCGTCCCAACTTCCTCCCAGCAGATGTGTTAGTTATATACAAGTGGGTTATGGGCGTCTGAAATATGACTAAGAAAGTAGGCTAAGTGTTCCGGATTACTAGCTTTTTTTTTTTTTTTTTCATTCTATGAAAATGTTTTTTTTATAAGTTACAGAGTTTACAAAATGTCGAGACAAGAGCGTTTCTGATGTCATGCCATCAAATAAAGTTGTTAAATTTCTTCCATAATATTTGTGACGGCGAGAATTCTATTGCTTTTTATGTATTCAAAACATAGAAGAAATGTGACAATTGAAGGTTGTGGTTTCTTATTTTATAATGTAACCATATAGAATTAAGGTGAATGTTCATTGCTTATTCACTATATTTTCTTTCTGTTATTTTCATATCATTTTTGTTATTTAAAAACAAAAAAACTGACCAGTGGAGAACAAAAAGAATAAAACTTGAGGTTAAAAATATTCAAAATGTCCAACAAGTTTGTGATGTCTGCTGATTATTTATTATTATTATTATTATTATTAAGAACGGTGTCTATTTACTTATGATTATAAATGTTTTGAATTATAAATCTGTATTTTATTTAGAATGAGTTTAGCATTTTAAAATTTCTTGTAATATTCAAAATAATAAATCAATCAACCATGCTCTTACGATTAAGTCTACCAGCGTTAAAATGTTTATAATTTAATACTGTTAAATTAATCTGTCATATCGAACATTGCCTATTCTTTTTAAGATTTTAATACTTATTCTTTTTATTTGTTGTTTAAAATTGAATAGCCTTTGCATAAATATTTTTACAAGTTTTATTTCATCCAACAGCGTTCTTTATAAATTAGAATATAAGAAGGAAGTTATATAAAATACTATATGCTAATATAGAACCATGCTCTAACAATTAAGCCTTCCTACTTTAAAATGCTTATAATTTAATGCTGTTAAATTAATCGTTTGTATCGAACATTGACTATTTCTTTTCAGGTTTAAATACTTACTCGTATTCTTTTATTGTGCTATTTAATATAATATTTTAATACACTATTTTAATATAGTAACCAATGCATAAGTATTTTTCCTCGGTCATTTATTTTTTACAAATTTTATTTCATTCAGCAGGGTTTTTATAAATTAGAATATCAGAATAAAAATAAAGCAGAACACAAAAGCAATATATATATTAAAACAGAGGAGATAATTAAGTTATATTAAAATACTATATGCTAACGCGTAATTTATATATAAGAGAATGCAGTATATTAGAACACAGAATTAACATTTATTAGTGTGCTAGCTATGCATAGTTGTGTAAACTGATTTCTCTTAGTAAACGCTCAGGAAAATCAGCCAAGAAAATAGCAAAACGTTTGCCGTGCGTTGAATCGTTGATTTTTCGCATTGCTGGAACCATAAGAATGGTAACACAGAACGGTTCATGCTCCACTAGTTACTAATCTGTCAGGCCGTTGATTAATCTCTTTGTTATATGTCTTCTGTGGACCTTATTGATGTCTACAACCCATGTGATCTTCTATTCGATAATATGATGATTTCCTTTATTGCTACTCAGTGGCTTCTATCTTGCTACCGAGTTCCCTTTGCACATTTATCATCATCGTTTCGTGTCAGTTAGCAGTTAATTCGAAGAATATCGGGTTCTACGAAATGATGAAAATCAAAGATAACTGACTGCGTTAAGACGCTTACGTTGGTGACTCAGTGTTTTGCCCGGAGGAAACAATTTCTCGCTGATTTGCTGACACTTGCAATTAGCGCTGATGGATCGTCGAATCTTCAAGTTTTAGTTGTGGCAGAATGGCCGGATGACTTTCTTGTTTCATTTTGTTGCTTTCTGAAATGATAAATGTTCGGAGTTCTTTGAAGTGGGAAGATTTTAGATAAGTGTTATCGAGAAAAGAAAAAAAAAAAAAATCAATGAGTAGAGCAAATTGCATTTGATATTGAATTGCTTATTTCTACCATTCTTGTTAATTTTTAGTTAATAATGTCTGTGCTATAAATTCTTAGCACCCAAAAAAATGCCATGTTTATATGTTTAGAGCCATTCATTTGACCGTTAAGTGATTGAATATTCAAAAATATTTCATTCTAATTCTTATCAAGCTGTTTTAAAGCGGATTTTATGTTTTTTTTTAATATCTTACAATAATGTTATCATTATTTCTGTTTTTAAATCAATAAATATGGTGTTACATCAATCAATTCGATGATTTAATGAATTTTCAAATAGTCAAGAAACTACTAAGTATTTTGCAAAGTGATTTATTTATCAAATGATATATGCGAAGCTCAATGATTTAGCAATAAGATCAGATGATTGCCGGTTTAATGTATGCGACAGTTTCATAAAAGTTCATTTTTAAAAAACGCGTTTTAATAGCAAGTATTTATTACACAATATATAATTCAAAATCTTATTGTTTGCATTGTGCCAAAATCACTAAAATTTTCTTATAATGATTTGCTTTCCCCATTAATATAGTTTAGTTCTAAGGCCGTCAAACCAATGTATTTGTGTAATATTGGATTTTTGGAGATGGTATATTAATTTTAAATGTAACCTATTGGAAAACAGTTACAGTTATTGCTGCTTTGTTCTATTACAGAAATAACTGTATTTTCGAAATTATTAAATAATTCGTTTCTTAAATAAAGTTAACGTTTTTTATTATTATTATTATTAAATAGACATTTGAAGAAACGTAAAGATTTTTTTTTCTATATTAAGAGTTATGTCAATTATCCAGTCATAAAAATATCTTTAAAATTAGAATAGGCTTCGCTGTTGAGATTTTTCAGATTTCCTTGTCTTAACGACTTTATATACTTTTATAAAAATCATTTATCATTTAATTGGTTTTCATGACAGAATTCTTATTTCCCTGTTGTGTGAAAAACAGTAATATAGCGAAAAAACAATTCACTATATCCATTTTTAAAGAAAACCCATTTCTATTATGTAATTTACATTGTATTTTCGATTTAAGCCTTCTGTTTTTACAAGAAAAAAAATAATGAAACCACTGTTATTTATGTTATTTTAACATCCCTTTAATAAATCCTACATATCCTGCTTGTTATTGCAGTGAATATAAAACGGAAAAGCTACCGAAAATTGTATCAAATGCCAACAATTGCAAATTTTATTCCATTTGTAATGATGTTCCAAGTACTTTAATCGGCTTGAAATTGCTCACTAAGGAAATATAAAGTTGTTAGTCTCATGATTTATGATGAATAACGAGAGATGATTGCTGGCTTTTTGCGCAGGCAAAACATTGTCGTAACCGTAGCAGTGGAGGAAATTACCACGTGATGAATAATAAAATCTCATAAAAAAATCTACTGTGAGAGCAAATGGATATAAAATGGAAATAACAACTAAATTTGCCTTCTCTGTAGATTTCTTTGAATTGCTGTGCTAGAATCACTGATTTATTAACTTCAAGACGGGTTGATAGAAGTATTTATTTGTAATATTCCGATTGTTAGATTTTTGACGAATAGCTGCTTCGCTTTCTCTTTGTTTGATTTCTGATTTGGTTTGTTATATCAGTTACAAATGCAGTTAATATTATGTTTGTAATTTTTTTTATTCGTTTGTGTTGGGAGATCGTGGCGACAATTTCAGTTGCTTGTTATTGTTAGAAAACAATTTTTGAACTGAACTGGAATATGTTATATCTTTTTTTGTTTTCATTAATCGTCAGTTTCTTTGTGCTTGTGAGTATCATTCTGAACATATGGTCTTATCAAACCATAAAATTCCCACTGGCACTATTTTTTAACCATGCGTCTTTGAAGCTTGCTTTTAGAAGTTACCATGGGAACCATGGAATATAATTTGCATTTGCTCATTACATCATCAAATAGTTATTCAACATGAAAGCTCCATCATTTCGTTAAATCTAGAATAATGAAATCAGAGTGGTATTAAAACTTCAATTTATTATAATATTCTATATCATATGTATGATATATACGGTCTATATCATACATATGATATAGACCGTACTATATATCATACAATCTATTATATATAAACAATATCATATGCAATATTGTTTAATGTTCTTGAAACGTAGGCATACTAAACCACTACGTATCACCTTTCTCTGAAAATCTTCGAGCTGTCAACCAAATTACTGATACTTGTATTTGTAGTATGAATTTCATATATGTTCAAACTATGAATTGGCGGGTATTCCTCATTATTATTATTTTTTTATTTTATTTTTTACACACCTCTTTGGTTGCAATGGGAAATTCAAACTAACTTGTGAAACAAAGATGATTTCATTTTAAAACCTATGGAAAGGGGAATAAATTGTATCATAAACATCTTGGACATCCATGTCTAATTTCTGGCAAGTTATATGTCCTCTAACGAAAAACTCGTCCCGAACTGCCTTTCGAACGACAGCATTACGGAGACAGCTTGGTAGATTCTTTTATATTTATGGGGCAACATACGTTTCCGCCGAAGTTTGGTTTAAATCATCCCTTTGCCGCAAAGGAAGAGGGGGGGGGGGATGGAGATGTGCTAACAAATAATTTTAGGAGAGGAAACTGTCAACATACATCAGTGTTGAAGAACAGGTGTGAGATTGTTTATCGGAAGACACCGCCACCATTCCCTGCCTTTAGAATGCTCATAAATTAATAGGGTACCTCCTACATAGCACTATTACATCATGTTTAGGCTAAAAATAAGAGCATGGCGTTGGCAAATTTGCTGAGATCATTTAGTCTAATAAAAAAAAATGGCTTTGTTGTGTTAAAGTATTTTTAATTTGTCTTGTGAAAAAAAAAAAGTTGGGGTACTTTTAAGAGCTGAAATCATTAATGCTTTAGTTGTGTTTCAATACAATTAGGAAGACAGTATCGGTAACTCAACAAGATGTAGTACTAAAAAGATTAATGATACTATCAAAAATTACAATATTCTTCTGATAAGAGCTGAAAATAGTCATGTTTTACCGACTAAATTTAACAAATCAAAACACTGCCTTTACATGAAATATTTACCAAAAAACTAAAACTTTAATAATTATATTTAAATATAATTAAATATAATGACATTAACTGTAGTACAGTATTTTAGTTAAAACTATTAAGTAAATTTCTATGATTAAAAAGGTTTTTACCATCGGTGGAAGGTATTGAACATTATAAGTTGAAAATAAAGATGTTATGTACCAATAGAATTGTTAAATTACCATCAGCATTTCAATGGAATTGCAATTGAAGAAAAAAATACAGTATCAAATATTCTATCTTATTTTAAACTATCATTCTTTGGTATTTGACGTTGTAAATAATTTGTAAACTGTAGACGCTAATTAAATTATTTTATTAAAGTTATAAATTTGCTAAATATGCGTCTTTAATTAACTTTTATCCTTTGGAGATAAACTTATTCGCATTTTGAGTGTAACTGTACTATTAATTTCTTGACTGTAAAAAATTACGTACTTTTATTTCAGTGGCAATTAAGAGTTATTTCCATAATAATGATTTGTATTGTTTAACATTTTTGTCGATAAAGACATGACAACAGTATGCATATTTATTGATAAAAAAATCGTGTTATGAATTTAAGCCTTAGCTGTCTGTTAGAAGTTAAAACAATATCAAATGAATGTGATTAACATTTCAAAGATTTCATTTTTTTTTCTTAATGTACAGTTTTCTAAATTACTTTAACCTGTTGTGCTTTTAATTTTTTTTTAAATGAATATTGTGTATGAAAACTTTATGAAATATATGTCTCTAACAAAAAGATTTCGCTCTGGACTGTATCAGATTAAAAAAGAAGCGAAATGAAACGTATTTATTAAATTAAATATCTACCCGACCTCACACCGCCTTTGTTAACGTAATTAACAAAACAATCTCATTTATTTCAGCGTTTCTTTTTCATTTAATCAGAGATATCAAATATTCTTTCGCAAACGCAATAAGTTAAATTAATGGTTGCTCTAATTCAGAACAAATTTATTACGTTTGATGTTATTTTGCTATTATCTAATTTATGCATTTGTTGAGATAAATAAGAAGAACGAATATTTTATTTGCAACTTATTTAATTTTTTCGCTGCTTTCAGTAATGAAAACTTGAAAGAAAAAAAAATACATTTCGTCAAATAGTATCCATAATTAGAAATGATTTTTATTTCATCAACAACAGCATGTCTTTAATTTTATTATAGCACATATCAAACAATTTGGGTTAATAGTATTAGCGAAAGCTTTTTAGAATTGTCTTTGATACGATTCTTATCTTAAAGGCATATTTAGTTATGATTCATAATAATAAACTATTATATTAGATTTAGGACCATTGTGTAATTGATTGTCAATAAATAATTAAATATCAGAATTGTTCATCTGCTTTTTAACTTAGTTTGTATCTTACTAGAACATGTTTCCATTGTTTAATTGACATAAAAAAGTTGTTTATGCTATATTAAAGGATGAAAGTCTAATTAATGCAATTAAAAGCATGATGTTTTTAATTAGCGACCATTTATTGTATAAACTAAAAAATGTTCTGGTGACATCTTTGAAAGATATTCGAAAAATCAAGGAGACAAAGTTATAAACTAATATAAAGTTATCATTTAAAAGATAAAATATAAAGACACTTTAATTTCTTATACTAGGGATATATTGATCTAATATATCTTGGTCAATATGTTATTTTAAGCCATTGGATATTAATCCAGTGTATGTTGGTGTTATTATTACAAAAGCATGGTGATTAAGATTTATAAATATTTCAAGTATCACAAATATATATGGATAATTAAGGCTGCATTTATTTATTTTTGTGAGCTATATATATATATTATCTATTGGACTCATAATTATTTTTGGATGAAATTCATCGTTGATGATTATATAATTAGTGACAATTTATATTAACACTACCGTTAAAATTTCGCAGTATACATTAACCCCTTATCAAATAGATTTTAGTAAAAACTATTAAGTATGCATTAATTATTGATTAGTTAGCGTGTAAATTTATTTTAAACCGCAGTATTCTTATTCTTATCGTTATTCTTTGAAATAAATTATATTCTAAAAGGAAGTTTTTTTTAATTCTTTTTATAATAGTAAGAACATGTCGAAACGTATGATATTATTTTTTGATGATATTGCCGTTTGTGTTTTTATACATTAACTACATTGACCATTGCCTGAGTATTTTAGTTCCAAGAAAAATGTAAAATAGTTAATCCGTAGTTTAAACTTTATGAAAATTAAATTTCCAAGATTATGAATTCCCGTTTTTTAAAATTAAAACCGACAAGCTGTTATTAATTTACATACGTTTCACTTAGTTTTTCGGCAAGTTATTTAAAATGTTCCTTTTGTTTAGTTTTACCTTCTTTTTTTTTCCGGTTGGATGTGAGGCTAAATATGGTTAAACTTCTCATGAATTCATTGCTCGTAGGACTTTAAAGAAATGTCCAAATCTGTATTTCTAAACAACTTTTCAACACGATTTCTAGTGTTTGGAGGAGAACGCCTCTTTTCTTTCTGATTTACAGCCGCAACTCCGAAGTAAATGCGAGCAATATATTTCAAAACCTCATTCTATCTCAACATGGGCAAGAAAAATAACCAATACTCGGTATAAATTTTGAGATATTTGTTCAGGCCGTGTTATTCTCCAGCATGCTGTGTGGTGTGTACGATGTAGCACGATTTGGATGTGTTTCGGACAGGTGCAAGTGAGAAAAACTGCATTTATGCCCAAGAAATACTTGCGGATTCGATGTGTTCGCAGCTTTTTGTTGTTGGTTGCCGCTGAAGGAAAGGTGCTTGATATTTATTTATAGCACGTGCCAAGGTTTTGACTGTTATTTTCTTTTTGTACTGGAAATAGTAACTGCTTGGGAATGGTTTGATAAACAATAATGTTATTCAGTGGATATAACTCATTTTCATGTTTCATGTCTACCACCCCATTTATTAAATCAGAGAAAATGTTATATTGGTATCAGCAGCGACATTGAAACTTTATTGAAAATGTTCGTGTCACGTAATACAAAAATAAAGAAACGAATGTTGCTCAAATTAAGTTATTTAGTGCTAATTCATATAACAGTATTTAAAATGAGGCATTATTATATTTCATTGTAACTCTTTTTTCTATTGTTACGATTTAAATTTAAAAACACTAGAACATTAATAGAATTTTAAAATGGAATTCATTTAATAATATAAATTAGGATGTTATTAAATAATTAAATGAATAATATAAATAAGAATGCAATGAGAAGATTTTTATTTCTTTGTAATAAGTGTTACGAACCGCGTTTTAAAAGGATATTGAAGTTATATAGATATTATTCATGGCTTAAAATGTTCCGTTACATTGTAAATAAAATGTTCTTTTTTTTTTTTTTTTTTTATCTAAACGTTGCGCTTGTAAAGAATGAATTTTTTTTCAATCATTGTTATCATTTTGCAATTCAAAATTCTTTATTTCGTCTTTACTTTTCTTTAATTTTTTATGGCTTCAGAATATTGATTAATTATACATACACTGCTGTTGTAGGTTTTTTTTCCCCCTCTTGGAAAGATATGATCTTTAGAATATAATTTGGACCTTATGTTCCTTAATCCTTAAAGAAATGTAAAGGGAAAAAAAAACTTCCTTGGGAACCAACTTGGAAAAGTCACCCAAGCTTTTATTAATGACTGAAATGTTATGTGTTTTAGTGTTCGTACGAAGAAAAAAAAATATATCATTTAATTTGAATGATAGATTGTTATGATACCAGAACGGAATTAGGACAAATAAAATTCTGAATGCAGCAGCTCGAATATATGCACGAATTTTTCGTCCTGTTACGAACATTATTAATATTAGAGGATTTTAAAATGATTAGATAACGAAGTCAAATTAAAAATTAATCAGTAATAAAAAGGGAATTCCATAATAAGGAGAATTTAATTGATTTTTTTCTATGATGAATGTATAATTAAAAATGTCAATTTTAATTAGATTATTTTGATACAATTAAAATTCTAACCTAATAATTTTCCTTTATTAAATTTCACTTCGGCTTACCTTTTTATTAACAAAAGAACTGCCAAGCGCTTCATAATATATAAATAGAGATGTTTCTGAAATAATCATCCATGCAAAATTAATTTGAATTGGACATTGCTAACTATAATTATGTTTTAAATACCATTAATATTATTATAAATTATAGTATAAAATTATCATTTAAAAAATTATTTACTACCTTTTGAAAAATCTAGATGGTCACTTACTTTAACAAATTCATGAGTCTGACCATTCAAAGAAAAGTATCACTCTGAGCAACACTTTCTATAGATTTGCCGCTTCGGTCCACTTTTCGAGCAAAAGACATACAAAAATCACGCATCGAAAAACGTTAGATATTGTTATCGTTGTCAGAACAAATCCAATAACTCCCTTGTTAGACCGTTGCTTTATTGGCACACACACATAAAAAAAAAATGAAGAGGGGGGGGATAGCCAGATCGATCCGTAAAAGAAACACGGGAAACGAATCGCGACGTTTTTGACAGCGTTGAGAAATAGACTTCATAGCAAAACGCTTAGCCACCATAATTTTGGTCACTTCTTATATCGATTGCATTATTTCGAAGGGAAGGCGGGATATATTTTGAAGTGGTCATTAAGAAGACGATGTCGTGTCCATTTTCCTGAAGGATTGTGTCTGCTGGCTCGGCGGAGACGGCAAAATATTGCTTTTATAATGTTCCCTGCCGTTGTTGTTAGACTGGCAGGAATTACTACAGCATGGCGTGTTGCAAGTCAAATCCCTCTGCTGGTCGATTGGCAGTGGTTTGTCAATAGTCACAGCTGCTGCGAGTTGTTCCTTCCTCTGAGATGAATAAGGGGCTGAACTAAAATTGATTTCTAGCCTGTTTTGGGAAAATATGGTAATGATTTTGATTTTATTGAGTTCTGTGGATTCTGAGAAAGATCTTAGTCTATATTGTTTTATGTTGGCGACTATTAATAAGTCTTACAATAAAATTTTGTTGAATTTCAAGGTTTGATAGATCAAACTGATGAATTTTGAAGCATGCAAATTTAAACAGCGTGTACTTTCTGCCATATGCATTTTAAAACTGGTAACTAAAATATTTTTAAATAGGGCTTTAGGTTAAAATTCATGTAATGACATGTTGGAAATTAATGCTTCTCTTTTGATGGATTAGTCTTTTATTTATTTAAAAAATTATCTGGTGTATTTTTATGTTTATTGCTAAGATCCTTTTTTGTTTAATCAATGAATGTAACTATTCATATTTCTTTTGGTATTGCATTTTTCTATTCAAACATATATTATTATCAACCCTTCAAATTGCAAACTCATTTAAAATCTTAATTTTATGGCACATTTTCTTTTGGATATTTATTTTCTTTCTTTTTTTTTATTTATATAAGTATGGCAGAAACATGTGAAAAACTTTATCATTCCTTTTCATTTTTGTTTTTAAATCAATTGCTTGTTATCTTAAATACAAATTTGAATATCAATAATTCTGTAATCAAATGCTCGCATCTAACTAATCATCCAGTATAGTGACAGATTTTCGATTAGACAGCTGTTAGACTGAATCTGCCCGCAATTAGTGCAAACTAAGGATTACTAACCAATCTGCCGAAAAAGTAAATTTGAAAACAATACACGTTTTTTTGTTTTTTTTTAACAAGTTTAATGTAAGTTTTTTATGAGAGTAATATTAACACTTTGTAAATGTTCGGATAAATGTCTTATTTCATTATATTCCTATAAATATTAAACAACTTATAAAAATAAAGTCTCTGCTTGAATATATTTATTTACATAAATAAATTTTTAAAATGAGAAGTTAAAAATATATTAAAATATGAAATCAAACTGATTAATTTGATTAAAAGATATTATATACTATCTTAGGTTGTGAAATGAATTTTTAAAATTTCTTATATGATTTTTATGTAATTCAATTATGTTTTTATAAATTAGAGATTAATATTTTGTATTTTCTCTCTTTTTTTTAGTCCGACTGTAAAACCAGTCCATTGGCGTTACTGGTTCAAATTTGCAGTAATATCGGAGCGGAGAAACCAACGACTAAGAACTCATCTGACAAAAATGGCAATTCAGGTGGTGGTAGTAACAGCAACAGCAGTAGCAACAGTAGCAGTGAAGAAATTAGAGTCACGAAGGACAAGGATGTACTCTCCTGCAGTCCAGCAAATAGTGTCCACTCTGCTTCTTCATTAACCAGTTCTAATAGGACGTCTAGAGGAGAAGAAGCTTCGGGATTTACAAGCAGTAATTCCAAGAGGAACACTCCTTCTGAATGTCGTTCATCACCGCTACTGGGTCGATCCTCCGTAGAGCGGAGGACAACTCCCAGCAGTGCCCATTCTCCGGACAATGGTTCCCATCATCGACCCAAATCAAGGGGAGAAAAAACTCCCACGTCATCTTCGGCGAGTACTACGACTTCTAGTCATGATTCTCACCAGACTACATCGTCTTCGGGTGGATCAGCAAGCAATTCTACGACCGAACCTACGTACAGTTCCTCAACTCTTGGTTTGGACTTCTCAAGAGACGGTAGTAGTGGTCTTCTGAGTGGTAAGGATGTCGGATCAACCAGTTCACTTGGTCTCGGCAGTTATAAAGCTGGTCTAAATGGACTGAATCCCCTGGCATTGGCTAATTGTTCTGGCTGTAGCCCAGTTGCTGGTCATATACCAATGGACGCTGCGTCCACTTATCCCCTTGCTGGGGCTCTAAAGGGTGGTTATTCATTTGGATCCGCCTTGTCGCCTTACATGAACTACGCTCGAATGAAAAGTGCTGCTGCTGGCGGTGCTACAACCTTCGTGCCCGTGTGTCGTGATCCCTTCTGCACCAACTGTCAATTAGCTGCTCAGTTGCCCTATACACAGGATAGGCTAGCCGCTCATATGTCCGGTCTGTACCCGGGAGGTATGCCTGGGTATCCAGTACCCGGCTTCGCAAGCCCAGCATCCTCTGCTTTCGCCTCATCCGTTCTGCCGAGGCCCAATGTCTGTAGCTGGGTTTCTGGTGATTCTCTCTGCGGCAAACTTTGTGCCTCATCTGAAGAACTTTTGCAGCACGTGAGGACTCATAGCAGCTTGTCTGGTACAAATGGAGCTCTACCTATGTACTCTTCTGGGGTCAGTTTGCCTTCTGCCCTTGCTATGGATGCCTGTGGCCTGTATACTACCCCTTCTCTGACTTCTCCTGCTGGTCTCAGAAGGACCTATCCCACAAGTTTGAGTCCAGTCAGTTCTCTATCAGCAGCAGGGAGATATCATCCCTACAAACCACCTGGACTATCCCCATTGTCATCTGTACCACTTCGCCCACTAGGTCACCCTGGACTGAGTTTCTATAATCCTTACAGTGGTGTGTATGGTAAAGGGTAATAGTGGATTGTTATGATATGTATATAGAATTCTATACATAAATATAAATATATCGACTTGCAGTGGTGTGCCCAAAATCTATCCAAAACGGTCATAAACTTTTGATGTCATCATTGACCGTAATTTTTCTTTTCTTATAATTATTTCTGCTGACAACATGCCTTTTCTGCAGATGACTATATGAAACTGAATAGCATTATTCAAAAGCTAAATAATATTTCAAAATTAGATTTTACTTTTTGTTCATTGTAAAGGATATTACAAAGGTCGTATGATACATTTTTATTTTAGTAATTGCCATTGTAAACTTTAAGCTTAGATTAATTTCTAATATCGTTTGGGCACCCCACTGTTCACATGTAATAAATAATAGCTTAGATCGTGATCTAAAAATGAAACTTTTGTTCGTTTATAAATAGAAATTAATAGTTTAATTAAAATGTAGTGATATCTATTGCAGGGAATGTGCAAAAGCTGTTAAAATGCCTTTTTTAAGCTTGGAGATAAAATTTCCAAAACTATTCATTTTTCTTTTAATGCTTATCATTTGTTTAAGAATTTCAACGAATCTTTTTGCCATATAATTATATATTCCTCGATGAAATATTTCAAAGATAGTATTTTAAAAGAAATGCAAATTATTGAGAATTAAAAAATTAACCCATACAATGTAACAAACACACACATACGTAAAGAATTAAATTATTAATTTAATATTTATTTTCTTTCTAAACTGAAGTTAAGAAAATTATAATATCGCATTTCAAATGTTCTTCAAGATTTATTTAAGTATATGAAAGCTATAGAAAATTAGACTTAAACTACATTGCAATTGATGCATGTAAGTATCATTTACAGATTTCCGCTTTTAACAAAATTCAATATTTATTGACTAATTTTATTATCAGTCAATACATAAAATTGCTTTTTGTCTTTTAAAACTGCTTCGTTGATATTGAAAAAGAAAATGTGTTTTGAAATCTCTCAGTAGTAAATATTTGCAAAGAAACTTCGTTTTTAATGATAAAGATGCATGTAAGAGTTTTTGATCCATATTTTTACAGTGAAAGTTAACATTTCAATTCAGTTTATTTTATTATTTTGATATTGAATGAGTGGACATAGATTTAAAGTATGCTCTTATGTAGACTTAGAACTGGTTTCTTTATAACCTCCTCCTGACGCTCAAATTATTGTGCTCATATCACGAATTATATTCGTAAAGCAATATGTACAGATAAGCTTTTGCATGTTCCCTTTCTTTACTCCTCCCACTGAGGTTTTCTTTATGTCCGATGAAGTTGAAACTTTGTGTCTTTTGACTGTTATTCGTTATCTTTTTTTGTATATGAAAAGTGCCATGCAGCGAATTCAAAATTGTCTGGTATTTTTAAAAAATCAGGGAATGAAATTATAAATAATTACTTGTAAAAAAATACTTATGTAGAATTTTTATTGGTTAAGAGTGTGAGCGGTACTGCTACCAATATTCTTTATTTAGTGATTCTCAACTTGTAAATTCGAAATGTTTGATATCAAAATATATTTAAAAATATAATATTTAAAGCTAAAATGAGATTATTAAAAGAGATTAATTATTTAAAAATTGAAATATATTTTTTGAAATTAAAATTCAACAAAAATCTCTGCTAAAAAGACTTCAAATTAATAATGGAAATTTGAATCTTAAATCTGTCAAGTTGAGAACCACTTCTTAATTTAAATATTATAGTTACTTTATTTAATGTTGTAAAGATTAGAATTTTTATATGTGAAAAAAAAATTTGATTTTGTTGTTAATGCTAAAAATGGGCATTTTCTGATCATATTGATTTGAATAGATTTTAAAATTTATACCATAGTGAAGGAAAAGTATATATTCCCTTTAGTATTATTATTTAAATAGGATTTAAGAGATCTGTTATTGGAATGTAATTGGATTAATTAAAAGTAGCTTATTTGATGTTTTTATTTTTTTAAAAATTCTTTAAATACTATTTAATATAAATATCAAACAATTTGAATTAAATATCATGTATTAAAAATGGAAACCATTATTTCCAAAATAGATTATAATTATGTATTTCTTTTTAACTGAAATATGAAATAGATTTTCCAATTTAAGCAATTTTTTAATATCATAGACCAATAAAAGTGCACTTTCCCAAAATAAGTTCGAGAATTATTCTTAATTATGTATAATGCATTACATTTATCTCTTATCACGTTTCAATTGTATAAATAGTCCCTATTTGTATTACAACACTTGCAGCTGCTGGAGATAGATTATGTGACGTCATCGATCAGATGACAGGAAAGAACAAATCAGCGAGAGCCTTGAAATATAATATTCTTTTGAGCTAATTTAGAATGCGAAATGGCGTTCCAAAAAAAGCTAACCGTATAAATCGTGGTTTATAGTGTATTATAAAGGGTTTCTTATTTCCTCCGGGTTAAAGATCCCGATTTTATTTATTCTCGCAAGTTCCGACCTCAGGAATAGTTACAATAAACTATTAGTAATCGCATAGACATGTAAAATTCTGTTAATCAATTTTTGTTGGTATTATTTTTTTTCGCCAATATATTATAATGTAGGGAAACTTATCTTTCGTTACTGTACTCAAATTACAAGAGATTTCAAGTTATATTAATAACTATGATAGCTTAAAACTTATATACTGCTGTGCACTTATTATAATAGTTTATCTGCTTTTAAGAAATTATTTATATTTATTGAAAAAAAGGCTTTCTAAACACATGCTTTTATCGGAGAAATTACTGTTATTTATATTAAAAATTATGTATTAACTATACTTCCGTAATTTTTAGGTTACTTTTTCCAAGCAGTAGATATTTTGGATACTTGCTTTTAAAAAAAATTTAAAAGTTCACTTGATAACATTTATCTCTTCGATTTTCTTTGCAGTGTTTGGAAAAAATTCTCTAATGCTATTTTAGAGGATGCATTTTTTTTTTAATATGCAAAATGTTTGTTGTTTAATGTTTGTTGAGGAAAAGTGCATTGGCACTGACATTCAAACTAATATCTAAATTAAACAAATATGATAGTTAAAATCAAGATATAGAATAAATTTGAAGTACATAATAGAAAAATAATTTTCCTCTGAAGAAATTTGCAAGTATTCAAAATGTGCTGCTTGTCGAAAATTTATATATAATGAATAAATAGCTAAAATGTGAAGCATTTTGGTTCAAGTTACATTTTTAGACATTTTGTTGAAATTTTAAAATATTTATGGTTGTTGATTATTTGCATTTTTATGAATATTCTTTTTGCTTTTTGGTGAAAAGCAAAACAAAAAAAAAAGCTGCATTCTATTTGATTTCTAAAATTGTTTTCCTTACTAAATAATTAAGCAGTGAATTGTTTCTTTTAAATTTTTATTTCTCATTAAAATTTTACTTATCATATTATAAAATACAATATTTCCAAGAGGTTCTTATTCAATAATTTTCCTCTGGACTTTTTTGCTTGTGAGATATTATATTTGAGATTATACCTAGTGTTATTTGTTAAAATAATATTTTAACTATGTTAGTATTTATTATTATTATTCTTATTTTGTACCATGGAAATATTTTTTTTCTTGAAATAATTCTTAGCTTTTGAACAATGTCACTTCAAGCAATTATTCTGCCATCACTGTTTTTGTTTCTTTATTTTCAATGTAGAGACCGTTTGAATAGAAATTAGACTTATATGTGTGATTGTAAATATAAACTTTATTGCACATAATATACATACAATTATGAAAATTATTGTTCTTCATTGAATTTTCTCTGGTCACGTTGAATGCTAACTGCAGTGTGTAAATAATCTTATTTCTAGAAATAAAGATCTTTTATTTGTGAAACTTACTCTTGTCTCTGTTTGAATTCTTAATGAATGTGAATATATGAAAGAGGTGAATTAATTTTTTAAAATTTTTAATTAAAGTATTTATAATGGCATATGATAGTACATAAAAATAATTAGATTTTAACATACCCATGGAAAGAAATTTTGCCTATTTACATACATCAATATCAAACACAATAAAATTGCTTTGATAATAAAATTACATTTATTGCAAAGTTTGATTATATGTACAGTAATAATTGTATTTTTACTTCAATGTATTACAGAAAATTTCTTTTATCATTTGCTAAAAAAAAATCACTCAAAGCATACATTTTATTAATTATTTGAGAAAGTTTTGAAATTTTCTAACTGTTCAAAAAATATAGGTTAAAAACATAAATTTCTGTACATGCTTAAATATTTTTCTGACAAAAAAAATTAATGAATATGTAAAATGAACTATTTTAACTGAACTGTTTACCCTTTAAAAGGCAATTTCTTTCTAGTCATGGTATATTAAAATATTTTTTGGATTGCAGTTGGCTTAAGAAAAGTGATTCATTAAACTTATTAGTTACATTTAATTTGGTTAATTAATAATTTTACAAAATTAAGTCACACCATTTTGCAAGAGTTAAGAAACTGAAGCACCTAAGTTTATGTCTTATCGAAAAATTTGTCAGAAATTGGGTCAACCTACATAACTTTATACAAAGATTGATAAATTTGGTAGGAAGCATACTTCCCATGGCCATAGAAAGGGTTAAAATCCGGTAGTGATTTTCTTCATTTCTCATTGGTATGCTAAATTTCATTGCTATAGACTCTTTCTTTTGTGGAAAAAATACTGATATTTCTGTTTAGAACTATTGACTACAAAGCGATAGATAAAACATATTTAATTATATGTAATGAAATATTTATCAGTTTCGAATTTTATTCGTATCATTCGCGAAAAAAACAAATCTTTTTAAAAAGATAATTTCAATCTTTGTATTGCTTTCTCTTTAATTAATTAATTTCTGATATAAAGGTTATATGTAAAAATTGAAGAAAAAACTTGATGTTTTGTTATTATTATTATCTCTTGATAAATAAATTTCCATGCCATTTTAATATGAAACATTTCTGATTAGGAAACAACAAAAATTTGAATTTAGTTCTTTTATCTTTGAAATAGGCTTTTGATCGTCATTTGATTAAAATTGTTCATCTATTAATGATGCTAATTTATTTTATTTGACATTTATTATGAACCAGATGAACTCCATCATTCCTACAATTAAAAATTACATTATTACATTAAAAATTTTCAATGGATTGTACTTAAAAAAAGCAACTAACGCCCCAACTCAAGTTGTACTTAAAACTGAAATGTTGAATCGGCAGTTGTATGTCTGCTGATTCAACTTTTCTGTTTTAGAAACTAATAATTAATTTCCAATCCATAAGATAATAATTCCACTTTTCTTTCAATTAAATTTTTTAGCAATTATTTTTTAATGTGAATGAATCGTCAGAATGGTCAATGCCAATTCATACATTCTGAAAGAAATCCAGATGGAGGACCTTGAAAATTAATCTTGACTACTAATAAAGTAGAATGCATGTGCTGGCCTGTTTGAAACTACCAAATCTGGCACATATATAATCTGAAGAGTGGGAAAATAGACGATTTTTCTCTTTATAATTTTAATTAGAAATTTATTTTTTAAAATTAAAATATTTGATATCTATTTGCGATAACTTCGGAAGTTAATTTTGAAGTTTTAAATTTTCTTTTTTTTTATGATAGCACTAATTGCACAATTGATAACAATTTAATACATTAATGATAACAATATAATTACACAATTTTTCTAAATTTTAATAATTTTGTTAACTTTTTTTTTGCATAATGTTTAACTGTAGATTTCGTTGTTGCTACGAGATTCAAACTTTTCTATTGTTTTATCAAATATTTAATTACGAAGTTATTCTCCTATTGTTGAATACTAATAAACAAAAATCTGTGTTAATTAACTCCGCAATATTACATGAAGAGTCAAAAATTATTAAAAAAAGATGCTGTTAATTATCTAGATACGTAGAATCAGAAATAATTTAAGATTCTGTTAATTATCTACACAATGTACATGAAAAGTCAGAAATAATTAAAAAAAGATTATGTTAATTATCTCCACAATATGCATGAAGAGTCAGAAATAATTAAAAAAGATTGCGTTAATTATCTCCATAATATACATGAAGTACCAGAAGGTCAAATCACATTACCACAACTGACAATATGCAATTTAAAATAGATTACGTAGACACCCAAATTGTTAACGGTTTATGATTTAACAAAACTGCACTCCATTATGAAGTTCATGTACAAAATAAGCAGAATAGGCGAAAGGCTAGGAAAATAACATGAATTGAATGCATGTCTCAAATTACTGAGAAAATAATGAGCATCAAAATTATGTGTAATTGATTTAATAAAAACTAAACATAATCAGTATTTCCAGCGGGTCCATTGGCCGCTGAAGATGACTAGTAACAAATAAAATCTTTCTTAAGATGAAGGTAAGAGGGGAGGTGTGAATATATATCTGTATTCAAAGTAATCAGGATCAGAAAGCAAACTGAAATCTACTACTGTACCTTCCTCAAATTCAGTTTAAACTATCGTCGGGCTCATATGAAATAAAACCTTTTTTAAGGGAAAGTGTGAATATATATATCTATATTTCAAAGCTATCAGGATCAGAAAGCAGATCGTAATCTATTACTGACCATTCTCAAACTCGGTTTAAACCATTGTCTGGCTCAGTGATATGAGAAGCTGTTCTTTTTCCCACTTTTCTGTCTAAAAATGAAGCATAAACGGGTGGTTTTGGTTTATCACCGAGTCAAAGAGTGTTTGCTTCTCGAAGAAAAGCTTAACGATGGTTCTTTGATCGATACCACACCATGGGGTGCGACGAAGAAAAGGGTGAGTGCGCAAGAAAAAAGCCAAGCATGCTTATGTCAACAGGGAACTTGACGCGTGAATGACACGGACATATGTTTGGCTTCAATCTTCTTGTCCCATTAACACTCTGGAGCGCGTCACATGCGACGAAAGTTATTTTATTTTCGAAGTTCTTTTGAGGTTTCCCACCGACAGCTAAGAGAGGGCATCTCACAGTTTACGCGGATTTATGTTCCCTGAACCGTTTTATTGGAATTCATAACTGTCAGCCCGCAGTGTTCCTTCCCTCATCGCTGCCTGCACAAACGGCAGCTAACGAGGAAAGGCGTAATCCGATTGGGATGTTCTATGTATTCTTTCGCCACTTGGAAAAGCAAAATCAGACGAGTTTTCGCTGATGCGGAGATCTTCTGTCATCAGATAATACTAATAAGATTTTTTGTTAGTGTTTTCTGATGAGTGTTTTCGATTATACGTATGGGGGGAGTGGTAAGGGTTGTAATATTTTTCTTGCTATACACAGCTATTCCGTGTTTGAATTATATTTGAATAGAATCATTTATTATTTAATGTTATGAATTGAAGTACAGTAAAACTACCTTTAAGAGATTAGCAACATAAATATTTCTGATTTAAATCATTTTTCCCCCTTGTCAGAGAGGAATCCCCTTGTTCTTTGAATATTGACAATTTCGAGATTTTCTTAAAGTGATGGCCTACTCCTTGTTTAACAGGAAGATAGGTGTAAGGAAGATCAGTGATTGATCACTTTGTGGCTATGGGGCCACTGCCATGAAGAGGACAGTGTTATGGACGGGTTATACTTAAGACAGCAGTCGGGCACAACAAATCCTGTCGATATTGCTTCATTCAGTGGTGGCGGGGTGGTACACTAAAAGAAATCTTCTCGTTCTTAAAATTGGGTTTTCTGACTATCCTTTCCTGTTTATTTATTTTATTTCTACCTGAATATTATGCCTACATGAATCATAGCAGTCAGTGGCGGATTTAGGTATTTTGCTGTTCTAGACACTGTGCATTATGCGGTCTATTTTTTTTAATTATAAACTAGCAGAATTAATTACACATTTTAAGAAATGGTTAACTTAATGGCTTTGATAAATAAACAATAATAATTTATTTAAAAGCTATGAATGATTATGTTGATGACTTATTTTCAGTTATTTTTTTATTTAATAATTTTGCTATTTATTTATTTTATTTCTCTTATACTTTCGTGAATAGTGGACAATGGCGGATTTACGCATTTTGCAGCTCTAAGCAGTACGCACGCATGATGATGTCGCTATTATATATATATATATAAACTAGTCAAAGTAGTGACACATTTTAACAAATGATTAACTTAATCATTTTGGTTAAATAAACAAAGTCCAATAATTTATACAAAGATATGAATGTTGATGATTTATTTTAATTTAATGCGAATGATTCATTTTCAGTTTATTTCTTATTTAGTAATTTCGCTATTTATTTATTAATTTACTATGATTCATGAAAGTGGTGCATCCATCTTTGTACTCAATTATATTTGGGTGTTTATAAATAATGCAATGGTAAAGTGAAAATTTAATAAATAAATAAATAAAGGATTTGATCAGTTACAATATTATGGTCTTACTATTTCATAATTCGTAGCACGTATTTTTTCAATTAACAATTTTTAATCGATTTATTTGGAGTCTTTTTATAGTCTACGGATCTAGGCAGTTCCTTAATCTGCCTGAGCAGAAATCCGCCTTTTAGTGCGGTTTTTGTCCTAGGAAGTTTAAATAATGAGCCTTTTAATGATAAAATTAATGCATGTATTCAATAACATTTATTTACTTGTACTTTTATTATAATTTTTCTGTGTGTCCAGTTTCATATAAATGATCATTGCATGCGTTTGATAAAATATACATATATCCATCTTAATATAAATATTAATTAATGATTACTGCGCCACGCTTTTACATTTCCATGCCACTGTGGAAAAATTATGTCTCTGGTAGCGTTTATAAATGCGTGTTAGCATTTATAAACGCCTATAATGGCTTTATAAATCCATTTCTATATTTCCAATCCCTCTCTCAGATTCATTTTAAGTTGAAACAGTTAAATAGGGAATTTCAAATCACATTTTTTGATGCTTATTGTTTTTATGCTAACCTAAAATCATTTTTAAATCTAAAATGAAGTTTCTGAAACTATCAAGTCAAAGAACTTATTGGCATTGAGCTTATACCAATAAGCAATTAATGCATAAGCAATTTAAAGGGGGAAAAATCTCAAATGTACAAAAACATATGAAAATAAAACACGATAATGAAGCATGATAACAAATTCATTTAATACAGTTATTTAGTAATCCTTATAGAAAATATTTACTCATGATTATTGTCTTTTTATTTGTTTATCTTATTGAAGAAAGGACTTCAACGTTAAAAGAATACACCGAAGTCCATGACAGATAAACTCTTCTAAAAATCAGTTTTACAGAAAGATTATTAAATATTGCTAGTATTAAAATATTGAATACTAATACTATCTTTATTACTAAATACTATTACTATGGAAAAATAATTATACGGTTAAAATTTAGGAAACATCCTCCCCCCAGTTTGCTTCAAATTGCATATTGATAAAAAAAAAATTATGCCAAAACCGAAGGACACTTATTTTCTTACTATATGCAGTTATAATTAGTTTAATTTTCAAATAAGATACAAATAAAAAGTTTAAATGAATATTTCTAAATATCTCTATACGCATATCATTTTTTCAATATTTCTATATACATTTATTATTCCGTCCATCAAATTATACACTAAATTTCATGCATCAAATTCTTTGCGTTTTTTGAGTTATCTTGTTTGCATGTTCACAAATAAACTTCCCTTCAATGGATTCTTTTCAAAATTTGATTGAAATTTTGAAATTTGATGTTAAGATCGCATAACAAATTTCATTTTTCTAGCTCACTGTGTTTCTAAGTTATTGCGCTCATAGAAAGATAAATATAATTTCAAAAAGCGCTTTTTGAAGTCTAAAACATGAAGATTAATTAAAATCTCAAGACCTAATTTTTTGACAATTAAAATACTTTCTCTTTATATATTTGCTAATAGCAGTGGAGTAGATAGATTAGACAACTGCTGAAGTTGGCGGCAAAAAGTCTATAGACATAAATATTATTCTATAATTATCAAATAGTAGGAACCTGATCAATTATGTTTGATAAAGTGTTAACATTAATTACCCTAATTGCTCCATTACATTTATTTAGCTATTAAAATATTTATAAGTGTTTGAATATCTGCATAAATAATAATATGTATAAACGCTGATGCCGCAGTCAGGGAATTCTAATAAAAATATGAAAGCATATATATTCCAAGAAGTTATTAAAATAAGAAATTAAAACAAATCAAAAGCATGATATTACATAAAAAAAATGTTGGGAAAGATCAAATTAAGTTGTCAAGTTTATTTTTAAGAAGGATATTATATCTTAATACTTATTATGCCTATGACAGGCAGCAAAATATCTAAATCCGCCTCTGCTTCTTATACAAGAAAGTGAAAGTAATAACAACAAAAAGGGCATAGAATATATTATAAATTAGTTTTGTATACTTTTATGAATCCTATAGAATGCTTTGCTGTCACATTTACATCTTATTTGAAAAAGAGTTGCATTAATTTTCAAGAATTTCAGTGCTAAAAATACTTTTTGTAATTCAATACTCTCCCCTATGTAAACGTAGTTATGACGGCGCACTAACACGAGGCTCAACATTTTAATTAATTATTGCATAGCAAATATCCAGCTGTTTTGTTCTAATTATGCGTAGTTTCTTTTTTTTTTTTTCAGAAACGATCGAACTTAAACTATCTGCTCATCAAATTCACAACTCTAAACCAACACCCGAACTATCGCCAAATGAAAATTCCCCGTCAGATAATTTGCCAAACCTCTGTTTGACACAATACTCGCAGTTAATTTAGCATTTCCATCAAAACCGCGCCGCGTCAGCTCCGCTAATTTGTTCCACTTATGACACGCGCTTCAGTGGTGAAAGAGGCCCGCCTGACCACTAAGGGGGGCGAAAGACAGGGAGTGGGCAAGAGTCCTCTGCGCGGTGGAAAACTGACCGGCACATCACTCTGCCTCTGGAGTAAGAGGAGGAGTAGTGTGGTCAGTGCGACAGGCCGAAAAGGTCAGTCTTTCAGTGCGATAAACGATGACATCGCCAATCATCCGCCCCAAACAACCCCATCCCTCTGTAGGGGGATGAGTAGCCCGAATGAATGCATTGGCTTCGGTGCTGGCTGCAAGTGACAAGAACCCGAGGGCACAAACACCGCCGATGACAAGTTGTCGACGCTCTTTAGATACCCCTCTCCTTTTCCCCCCGGCACCGCACACACAACTTGCCTTTTGCCGACAGACATCCGGAGAAAAGGGGGTCGCGCAGAAAGTGAGACGGATCGTCTGCTGTTGAAAAGTGCTCTTTGGGGTTCGCCGTGGTTGGCTTTTGTTGTTGATCCGCATAGCGTTTTTTGGGTCGCGTCGAATGTTATTGAGTTTGGGCAAGTTTTAATTGGATGTGTTGATGTTGTAAAGTCACTTACAAAATAACATTTTGAATTATGGTGGGTTTCACCAGACTCGACTGGAATAATTTTAACAGCACATTTTTTAAAAATTATTTATTCCATATAAGCAGTCTGCTAGAGTTAAGTTTTCAAAATCTTATCTTAATCCACAGAAAAGGATTTATTGCTTATTTGTGCCTTATTATTTTTATTATTACATTATAGTGAGTTAGAACTAAAGAGAGCGAATTTAATTTTTTTTTTTTTTTTATGATCGACAGATGATATTTCATATTACTAAAGATCTTCTATCGAGCGGAATTAAGAAAAATATTTTCAATTGTTTTTTTCCCCCCTCATAATATTTCCGTCACAGTCACAGAGGCAGTGCAATAGTCTCAACAATCTGCCTGTTGTCGGATTAGAGAATTGCCTGGTTAGCGGAAGTTCCGAATAGGGGGCATTGTGGTAGGAAACGCAATTTAATAGTGAAACCTATGTTTATTTTGCAATATATTATGAGATATAGAAAGCTGAAAATTATACCATATATCTAAATACAACGATAAATGAAAATTTGCAATAAATTGTTTACGTCCAATTGTAAATGTTGGATTATAAAAATTATTGATTGTCTACAAGCTGGAATTTTTGATAATTAATTTTACTCATTTAGCTTTTTTTTATTGAAATCTTAGTGGGGGTTTTTTTTTGGATCTATCGTTTGTAGTTGAATTTTGGCAAGTTTTAACCTGATGTTTTGATGTTATGGAGTCACTTCCAAAAAATATTTTGTGCTATAGTTGGTTTCTCCAAGCGCTGCAGAACAAATTTTAATGGTGCATTTAAAAAAATTATTTATTATGTATAAGAAAATTATTGGTAAAGTATTAAAAAGAGAGCAGAAAAATGTATTGCATAATTATATCATATTGTTATTATTATTATAGTGACGGTTAAGACCAAAGATAGTGAGTTTAATTATTTTTTCTGAAGACAAATAAATGATATTTTTTATTATCAACGACAGTCTTAAAAATTTATTTGAACTAAGAAACATATTTTAGATTCTTTTCATAGTATTTCCGTGATAATTGTAGTCAATATAATAGACTCTCAATAAACCGAACCAGAGGATTATTGGATTAAAAAATGCTAACAAAATATTACGAAGTATATAGAATTGTACAGAAAATTGTTCTATATTCAAATCAAATATTGCAAAATGTAATTAAAAATTTGAACAGCAGTCTACTGTTTTCGTCGTACTGATAGCTAACAATCGTATACAGTGATCAATGATAATTTGCAGTGACTTGGAGGTTGGAAATATGCATGGCGGGGATATTTTTATTTTTTTAATTAGAATTTTAATTAATTAAAAAGTAAATTTTGAGGAAGCAAGGGGGGGGGGGTTAACGATAACTTCCGAAAATATTATAGCACAAAATAAATTTTACATATTTCGAAATTTAAGAACTGACTTTTTAATGATAACAATTAAATAATTGTGCAAAGTTTTGCTGAATTTTGGCAATTTTTTTAAATATTTTTTTTCTTAATTTCCAATAATAAAATATATTGTTGCTTTGAATTTTTATGAATATCTGTATAGTTTATGAAACGGATATAAAAAGTGAAGTTACGATACCGCAAAATTTAAAAGATAAATTAACCATACATTTTCATTTTTAATTGCGCAGTAATGTCATGAGACTGGTCTGTATTAGAAAGTTCCACGTATACAATGAGCTGAGTATATTTAAGACATCTAAAGTAAAACATCTTCAATTTTAAAAATGTTACATTTTCATAGATATGAAGTTATATCTAAGCGATTTAATTGAAATTAAAGATAATCAATATCTCCGGCGAATAGCCTGAAAGCAAAATGCGAATAGTTAGTTACAAATAAAAGAACATTTTTATTATATTCGAATAATAAGAATAATTTAAAGAATGTGCAAACGTAGACAAATCTCGTAAATTATAAAGAATTGTGTTAAACAAAATTTATTTAACATATTCGCAACTGAGTGGATTTATACTCACGTAATACAAGACAAATGATTCAGGTCGTTTCAATCTAGGACATTTTTCTAGAAATAAAATGCCATAAAAGGCTTAAGATAAAATTCATAAGATTTCAGATGACGTATGCGGTTACATTTCTCATATGTTTATGATATCACATAAACTGATTTCATTTATGTTTACTATTTGGATCTGTATCCTGAGATGACCATTTTTCGACAATTCTATCTCACAAAGAGGTGAAATGTGGAGAGATGTGCCTATTTCTGGAATTTACTTTATTGTTAGTTGTAAACATCTATTCTTTGCATCTTTCCTCCCACCCCTATTTTGTCCAATTAAACTCATCCTAACGCATGCGCAAAAGTGCAGATGGTTTTAGAATTTGTTGGCAAATAATAAGTGATATAAGTAAAATATGTCTTGTCATTCTAATTTTCGAATCCATCCTGCATTTTGCAATAAGAAAGGTTGATGGCATGTGAAGTTTTTGTCATTAGACTGTGACATCAAATAAATTGACTCAAATATTAGGAGAGAAAAAAATTAATTGACTTAATTTCTCAATTTCAGCAGCATTTTCAATAATTATCCAACCTTATTATTAGATCTCATAATTTTTACGGCTTGCTAGTAAACTGCAAATTATTCAGCATACATCATCCTTTCAAAATTTTCCTAGGAAAATTTTAGTTTGATTAATTTAACATGCTAAGCTCCTAATTAACTTCTGTTAATAAATCAAAATAGTAATAATAACGATCTAAGACATGTCATATAATCTATGGCTCTAAGCAATAATAAAATAAAATTCTAGTGCTTATTTATTGAAGAAATAAATATACCACGTACTTCATTAACTTTCTAGATATGCAGAATGCAGTGTCAGAGGACATTCGAGTATCTTTTTAATCGTTATCATAAAACACCTGCGGAATACAAATGCATACTGGTTAAAGATTAATTAGTTACATTTGAGTAAGGATTAATTAAAGTTTCAGACAGAAATTATCTCTTTAGACAAACGAAAAGACATCTTAGTGTAAATTTATTTTCATCTAAGCCAATTAAAGATAACTTTAAGCGCTAATTTATCCTTCATTGGGAAATTTATCGACCATTTAAATATATCTTCACAAATAAAAAATTATTTTATGTTGTAGAACTAAAAGAAGTTAATTATAACTTAGATTAATAATTAATGATAAGATATTTCTGCATAATTGCTTAGAAGTTTCACCGAGTGGGCAAAATGTATTTTAAAAATGTGTAATAACTGATGTGAAATTTTAATTAAAGGAAATCCTAGTTTTTAATTTTTAATTTGTTTAAATAGACTTACAAAATATTTTGTATAAATCGATAATTAAAATATATTTTTGAGCCTGACAGATTCACGATATGCTGCAAATTTATTTAAATATCAGTAAAATATTAATCGTTGTAAGGTAAGGGATATTAAAAAGAAAGCAAGCTCCCTGCAATTTAAATCGAAGGCAAAATTTCAATACAACATAATAACCATTTAACAAATACATATTCTTAATGTTTTAATTAAAGATACAATATAACTAATTTTAATTTATAAAATTTTCGCTGAAAATTTTACAAAAAATAATAAACATTTAAGCATAATTATTCTTTTAGTTATAAAATCACTTTTATTTTAAGTTTAAAAAATAAGTGGAAGAACTAAAAAGACTCAATTATTTAGAAAAATAAATTCAAAACAAGTTTTTTTTTTATTTGTTTAACGAACGATTTTGAGGACATTCGAAATTATTTTCTTTCTTTTTTTTTTCCCCCATCTCGAACAGATTTTATAAACATTTCATAACTATTTCAGAAAGTAATTAAAAATAAACCTATTCTTAAACGAATTGTCTATAATATATTTTTTAATTAAAATGTCACTTTTTAAAATTGGCATAAATATATAAACATAAAACATTCTATTTCAGCAATTTCTTTTGTTAGACCATTGGCTATTGTTATTTGAAATTATATTAATAGCTAAAATCAGTTTGGTTCCTCCCCCCCCCCCCTTTTTTTTTTTTTTTTTTTGTAAATATACAGTTTAAGTTGGACTCGATTGTCATATACAAAAATAAAAATAATGATAAATATTTTCTTTTAAACAAAATTTTTTCGAAACGTTTTTTCTTTTTTAAAATCCAAAGCAACAAATTTTAAAAATATTTTATTCACAGCCACAAGGATCATATTATAGCTACGCAGAGTATTAATATACTTAACTTTCATAAGAACATTTTGCTTTTTGCAACTTACTTATTCAGCATTTAAAAGACAGAAAGAGGAAAAAAAGAGGGAAATTCAAAATTTCTGCATTTTATAATGAAAATTCAAATCTATTATCATAAAATTTCTAAAATTTAATGAAGATATAAAATTTTTGCGTGGAAATTGAGTTGTTGGATAAAATTCATTTATTCATCACGTAAATAAAAAAAAGATATTTTGATATTAATTTCCTTTTTTCCTAATTCTTTCGACTTTCCAATTTTTTATTTTCTGCAATAAATTTCCGAATTATATCTTTAAAATATTATTAATTTTTCCATCCCTTTAACTCAGTATCCATTCATCACTCAGAAATTGTTTGGGTCTAATCAAAGAATACCGAGCCTCCATGCCTTTATCCCTACCTCACCTCCATCCCAAACTGATGAGATTTCCTCCCTTTGGCGAGAGATTTCAATTTTCTGCCAAAACCCTCACCCGTCCCTCAGAGCAGTGACGCCAAGTCATGGAAGATTGCGAGACGGACCAATTCATTCACTCCAAACCCGACATTTAGAAGGAAAGTGGGGAGGGGAGAGAATAAATAAAGAAGAGGGAGAAAAAAAAAAAGACCCTCTGATAGGGTTCACGGCATATGTCTTTCTGTTGTGCGTCTGACAGCATGCATTGTGGGCTCCTGACAGGACAATTTCAAAGCCACTTGATGCCTGCTCAGTTCCTCCCAACCGCGAGTGTCAGAACTGACACAGCAGTACAGAGAAAACCCCTAATAAACTTCGACCACGGTGGTTGATTAAGAGGGTGAGATTCGAGGTTTCGATCCACAAAGAAAGATCGGCAGCTGGAAAGTTTAGAGCTCCTCTGGCGATGAGAAAAATCGTTTGCTGTTAAAGTTTTAATTTGGTACTCTGGTCTTTTATTTAAAAGCAGATTATTTAATCATGATTGAGCGGATTTTAAATTATGTTACGTCAGCATTGGTAGTTTTCTTTAATACTACTAATTAAAAAAATAATCAAAATCACAAATTATTTAAGATTTTTTAAATAATAAAATAAGGCTTCTTCGCAAAAATAAATGAACAAATATATAAAACTAAGAAAATCGTTTGGTAATCGTCATTCCAAGATTTCAAATCCGAAATATTTACAGTTAAAACACTAAAGAAGAATAACGATATTCAAGTCTTTATTGTTGAAATTCAAACGTTAAGAGGAAATTTAGATTTAAAAAAGGGGGGGGGGGCAGGGGCTAGAAACAAAATGAGCCAAAGTGGTTTTTAATCTCTTTCTCTGGCTCTTTTTTTAAATCAGGGTAAACAAAACAATGATGTCATGCTCATTGATTAGCATGCTTGCATTCTCCGAAAAAACATTTCTTTTTTTCAGATTTCTTAACATTGTGATGTAAATTCAATATAGAAAATTCCATTGGTTGAAAAAGTTCATTAAAACGCACAGAAACACACATTGAGTTAACTTTTGTTTACATTGACCATTATTAAATACTTAATTTGTCTTCTTTTTTTCTTGAAATTTTATTTCCTTACGAGATATTTTGTAGCTGCAAATGAAAAAAATTTTACATTATCTACCTTAAATTCATGTCTGTAATTGCTTTTATTCATGTGACAATTTAATGTCCTGTTTTAAAGACTGAATAATTAAATTCCAATTAAATAACAATCAATTTGTTATGATTTCCGTCAAATTTTTAAAAACTTTTTTAAACTAATTTCTGGCTGCAGAATTTTTTTTTTTTTCATTAACACAAATTAGACCAATTATCACTTCAATCAAAGGTAAATGTTTTTAAGGAATCATTTTCGGATACCTTTTCATATTAAAACTTCCGCTTCACAAGCAGCATTCGAAATGGATAAAGATGAATGTTTTTATATCCTCTAAACAATTCTTGTCCTATAATGAACCTTGCGCTCCCCGCTACTTCATAACAAGAGAAATGTTACCCTCAACATTCTTAAAAGCAAAAATTATTGAAAATATAAGTTAATTAAAACTAAAATTTTTATCTACATCATCCAAAAATTTTATCTTACAAAGATGATTTTATACTGTAATAATTTTTTTAGAAAAAATTACCTTTCTAATGGTAATTAATTTTCAGTTTCAATCCCGTATTTTATCTCTAATTTTAATACTTTTGCCACAATTTAATTTGAAACACAGAATGTAATGATGCTTCTATTGTTACAATAAATTCCAAGTTAATTTCATTGTTTTATCAAAACATTTCATCGTGTGCTTTTAGCAATGTTAAAAATTAGATTTTAAAAATACGTTTTTTTAGTCAATAATTTTAAGCAAGCTTTTCACTTCCACTTTATTTTGTAGTACATAAACATATTGATTTATACGGTCAGTAATTTGTATTTGATTGATTTAATCTACTTTATTTTGTAGCATATACGCATTTTGATTTGTGCACTCAGTAATTTGTATTTGATTTCATCAGCTTTATTTTGTAGTATATACACATTTTGATTTGTACGCTCAGTAATTTGTATTTGATTGATTTCATCCACTTTATTTTGTAGTATATACACATTTTGATTTGTGCACTCAGTAATTTGTATTTGATTGATTTCATCCGCTTTATTTTGCAGTTTATTCGCCTTTTGATTTGTACACTCAGTAATTTGTATTCGATTGATTTCATCCGCTTTATTTTGTAGTATATACACATTTTGATTTGTTTTGATTGTTTTTTGATTAATTTCATTAAGTTTATATTTTTTACTTTTTTAAAATAATACAAGGAAATTTTAAATAAATGCCTCCCTTATAAATAGTTAAACAACCAAGAAAACCAATATTTCGAGTGAATAAATCGGTCGCCAAAGGCAGCTTGTTATTTACATAATTGACATTTTTTTCGATGATTATTCTGTTAAAGGAAACTAACTTAAAACCATATTTTTCTTTTACGGTTTCATATTTAATCTACTTGCTGTTTAATAAAGTCATAAATTGTAAAGTGTCTTCTTTTTAACTGCTTCCCGTTTACTTTCCGTTATATAGAACTCTCGAATTAAGAGAGAAAGAGAGAGAGAAAAAAAATGTTTGAGAAGAAAAGAAAGGAAAGCGACATTATAAAAAGCTTTGAGAGTGCATGATAAAAACGGCTTACGTACCAGTTACTTGCTCTAGAGAGTACGTCGATGTCGGTTGCTGTAAAACGTAGATTTTTTACCCCCCTTTGTTGTTCGCACTCACTACAGCATACAAAAATTTTTCAACCATCGCTCCTAGTACATCTGACGTGTTTGTTACACACCATTTAATGTGACGCGACGTCGCTACACTTCCTTTTTTGCAAGCCGCAACCGCTCTTTTTTTTTAAATACTACTAAATACGCATTTCACTTAAGATCTTTGACAAGCATGCAAAGCATGGCGTGAAAAATTACTTCACGTCAAAACCACTTTTTCATTTATTTTTCGCACCTTTAAAGAAAAATTTCTTTTCAAGCTGCGCCTCAAAAAGTGCAGTACAAACGGATGAAGGAGGGGAAAAAAAAAGTCCAAGTAATAATAAAAGAACTGAGCCAGGAACCCTATTGATAAAGCAAATTCTGTTGCTTGGTAGACGCGAAAGACATGAAGCGTAAGTATGTTTCAATCAATGTTACCAGGTGCAGTTTTGCAAGGGGGGGAGGAAATAATAAAGCTTTTTAGGACTATTTTTTAGGTACTGGAGCATGATTTTTTTTTTTCGCACAGCGAGTAAGTCCAGTAATAGTTAAATACTTGGAAAAGAATGCGTCTCTGGTATGGTTTTAAAAAGTATGCTTATTATAAAAACATAAACGTCGTGTTAGACGGGGAAATGATTAATGGTGATTATTTCATGACAGAAAAATAAGGAAAGATTGCACAATATAAGTGAAGCGGTATTTTTTTTTTTTCACATGAACTGAAACGAGACTGCAATAATTTGCTGTCATAGTAATAGAATTGGTAAGAGCAGTGGTATAGTGCCAGGCATTAGCAAATTTAAGGTAATTTATCAATAATCCCATTATTGGTCCATTTATAATATTTAAGTGTATAGTACTTAATAAATAACTTTGAGGTTTTTAAGAACTACAGTTCAAAAAGATGGGCTTTACTATGGGACACGTGTCAGAATAGAGGAATTGTAAAAACCTCGTCTCAACTGTCGAGCAATTTGTCACTAAGCATTTACTTCTAAAAATGAGTATTCGGCGATTTGGCGAGTAACATGTTTTCTTAATACAGGAGTAACACTCTAAAGTTTCATGCGATTTATTGAAATTAAAAGATATGTGTGTATGGACTATGAAGTCTGAGACTGGTATCGAAGTATCCAATTGTCACTTGTTATTACTACATCAACGATACATCAGCGAAATAAATGAACAACAATGGATTTCCAACGTATTTCTTCAACATCTAGAGCCACGTTCCGACGTCCTGTCCGCGCCTTAAGCCGCTTTCTAACTACCCATGCGTCTGCAGACATGGCACACTTTCTTCTCTTGCGATTTTCCGGGATCCTTTGATGTTTGTTCAGTTTGCCGACAATTTGCGAGAAACTCCCGACCGACGTCCACAGATAGGGATGGTCATACAATGGGTCAGTTGGAAGATTTACGACCATATCCGTAAAGGCCATAGGTCGCTAGAACGCGGCTTAAATAGACTATGAAATCCAAAATTTGTATCGAATTTTCCAATTGCCATTTGTTATTCCTATGTGTACTTTACACCAGACAAATGAATAAGCAACAATGGATTCCCAACTTATTCCTTTGACATTTTAGCAGGAGGGATCATTCTAGCACGAGAGACGCGTGTTCGAAATCACTGGATGTGCAGTAATCATTCAGAGTTTTATCTATGACCAAAGAAAAAAGTTTTATCGCCCAGTAATTTATCATTCACTTTTCAAACAGTCAGGCATATTCAAAAGAGGAACTGCAGCAAAATCCCTTGAATCCTAAAGAATTGCTTGACTCAGTTCTTCATTATTCTCTTTACAATTGCTGTTTAAGGATTTATGGCATATTCACAAAGCACCATTAAGTTAAGCGGCAGTCCCACGATCGGAGAATCTTCAGACGGGCCACGCGTTCCCGTTTCGACCCCTCTGGCGGTTTTCTGTTTTCCGGTCGTGGGACCGCCACTTAGCCTTACCATTTAGACCATCATCCTAAGTTAGCAGTCCTATAGTTAACTAAAATAGAGGAATTTGTCACTTGTCACTTAAAAGAACTCACACTCACCGTTGTAATTTACGAGCAAGAGGGGTCCTTGCCAGTTCGAAAAACCCAAACGGCAGTGTCGTGGTTCCTTCGCATCAAGGTTGGAGGGGATCTTCACAGTATGTTGTTCAAAGATAGTCATTATGAAGAAGAGGTTCCATTGTCAAGAAATTTGTCACTTACAACTATAACAACCGACAAATTGTTGGTAAATTGGCTAAACAACAAAGCACCCCAGAAAACCGCAAGAGAGGTCGAGGGAGAACGCGTAGCCCGCCTGAAGATTCTTCGGTCGTTGGAATGCGGCTTAATGCGTATACTGAGAGACGAGTAACTCCACTTCACGTAACATCTGACTCTACCTTTGGTCTAACCCCTCGTTACAACAATAATCATTGGGGGTTTTAATGATTTATTGAGAACTACAGATACTCCAGAACTATTATTTTTATTTATCCTATCATCTTAATTAGTTGTGAAAGCAGGTAATTTATCACACATAACATCTGCTTTCCATTGGCTACTGTAATACACAAGTACAAGGGATGATTTCCGAGTAGGTAGTTGCCTAGGGCCGTTAGTCTAAAGAAAAAGCCGCAGTGAGTGAAAGTGAGTCGATTGAAAGCTTCATTTTTCTTGTTGCCAAATAAAAGCTACCAATCAATAAATTATAAAAAAATATTAATTTTATTAATTATAAAATATCAAAAATATAATAATATTTTATAAAGTATAATCGATCAGAATCCGATGACATTCATTATGTTTACTTAGTTACTACTAGCTGTACAAACAAACAAATATATTTTTTTATACTTTTAAAAAAATTGACTAAAATATAGCATGCTGTTTAAGTTAAAAAGGTAGTTAAAATTGTGTTGAAATGTGAGACTAAATTCACCAGTTGTTAGAAGAAAGGTCTCATAACATAGAATTTTTAGGGTCTCAATAGGATTAAATACGATGCTGGATAAGCAGCAGTGGTTCTTTAACCTTCTTTCGACATTGCATTTGAAGGTTTTTAGAACATAAGGTACATATCTAAACCTAAGATTTATTGGAAGCAAATTTTATTACGATTGATTTGACATTCATACCTCAAAAAGCTATTATCAACATCTACTTATTTTAAATGTAAGATTTCTAAAGATTTATTTAAATTTACAGAAGCCCAAGACGATTATTATCATTTTAACTCAGGACCTAAGGTCTTTAAAGTATTAGATGTAAATGTATATTTTACTTTCTCACAGAAAGATGACAATAAATTTAGCCTCGATTTAATTGTACGGTACCTTGGATAAACTTGAATTCTTCTTTGGAGGAGTTGCCAATTGTGATCACACAATAAATGGTACGAAAAGGGCATCTGGTGAACCTATTATTTAGAGCAATTTTGGCAAGATGATGAAAATCTAGTACCTATATTTAGGTCTTTCTGTTATTTTGCATTGATCAATTTTTATTTATTTTGTTTTATTCGGATACTTTGTTAGGTGCTACCAGCTGCATTAGAGCAATTCCTATTTAATAACCAACACTTTAGAGTCAGTCATTTGTTTTAATGTGGTTGAGTCCATAAGTTTGTTTTAAAATTTATTGGTATCCTTTATAAATATCACAAAATTCTATTCAAATGTTGTTCTTAATATACATACTTATTCTAAATATATTATGAATTTAACGTGTTCGTCTTTGTAACACACTGACAGAAGTTATTTCCTTGTCTGAGATGTTAGGATTTCAGAACAGTCCGAATTTTTCGCAGGAAATTGAGTTATTCATAGAAATGCCATGTGTATATTGTTTGACAATATCTGGTAATGTTTCCTGACATGTTGAGTATAACAGCTATTTTTTATTTATTTTGTTTTATTCGGATACTTTGTTAGGTGCTACCAGCTGCATTTTAAATAGTTAACAAGCAGTTTATCATCATCCATCAATTTCTTTCTGTTAGAAAAGAAATATTTTAACTTTTTGACTTTTTTGAACCCGCTAACCACGCTAATTGATTGCTTTTTGTTTTTTCCAGTAAATCAGTTTTGACATTTCAAATATATTTGTGAATAATTTATACAAATGAGTAAAATATTTCTTAAAGAGAATATTTGTTAACGAATAATTTGAATTTGGTTAAAGGGAAACAGTAATTAGCGTGTTGGTTTGTGACATCACTAAATCAGAAGAAAAGGAAACGTGTCAGGTAGAAATGGATTGAAAATCTGTGGGTTGTTTGTTTTAATTAATTACTTTTTTTGAGAAAGGGAAAAGTGTGGGTGTGATTGAATCTTAAAGTAGTCTTAACAGAAATTATGTAAAGAAGGAAAAGATAGGAGACTTGAAATAAAACTTGACATAATGGATTTCTATTTTGATGGAATTTGTTTCCGTTTAGCAAGCAACAAATATGGTTGAAGGAAAAATGAAACTTGGGATTTTTTTTTTCTCATCCTTATAATATATAGTTACAAGGAATCTTTTTTTCTCCGTATTAATGTAATATGAATTATAGATTCAATATAACGGATTTCTAATTTGACGGACAGGTTTCATTTACATTCGAATGTAGTTGAGCAAAAAATGAAGCCTGAGATTTTTTCTGATAATATAAAAGTTGCAAGTTACACTAGTTTACCGTTTATACACATTTAGGTTACTATTACATTAAATGGATTTTTCTATATACATTACTTTTGATATTTTTAAGAGTAAATGTTTTAAATAACGCAATATCAGCTTTAACAAGATTAAAACATCGCATTATAATGTTTGATCTAAAGATTCGAATCACATTTGCATTCTTTTCATTAAATATATATTGTACAAAAACATGTACACTTTTTTTTTTCATTGAATCCAGCGATTATTTGTCAGATATAAACAAATTATTAAATTAACAAATAATCAAACAATCAGTTTAGATTTAGGAAAAAGATGAATCAAGTCATGTCTCTTGCGTAATATTTTGCTCTTTCAAGACAAAAATAAAATATGATTTACTGCCACAGAAATATTCTTAAAACATACCTATAATTTAAATCTCCGAAGGTTAAATTTCCACTCTAGAGGCGCCATATTATCCTTATTTTAACGATGCCAAATACTAAGGAAATGTTAGAATAAACGAAACCAGTAAATCAAATTTAATAATATGAGAAATAGCCAACAATAAATCTGTAAGCAAAAGCCATTAAAGTCGCTGGATGCCGTTTTACTCACTCTTTACAGGAAACCCAATAGCTTTAAAGGTAGTTTTGGCTGTTGCGAACTTCGGCGAAGAATTGTATAAAGTTTTCCGAGTAAAATATAGCGGTATTGTTTGTATTCAACGTATGTATAAATTGTTTCTTTTTTCCGTCGTATATTACTGCAGTTTTTGCTCGTTTTATTGATCGCTCTTTTTTTTTTTTTTTTACTTTTTTCCCCAGTTCATAGCACGATTGTGCTCGCATGGTCATACATCAGATCTAAACAATGTCGTCTGCTACGAGTAAGTCGTTTAGTTGTCAGCCATTTCCTTTTCGGATTATTATTTTGCTTAGTTCCTTTTTTATGCGCACGGTGGACGCGTTCGAATGCGAAATGAAGCAAATTATTTAATTCTAAACAGGTTCTTGTTGAAATTTACGATGCGCCGAAATGAAGGGGAAAGCCCACAAATTGCTAAAGTCTCCTCCAAAGTCCGCTTTTTATTGCAAAATTTTATATATACGTATAGGCATATATATACAGGGTGATTATAATTAAAGTTCCACTTTAAAATGGTCATAAAAGAAAAACCACTGGGCCAAATGTTATCAAACTTGGTAATGGTTTAAAAAAGGGCATGGAAATTTCTTCTCCACAAAAAAAAAAAAAAAAAAAAAAAAACTTATTGTCAGGGGAGAAATGGCGCTGTATGCAATATTGCTAAGCAAAATAGGATATGAAGATATCGGATTAAAATGCATTTAGTCGCTTCTGAAACATGTTACAAAGCATGTCACGCAACTAAGCAATCACAAGCAATCAATCTTTTAACAAAATGTAAGCAGAAAATAATTATGTAAATTATATCAATTGGAAAATTTTCGTTAAAAGTATTTTGCATCAGTTTTTTTAAATTAAATTTGCTTTCAATGATCATTATGTTACTCATTTTCTTGTTTATTTTCCAACTTTAAAATGGAAATCAGATATTTCGGGGGGAGTGAGGATAAGAAATTTCTATTCACCCAAAAACAGGTTGGGAATGGAAAAAAAAAAAAAAAATCTTTGTGTCTTATATTTTGGTTTAACTATGTTATCATAAGTAGTTGAATTCAGAAATGTGATTTTATCTCGAATTTTTTAAAAATAATTTAATTTTTTAAATTTTAGTTGTACTTAATGCTATCCGTTATCAACTACAATCAATGCATTTATATTCAACATTCCTAATTGCTTTTAAATTTGTTTAATTAACTTGATTAATTAAGCTAGTTCCAATCTTTATCTCAATAGACTTTTTATAATATAATAATTAACTATTGGAGTATATTGCAAGACATTTTTTTTCGATAACTTTAAAATGGTTGTTTTAAAATCTATATTTAGAGTTTGTTCTTCATTGTATAACTGCGCCCAGCTGATCTTGTACTAAAAATTTCTTTTCCACACACACACAAAAAAAATGTTAGGGGAGAAATGGCGTTGCATTCAATATTGTTAAGCAAAATAGGACATGAAAACATCGAATTAAAATGCATTCAATCACTTCTGAAACATGTTACAAAGCATGTTCAATGTGGTGTCCACCATTTTCAGGAAACAATTTAAATTGCATTTTTGCATTCCCAACAGGTACTCTTAGCATATCAGGAGGAATGTTACGCATACGTCAGTGTATCCCATCTTTCAGTTCCACCAAATTGTTTAATTAACACCACAAACAGTGCTTTTGAGATAACACACATTGAATTTACTTTGTAACACGTTTCAGAAACGATTAAACACATTTTAAACCGGTGTCTTCAAGTCTATTTTGCTTAATAATATTGATATAGCGCAATTTCACACCTGCTGGTGAGTTTTTGAACTTATTATTATTATTATTATTATTTTTCAGAAAAGAAGTTCCCATGACATCTTTTAAATTAAACTATTACCAAGATTGATATCATTTGGTCCAATAGTTTTCCTTATACGATCATTTCAAAGTGGAACTTTAATTATAATCACCCCGCATGTATAGAGAGAAAGATAGATTAATTTTTTAGATTTATTTTTCTAAACAAATGAAGTTAAATGAAGCATATTTAAATAGTCTTTTCTTTAAAATTTCGTTTAATAAACTACAATTTTTGATTAGAAAAGTGTGAAATCTCTTAACAAATGTACTCTGGACTTTAATAATGAGATATCCTATCAGAATCATTGCTATTGAATTTGAGCGTCTATTGCATAACGAAAATTCGAACTCGCAACCTAAGGGACGCGAATTCAGCGCTCTACCAGCCCGGCCTATGCGCCAGATATAGACTATATTACATCAATGAGTTAAAGGTGCAAAGACATTTGGGGATTTTTATGAATAATAATAAGGATAACACGATTCGAAAAGAAAGAAAAAAAAAAGAAATTTGTATTTAAAGAATCTACATTCATGAATCTTTCTTATTCACATAATCAGACTGCCACATTCCACTTCTATTTGTTGTAGAAGTTGAAAGTGAGGATTCTCTTCAATCTACTTTTTCAAATTAATACTTTTAAGCACTTTTTTAAACTCTTGAATATCAGTTATTAATTGACGTGTCAAAGAAATAGTATTGTTCATTTTTCATTTTCTTTAAAGTGAATCAGTGAAATGTGAGCATGCTATGCGACCATTTTAGTATGCACAATAAGCTGTCGATTATCTGAGGTCCTTTGTGGTGAAAATCCTGTATAAAATATCAATTAGAAATAAAAAAAAAGATTTGATTTTAGAATAAAAAGCAAAATCAATTGGTCAATTTTATTTATAAAAAAAGTAAAAGAATAATTTTTTTTATTTTTTAAGTCATAATTGCATGGAGAGACTTCCTACTATAATTAATACTTTTTCCATAAGCATTTTCATACTGACTTGCATTTTTCGCTTCCATTTCCGGAATTTTTACAGAATTCGCCGGTCTACAATCGTCACGTCACTCGTGATCGCGAGTAATCGTGAATTTACTACATATCGTATCTGATGCTTCATATCAACAAATTTCATTAAATTTATATATTATTCATTCATTAAAAGAAAATGCATATAATAGAAAAAAAATTTACTTACAGAATGCCTTTCAAACTGAGGAAGAAACACGCAAAAAGTTATAAGATCTTAGGTATTTAGTAAGCGAAAGAGAAAAATCTAAAAATTTCAACAAACGTACCGAAAATTAAGAAAGTGTGAAGTCTGGAACCCTAAAAACATTAAGAATGTACAAATTTAAAAACCAAATTCATCCTCAAAAACTTCTAAAAACCCATTATGAATTTAAATTTTGAATATAATCAAGCTTAAAAAGCATTAAAATTTGAAATCCGATTATAATTTTAATATAATTAAACTCATTGTGGCTATTTATGTATTTATGTGTGTTCCTTATATCCTCCTAAATGATTGATTCGGTCGATTTCAACCAATATTTGTAAATTTACTCTATAAGACAAGAGAAATAAAGCTGCTGACTGTCAGAATTGCAGAAATTAGTTGAATATTTAATTAATTAGAAATTTATCGAATTTTTGCCTTTTTCTGCTTGAACTTCGGAGCAAACTATTTTAGAAGAAATATTTTAATACCATCTCAATATATTGAAACTTTAACTTTTTAAGTGACACCAAATTATTTTATGCCACTACATTTTGATATAATTTTTTTCTTTAATGGACACGTAATCTTTTAAAATTTAATGTAGACAATTACGAAATATGGCAACAGAAAAATTCTAACTTACTTTTTTTTTTTTTTGAAATTTCTGTTTTATATCTTTTGTAAATTTTATTATTGGCTTAAAGTAGTTATTTAACGATGCCTAAAGGAAAGAATAGAATCATGTACTATTTCGTCTAACGATTAGAAATGTCTAAAATCTAAGGGTAGTCAATCATATAGTATAACATAGTAAAAGGAATGTGTTTATAATAATAATTTATACAAAATTCATTTTTATATTAAAAATATACATTATACTATATTTTAAAGTATTTTAATTCCCAACAATGCCAGGTATATTAACTACTCAATCATAAAAGCATTAAAAACGCATTTCAAATATAAACGGCTAATGCATTCATTCCTAAAAACCGTTAAAAATATAATTAATAAATTAAACGACTCAATTGTTTAGTCATTTGCCGTGTCTTCACTTGAATCGTTTCTATACCGAACAATACTGAGTATATTAACTAAACAATAATAAAAGCAAAATAATAATAATAATAAATAAATAAATAAAAACTGCATTTGAAATATAAGCGACTAATACATTCAATCCTAAACTTTTTTTAAAAAAATACATTAATAAATTATTTTAAAAAATACATTATAAATTATTTAATTATTTCTATTCATTTTATTTTTTTTTTAAAAATCAGAAAATTTATTGAATGTTTTATAAATTACAAAGTTGATGGATATTTGATTATTGCTTAGTATCAGATCATTACTTGAATCCCCAACATTTTTCGCCAATCTATTAAATATAAGAAATCTCTATATGTGCTTATTTTAAAATAAAACCTTCAAATTTTTTAATTCTAAATAGATTTTAGTCGAAATTTATGTTGAGTCCAGCCGAAGGAAAATGCAAACAGAAATTGTTACAATCTCCTCCGACGTCTCGCAATAGAAAATGTTGTATCTTGGACATCATATCAAGCTCTTAATCGATTAATCACAGACGACTAAAGGTGATTAATGGTTGTCCGATAAATGGATAATAGTGATTAATTTCAAATGGAGGTTGACGTTCCTTTATCGTAATAACTTCCTCATTAAAATTAACTATTGATTTAATTTTTGCGCATGCAGAAACAGGGTGTGGTCAAACAGGAGACAGTCATTATTCCTCAGCCATTGGGCATAATTTTTCAGTGTCACTCCTGGCGCCTTGATGCGATGTCTCGCGCAGACATAACACCCAGGCGGAAAAACTAGCAAGAAACGCTTGTTGTTTTTACAGATCCGTGGACAACTTGAAGTAATCAATCAAGATACGTGGTTCTGGGAAATGAAAATGGGAGTGTTAGTTTGAAAATGAATGAAACATAAGAATTTGAAAATCACATCAGTCAATTTTGCTGTTTCTGCAGACCGCAGATGCAGATTTTTTCCCCATTTTTTTTCACTCTCTATTCTATTCTAAATACAGACTTTTAAAGGTATAATCATGAGATTTTATTCCAGTAAAATGGTCACGGACATCAAGATTTTAAAGTGAAATTTAAATTCTTGTGGCACATTTTTAGTAATTTCTAATAACTACTGAGATTTCTTGCGGATCATTTATTTCTTATACTATTTCTTTTCATTTAAGGAAAAAAAAATCTGCTCTAGACAAATGTGAAAAATGTGACTGCATTATATAATTTCCTAATTCAACTAACTTCAATATTATTATTGATAAATTTACAATACCATTTTCAATTAATTAATTACTTTCATTAAGTATATAACCTGAAAAAGAATAATGATTTTTTTTTCCAAATGTTTTCCGTACAATTAATTTCGAAATAAAAAAAATTCTGTTTTCAGTGGATATATGCAAAAATGCTGTTCCTTCAATGTATATATATTTTTTTAAATAAAAGACAAGTTAACACACCCGACATTGTTTGGGATTAAAATCCTTTCTAGAATACCATTTTTACTATAATTTTTTTTGACTAAAATATTATAATATACAAAATCTTTTATTGTGTGAAATGCATTTTTTAAATTAAAATTAAAACCAAAATTGAATCAAAATATTTTTTAAAGTCCTTGATAGTTTATTTTTTTTATAAAATATTAATATTTGCTATATTGGCACTGTAAATTGTGTTGATAAATGTTAACTTATAAAAAGGTTTTAAAGAATATTTTGTGACAATTAATATTTTTATCGATAAAAAAAAAATCTCCTTTTAAAGGATTTCTTTTGAATTTTGCTCTTGTGATCTGCCAACAGCTCTTCATATGCATATTCTTGATCATATATATAAGTATATATAGGGATAAGTAAAGGAATAATTTCTTTTTTTCAATATCGTCTGCGTTATTATTTTCGTTTTAAAAAAATTCATAGTTAATGAAAAAAAGATTGCAAAAAATAATAAAATCGGTATCATTGAAAAGGTCAAGCTTTGTATTTTTAGATGCCATAAAGGCATTTTTCTGGAGAAATTTTTTCTAACTGTGGGTAAAAGATAAAATGTTTTATTAATTTCTAATTAATTGAATATTTAATTAATTTTTATGTCCATCTGCAAGATGTGCAGTGGCTTTCGCAAGATTATAAAATTAAATTTGAGCAGTGCTTTTGATGTGTATCGCTTGAACCATAAGATTTAATCATCCTTTATGTCGTTAGCTCCTTTTATAATGTTTGATTCTTTTCTGTCATTCGTTCAACTACATAAAAATCAACTGATTATTTTAAATTAAATTTTGTCCAATTTTGAGGAGATTCATAAAAAAATTATTACTGTTAATTGTATTGATTACTTCCTTCAAAAGAAAGATATTGTTGGATTCTTTCTAGATGAAATACCCCATATTTTGGACGAAACATTTGTTTGCTACAAATTATTTCCCTTTAATTATTAAAATCTTTCTTTACGGCAAACCGCAATCATTAATTCACACATCAGAACGTCTAGAAATACATCTCGGATTGAAAACTATTTACTTTTAAAAGTAATTACCACTCCATATTTTATCAAGCTTTTGAGAACTGCTGATTGAAACGTCAAAATCTTGATTAACGATGCCATTCTCCAATTTCTAAAACTGCTATGAAAAGGAAAGACAACGATTTTTATAAAATTATGCTTGCGTCTGTTCAATTTTTACTCGGCCATTAAACGGCAGAATAAAATGCTCCATTCAATAACAGAATAACAACGTCTGGAGAAAAAAAATGTATTATTTCACTTGAATCCATTCCCTCGATGAAAAATTATTGTTACAGCTTAAAGCTCCGACAATCATAACTTCATAAAACGCCGGCTTTAAAAGCAATAAATTATGATTAACCATTGTTACCCTTTTCCCTTTACAGTAGTCATTTCGATTCAAAGGAAGTAGAATTGCAACATATTATAATGCGTTTTTCATAAGATACGGCAGCCAATATTCACGCATGCGCGAGTTCGTGACTGTTGCCACTTGAGTGGAGCTTTTATCTTCCGGCGGGAAAAAATAAATGGATCGCGTGATGGTGCCAGTTTTCCAACCTGAAAACGATAATTTAGGTGCGAACGCGAGTAGCTTAGCTAGTTAGTGTTTTTTAATGCTTTGATTTAAAGTCTGCGGATGTCAAACCCTTGTTCTTTAGACGCTTGTTACAGCGGCTTTTTAAAATTTTTTTTAAAGGGATTATAGAACTTTAGAAGAATAAGGCTAAACCGCGCTGTTTAAGCTTTTATTGCAGGCGCTGCTAGTGTTGTAAATGAGAGGATATTTTTAGAATTCCATTAGTCATCGAGTTTATGACTGCACTTAAAATAAATAAATTCTTGCTTATATCTGCTTATTTCACAGGGTTAACGACTGGTAGAGAAACTCATATTTGTCCAAGAGGATTTGTAAAAAAAATTACGACTTCTCAAATGGTGTTGTGCGGAATTTAAAAATACATTTTATTGTTTACGCCTTATGAATTTTTCTCGTGAATTTTGTGAGCATTCACTATTTATTTTCACGAGAAGAGCGTTTTATTTGAACAGCCCAACCCTAGATGTTTGATTTAGATGGAAATTCAAATAGTTTTCCTGGAAAATGCACAAAAGCCATGCAAAATTTGCATAAAAGTGATCGTCAATAAACTTTTTTTTCTCCATATTTATCTTCTTTGACACTTTAGCATTATAAGCTATAGTTATGCAATTAAATTTTTATGGATCTTTTGTGTTTTAAAATCAGATATAAAAATTTTATTTTTATGAGTTTAATAACCTTAAAAAAAGAAAAGAAATCTTTCAGATTGTATGGAAAAATAATTTTTGAATGAAAAGAAATTTCTCATTTTTAATATTTAAAATAGTTGCAGAATGTATAAGAGATGTAAAACTTAAATGCAAATTTGAAAATAATTATTGTAAAAATATCTATGGCAATTAAGAATACTTAAATTTATTCTTTAATTTAAAACTTTCTAAACTGTAAATTGTGAAACAGCAACTGTAAGCAAAAAATATTTAAGTAAGAAAGCTTTAGCAGAACTAAGCAATCGCAGGCCAGCAATTTTTTAACAAAATGTAAGCAGAAAATAATTATGAAAATAATATCAATTGAAAAATTTTCATTAAAAGTATTTTGTATCAGTGTTTTTAAAATTCAATTTGCGTTCAATAATCATTATGTTACTCATTTTCTTGTTTATTTTCCAACTTCAAAATGGAAATCAGATATTTCGGGGGGAATGAGGATAATAAATTTCTACTCACCCAAAAACAGGTTGAGAAAGGGGGGAAAAAAATCCCTTCGTGTTCCATATTTTGGTTTAACTATGTTGTCATATGAAGTTGAATTTAGAAATGTGATTTTATCTCGAATTTTTTAAAAATAATTTGATTTTTAAATTTTAGTTGTACTCAATAATGCTATCGGTAATCAACCACAATCAATGCATTTATATTCAACATTCTTAACTGTTTTTAAATTTATTTAATTAACTTGATTATTTAAGCTAGTTCCAGTCTTTATCTCAATAGACCTTTTATAAAATAATAATTAATTATAGGAGTATATTGCATGACAATTTTTTTCGATAACTTTAAGTTAAAATGGTTGTTTTAAAATCTGTATTTAGAGTTTGTTTTTTATGGCATAACTGCGCCCAGCTGATCTTATACTATTTCATCTGTTAATAATACATTATTGATGCAATTATGACAAATTAATTTATTATTCATCAATTTTTATTTAATATGAGTGTATGGTTAATATGATTAATCTATATCATTAATAATAACCGTTTTAAAAGTTCTTTTAATATTAATAATAATCAATGAATCAAATTGACCGAAAAATATAAAGAATGTTCACTGGTATCGTTGCCCAATAGTTAATTTCTAAATCCTTGGAGTTGTGAATGTGCTTGCACTTGAATAAATCTTTTAATTGACACAATTAATTATATTTTATATTGTTTGAATCAATAAATGCACTGCTGAAAAATTATGAAATTTAAACTATAATTCAATCCTTAGGCTTATTAGCCATATTAAACTTAATGTGATATCTTGAACAAATAAACAAAAAGAAGAAAAATACTCCTTTATGACTGAACCCAAACGAATTATAGAACTTAAAATTTAGTATTTGAAATGAATATTGACCATTTCGAGCCGGCATCGCCCGTTGATTTGAAACGACCCTTGATATGATAAAATTTAATTGAAAGATTGATATTTAAAGATTCTTAACTTGGTCAATTTTTATCACAGAATAATGGAATTATTTTTTGTAAAAATTTGTTAAGAATTTTTTAATGATTCTATCAAACATATTAGTAAGAATATTTTATTAAATATGACAATTAGGATAGAGGGCCTATATAAAATGTTAAAAGTTATATTTTTTAACACTGTATTTACTGATTCAAAGAACATGAAATATGATTCTGAAAATCATTGAAAGTATTTTCCCAACTTGATTATGCTTATTTTTGACACACTAGAAATTGGTTGATGGGACAAAATTAGAGTGCACATCTTTCAAATGAAACGAATTTTGAAAAAGGAATTCCCCATTTGTGATTATTTTTCTTTAATTCATCTCTTACTCCTGAGAACATAGTGTACAAAACTGTGAAATTACTTCTAGAGCTGGTAAAAGCAATGAAAATTAAAATTTATTTATTATCATGCCAGAATATGATGTTGTTTTGGTTTGAGATTTTTGAAGTCACAAAATGCACGGGCAAAAAATTATCGATTTATCACTTTTGAGGCATCAATCTTCCGCTTTTAGAGTTATTACAAAATGATAAAGAAAGTTGTCACATTTCGCAACTTATCACCAACAAAAAGTTACAACTTGATGTGTATTGCCGCCATGTACCCGATTCTCCTGGCTGGCCAATAGAGAGTAGAAGAAAAAAATTTTGACCTCGAAAAATTTTGAGAAGGGAAATAATAATAATAATAATAAAACCTCTCTTTTTTAAATATCGACATATGCCTAATCTGATAGTCACGTGATTGTTTCAAACCGGTTTAAGCTGCTTAATGACTTAAATTAAATAAGACAAACAATGATTTTAAAAATAATAATGTTCTACATGATAACTATAAATTTGCGATAGCAGGTTTAAATTTTATACAAATTTTTTCTTCAACTATTTTATTAATTAATATGATTACAATGCCATTATGTAATGCCTCATTTGTAATACTGAGAATATTTAGTAGTATGGTATTTATAATTAATTTGAAAAGATGCTATCATTATTCTTAGAATTAAAAAAAACAACCGGAAATACTTTTTTAAAATTTTATGTAGATTTTAACTCTTGATAAAACTAATCACCCAAAAGCGTAATTTGCCCTTTATTCAAATTACAATTCAATGAATTGTAATAAAGCTTTCATTGTATATACTTTAATTTTTTTACTACCCATTTTAATTGCATTTTTTAAAAAAAAAGATCAAAAGTACAAACCATCTCTGTCAATCTGGAACACAATCTCTGGGTCACATGTCACACAATTAATCAAATTTTGGTCACTGAAGTCTCATTAACAATCTAACACAGCAATAAGTCACACTTAATTTACATCTTAAAGCATGACAAAGGCAAACTGACACAAAGCAAATAGGCATTTTTAAAAGTTTTTTTTTAACTTAACCCTAAAGCGATTCTCTCTCACAAGCGATGAAAGGCGGCGCGTACTGTAAAAATTTTCCAGCGCATTCTGTGAACGCGCAACTCACCTCCTACGATAATGAAAGGAGAAAAAATTATTCTTCTAACTTGCTATATAAGAAAGAATCAACAGTAATTTATCAATGTCAAACGGTTAATGAAAAGCGGTCCGCCAAATTACACCTCATCTGTCATTTGTTTAGACAATTTTTCCTCCTCAATCTTCCATTTTTTTCCCTTTTTTTTTTCTTTCTCTCTTTCCCTCTCTCTTTTCTTTTATCTCCGTGCGTGTTTGGCATGCACATTTCGAAGGAAATCATATTTCTTGCTCAAAAAAAATTGAAGGCGGTTTGGTGACTTTATCTTCAAACTTAAATTGATAGGTTTTGAAATCTGAAGTCTTTAACAGCAAAGAGAAAGGAAATAACAATATTCTAAGCTGTGTTTGATGAGTTGAAGTTAAGCCTTGACTCAGTTAAAGTCAAATTCAGCGCATTAGATCAATATAAATCTAATTATGTTTAAAGTTTTTTTTTAAAAAAACTTATTCTAAATAAAATAAGAAATATAATGATCAAACGATAATTAAATAAAGAACATTTAAATCGATTTTTAATTGAATATTGAAATTGTGCAATGGAAATAATTTAAAATCTTTTGATAAAAGTTGGAAGGATAAAAAATTAAATGAATTGACAAATTTTAAACTCTAAAATAAATTTAAAAATTATATCTAAATAAAATAAGAAGTATAGAGATCAAACGATAATTAAATCGGCAACATTTAAATCGCTTTTTAAACTAATAGTAAAATTGCGCAACAGAAATAATTCGTTTGATGAAAATTGAAAAGATAAAAAATTAAATGAATCGACCAATTTTAAACTCTAAAAAAATTTTGAAATTTCAAGTTTGAAAAATCAGAAGTATTTTCCTTTCAAACATTTTCCTTTGTTTATGTTTTCTATTTATCTAATTATGTTTAATGCATAAGATAAATTCTAATTAAAATAAAAAAGGAAAAAAAATCAGCAATAATGAAATCAACCAAAACAGCTTTTCTAAACAAGTATTATACAAAAAGAATAAATTAAAATAGCACGATGGAAAGTGGAAAAATCAGTAGTTAAATGAATCGACAAATTTTAAATTGTAGAACAAAATTTAAATTTTTGTTTGAAATATAAGGAATTTTTCTCTCAACTTTGCTGCATAATTATACATATATTGCTTAGAATGTGTGATAAAAAGTGATGTTGATACTTGCAAATATTCCTGAATTGGTCTTAACAATTAACAAACTTCTTAAAAGAATGTTTTTATTTTTTATGAAAAGTCTGGAAATTAAAGCAAAAGTCTAGACTATTATAAGTATGAAAGGCTGGCGAAAAAAGTAATGTAAGCAGAATTTTCGTCATAAAATGGAGGATGGCAGAAAGCAACCGACCCTTAATGATATATATATAAAGAGGTCATAAACTTTCATATGAAACAAAAATTTATGAAATTAAACTATTACGTAGACCTAGACGAGTGGTTCGTTGGTTTTCCCTATCATTTTTAAATATATATAGATGGTTTTATTACTGAAAATACAGAAATGCACAGAATTTCAGAATTCTAGTACAGAGTATCAAACTCCAATATCTTCATGATCCAACATATATAACAGCATGCGATAGTAAATTTCAAAAGGGAATTTCAATCAAGATATGTAGATTTTTAAAATTTGGGGGCAAAAATTGCCCTTTTTTTATTTTTTCTTCCTAAATATAGAATTAATACCTAATCATATGCAAATCATAATCCATTATTGTTCAAATTTGATTTAACAGATACTTGGCAGCCAGGTATGAATACTCTTGAAAACTGGTTATGAGATTATTTATATGTTTAAAAGTATTCGCGAGTAATTATTTTTTATTTATTAAAGGAGTTATGTCACTTATCAAATGCAGAATTTTTTTACACTCCCCTTGAACCAGTTTTGAAATTAATCACTCCTTAATGAGGACAAAATAGCCCTCAAAATAAAAATTTTAAAAAAGTGAAAGCAAAGAAGAAATGGGAGAAAGCACTAATTTTAACATTTTTTTCTCCTACTTTTGGTTGAAATAGGCACATGCGTGTCTAAAAATTAAAACTTTTTCGGAGATTGTAGAGGGGCTCACATAGCTTTACAAATTGTTTATTTGGTCTGTGTTTACATATGGGTTTTATTTCCTTACCTGCATCACTTAGGAAATAAATGACAAATTGATAGCAAATTGATTTTTAGAATTATGAAAAAGTCAAGTTAAATAAAAAAGTTTAAAAATAACTATATACTTTAATTTATATAATACACTTTTATATGAAATTTCTGCTTTCTTTTTGAATACAAGGTAAAATATTTTCTTTACCAGAGGGCATTGTTTCATTTCTCATATAATAGTCACAATTAGATGACAATGAGCATATTTTTTACAAGATTAAATAAAATTGCTAGTCATGATATAAGAAATCTTTAGGTTTCAAATAGTGTAGTAACATCCGAAAATTGCAGATTTCAGAGTGATTTGCATTCATATAAGGCGATAAGGCGTAGCTAATGATTTATAAACTGCTGACAAGGCTACATCAAATACGCTTTTCACTAGATGAATTACCTACACCTTTTTGGATCATAACCCTATCAATCTCCTGTCATATTTTTTAAACTTTTGCTGCATCATTTAAATTTATACGTTCGATACATTGTATTTTATCGCATTAAGATAATAATGCAAGAAAAAGAAGATATTTTTTTAATCAAATTTGATGCTATTTTGCAATATGCTATTGTATATCAATCGCCTATGTTTTGAATACTATTATCTGTTATATTTGCAATCCAATTTAAAGCAGCAAGTAGTTTATTGAAGATACAATAGGTTTTACAATGAGGCTTATTTGTATTGAAATGACATGCGTAGATGCACAAATTTGAATTTGAAAATTCTTTGCATAATTTGCTGGTGAAAAAGGAATATGTGAGACAATTACAGTAAAGTAATTCTAGGTTAAATATTGGATGATATTACTGGTTGAAAGTAACATATACGTTTCTTTCTTTAAATAAGCACGTTTTGAAGCTATTTTTGGATTCATATATGGTATGCTATATATATATGAATATAGCCCCCCAATATTTTCTCAGTTTTATTCTCTGTTGTTTTGATTTCTGATCTATACTTTCTTTCTTGTTTTAGTATTCAATTATAATTTAACTATTACTTGCATATTACATTGAGTAATTATCATTTCTACAGGGCATTAGTATATTATGGTAAATATTTTGTTTTGTAGTTTAATTATTCTAAATTATATTATTATTCTACTTATAATTTGAATTATCATCGGGAACTAATAATTGTCACAACCCTCTTTTACAAGGAGTCTTGGAGTGACATGTTTGGACATTTTCCTTCAATCAAGTGCAGGCATCCTTAGCTGGGATTTTTAGATTTTTGCTGGGAATAATGGAAATTAACCCAAAACCTATTAACAGTGCATATATGATTTCTGAAAATAATTAATATATAAAGGAAATATTTTGGAACATTTCTTTGGCGAATTTCCCTTTGTAAATAATTATTACTTGTTTTAATTGAGAGGCAATAGTTTGTATCTTATGATTCGGGGAGAGGGTAAATAGTCAGAGGCGATTTTACAGTCATGAATAAATATTGAGTGTCTTCTCTTCTTTTGGATTGCATTTTCTTTCGTTAATTCTCACGTTGGCATTTTGATTTTGAGCATTAAGAGTATTGATATTAAAAATATTGCTTTAGTTAAATTAATTAAATTTAATGAACTGCATTTTTTCACAACGAAAAACCATTTTATCTTAAATTACACAAGCATTCTGATTGACTATCTACATTTTCAAAGCTTTAATTGTCGAAAATCAGTCAAGTTGTTAAAGTTTAATTTTATAATACTTTTTGAAAACTGAGAACAAAAGGTGATGACGAGCATTGATTGCATATCTAAATATCATAAAATTTCGAATGAAATAAAAATTGGCGATATCGGCTGAATAATTGAGGTATGACGTAGTTTTTCCCCTCTAAAGAATGCATAAAACGTTACAATTTTTCTTATTTCTGTAAAAAAAATGAAAAACAGAAAAGGGGGACAGTCTCTTTCTGATAACATATCCAGCGGTTATCAGCTTTTATATAAAATAAAAATTGGTAAAATTGGACCAGTGATTGAAGCTGAGGAACAGGTCTATTGTATTCCTAGTTATTTTAAATATATATTAAACAATTCTTTCAATTCTATTTCAGTATTTCTTGTTTTTTACATTGTATGTATTCTTTATTTTATATATTCTCTTTAGAACTTTTATTTAATTTGATTCGCTTCATATTTGTATAAGTTGAATTTTATAATTCGAGTTTTGATTCGCTTTCTGATATTCTAGAACTTTAAAATATAACTGTAATTGGTGATAATACAATATAAATGTTGATGATAATACATATATTTTTATGTTTTTAGCATTTATTTATCAATTAATCGATTAATGTAATTTATTCTTTTCATGCATGTGGCGCCATCTGTTTGCCAGTTTGAAGAAAATTAATATCAGGAATCCAGAATATTTTAAATAATGACTTTTAAATAAAAAAAAATTACTTAAAATATAAAATATGGCTACTTTTATGTTCAATAATAAAGAATGTTTTAAAAACTATATTTATTATATTTATTTTAATCGTCAAGCAGGCTAAAATGTGTTTTATACTTAAGAGCTTTAAAAGATAAATCCAGTTAGAATAAAATAAATAAATGAATGTTATTTAACATGCATGTTTATGTTTCTCACGAACATGTATTCCTTCATTATTGGCACCATTTTGAAATATTGGTAGCTAGAGCAAATTGACAGATTACAACGTATTAATAATGTTTAATTCAGCATGAATTTATGTTATTTTTCAAGAATGTTTATGGATTTATTGATTTTCTGGTGGATTAATATATTGTATGTTTGATATGAACAATTATTTTATGAAATTATTATTTTGTATATTATTATTACATATTATTTTATTGTATATTATTAAATTATTATTACATATATACATATTATTTTGTATCTTAATTCGAAGTAAAGTAATTAACAAAACGCAAGTTAAGTTTTAATATTACCAAGAAACTGAGAAAATGATACCGAAAAAGGTGAGCTGAACAATATTAAGGGAATAAAAGATTTTCTAACACCTATTCTTGTATCTTCAATAATTGCTGTGAAAATAGCCGATAAAATCATGAAAATAAAAATTCGTATTAAATATTTTCTTTTTTAAAAAATTAATTCTGAATAATGTTGTGATTGCTTGGTAAACCATTTTTAATTTTTTTTAAAAATTTAATCTTTTTCTGATTTTTTTTGACGCCATTCAATCCTACCAAGATTTTCTATACATCTTTTAATAATCAACGAATAATTTCATTTCTACTGCACTGCAATAAACTGCAAGATGGCAACAATGAATTTTTTAAAGATAAGTAATGAGTGAATAAACTTATTAATTAAATAGGTTGAAATGAGTAATTAGAACGTAGTATTTCTAAATTGTCCCTTTGGGTATTTAGGTTTTTTTTTCGCAATTTAGAAAGGATTAATCTCAAGAAGAAAATTATTCATTAAAGAAATCTTAACTATATAGTTAATATTTTAATTAAATACTAATTATCGTATAATTAAATTAATTAAATTTTTTATATTTTTCATTTAATTATTTCTGACTTCAGTTTATAACGGTAAAAGAAGCAACTGTTAAAGAAAATAAATAAATAACTATTGTTTAGTATTAATTTGTGCTAACTATATTTTTATTTATAGCATCATGAATTCTTTTGACATGATTCATTTACTCATTATTTCCTTTTATATCGTGATAATAAAAGAGGTGCAGACATGCCTTACTCCTTTAAGAAAAGCAAAGATTAATGAAAAAGAAAACTCTAAAGCATTTTACATTTTAATTTTACAGTCATCCATTTACCTTTCTCCTATTTTGAAATATGAATCAAAAGTTTTTTTTTATTTGAAATAAAAAAATAAATAAATAAATAAGTTAAAAAATGCAAATCAACCAAAATTTCAGCTTTTGCTGAAAATGATTGATGGCGAACTTTGTAACTTTTACATCGAAAGAGAGAGAAAATCGAGATCCCACGATCCATTAATTCGAACGTGTTGAGCGTGTTCCTGCACACAATGCATACCTTTAGCGCGAAACGACACACCATCCATCTAGCAAAAGGGTGGTGCATTCCTCCGGAACACAAACAAATTGCTTATTTCGAAGCCGAATGCATCCATCTCAGACCTTTTACAAAATGCAAATCACTCAGAAACAAACTGTCATTACATTACCGCGTTATTAATCAAAGCCGGAGCAATCTGCGAAAATTTTCCAACCGACTCAGGCCTGGTCTCTACTCACAGTACTGCTGCAGAGGCCGGACCATTTATCTTGCAGCCGACGAGGGGTGGCCAGATAAAAATCGTTTGGCACGTATAGAAAAGCTCGACGAATGATGGATGCAAGTTTGCAGTTGCAGTGACAACACAGCGCCGGGTTGCGCTTCTTTAGGGTTTACGTATGGTCAGACAAGCGTTAAGTTCCATTCCCCGTATGAAGACCTCGTCTTATGTCGCAGTTCGAACTCTAGATCATTAGTTATTTGCGATGATAGTAGAAAAATTATTAAATAAATATATCGAAAAGTCGTCTGTCGATTTTTATGCAAAGGCGAAAGTAAGTGGACTGAAAATCCTGTTCCTGACACGAGGAATATAAATAATACTTTTCCCTTTTTGGAGATGAGATGCATCTCATCGTGTTATCAAATTTCCATCTTCACAACGGAATGGTTTCTGAGCAAAAAGTTTACTTGGAATTAAATGCGGGATGATTGATCATATCTTTGAAAGCTCTGCTTTATCAAAGTATGTGCAGGTAAATTTGATAAAGTATCATTTTTTTTTTTTTTTTTTTTTTTTTGCGAAGAAACTGTTTTAATTAAGATTTCTTACAAGCATATTTTCTCTATGAAATCCGATTTAAAAACTAGAGAATTTTAAAATACAGATTTGCGATGATTTGAATGTTATCTTTTTAATCCCCTGAAGACCGCATTTCTTAGAGTAATTTAAAACGCTTTATATAAAACGAACGCATAATACTTATGTATAGTGGTAAATATATACACGCTCAAACATTATCTACTGCAATCTATCATTTGCAAATCAGTAAAAAGAGAAGTACTTCCATAATAAGAGGATTAATATAGGCTTATTTCGTAGATTTATTAGAGTTCAATGCTTACAGACAGGAATATTATTAGATGAATAGACGAAAAAATAATAACATTATAGATTTGAACAGTGATAATATTAATGTCTCAGAGAATCTAATAATCTCATTCACTTTTCTTGGAATATATTAGTTATCTGAAAAAAGGGATTTTACAAACAAAATATTTTAAAATTTCAAGAAAAGATAACTCTATAAATCTATGCTAGTGTGGTGAACGCTTATAAGATAGATAACAGCTACGAAACACGGACAGTTGCTTTTGTCTAGTGGTCTTGTTACTCGGCATCGAACCACAAGGTCCCAGGTTCTATCCTCGCTCATAACTATCTACCACACTGGTAATAAAGGAGAATCTCCCTGAGTGTGCATCTTTGTGTTGGTGGTTTACAGATTAGACTGCTTGGCTAAATAAACTTTAAAGGATAGAAACGTGCAAACTAAATAACACTTTCGTGGTTTACAGAAATAAAAACAAAATTTTTAAATCGAAATTTACATTAGAATTTATGGTGGAATGAAGATCATTAAAATCCTTGCAGCAGAAGTAAGAGGACCTATGTTTTCGGGAACATTACACACACACAACACTCACACAAAACACGAAGACAAGACTTTAACGCGCGTATATCTCAACAGAACAGCAACTCATTTCATTAATTACAGTCACAATACACTATGGGATGCGCATCTAATCAGGCATCGCCATCTATTATACAAAAGAGAAGATAGAGTAATGCAACTCTAGAGATTTTTAATTAATTAAAAAGTAAGCAAGTTTTCCGTATTTCGTCATGATAGCTTCTAAAAATATATTTGAACGAAAACAATTTTTACAACAATTTAAATTTTTAAATAATGCTTTTAATAATATGTAAGTTACAGAGAAAAATATTTTTATAATTTTTTATAAATATTTTTGTGCAATTTTCAACAATATATTTCTTTGTTGCAATGAACTTCAAACTATTTTTTTCAAACTATCATTAAATATTATATCATGTGATTTTCGTCCATCTTTGAAAGCTAAGGAAAAAAGAATCTGTTACTTATCTATTCAGTTTACGATATCAGAAAATGAAATTACATTACCACGAAAGACAGTGTGCAGTTTGACAGATACCAAATCAAACGCGCGTTCAACTGCCATAATCGTTTGATGAAGTCACGAGACTTGATTCTATTAAGACAAAAGAACAGAATTAGTTTTGACATTTAAAATGCATTTGATGGCTTTAGAACATTCTAAGTCTGGATAAACCATTTTTTGAATCATGTTTGTGGGTCTCGGAGTCTGATAATTAAAAAATGCAACGAATTAAATGGATAATATATGCAGTTGCAAATATAATAGTATTGATACATATCTTATTTTAAATCCACCAGGGACAAGAGATGGAACAGTTTATAGCACTAAAAAATTTTCCATCAGAATAATATCACAATACCAGCATCATCATCAAGGATAAGATATACTTTTTCCTTTGAGACTAGAAAGAAAAAAAAATATTTAATTTATTGACTATATTTTGAAATTAAAATTAAGTACCATAATTGCTAAACTTTTTAGTGTAAACTCTACCATTCATACTGAAGGAAAATTTTGTAAATATTTTTCTTTAATTATTTTATTCAATATTCTATATCTTTAATTATTATTATTATTATTATTATTTGCCTTTTCCATTCAAAAGAAAGATAAATAAAAGCAAATATAAACAACACAAATTTAAAAAAAAAATGTAATTTAGCACTCGGGTTTAAAATTTTATAGGATAAGTTATGTTAAAATTTGTTTAAACGAAAATAAGAAAGTTGTAAAATTTGGAATTAATGAAAATCCTTTTAAAAAATCTTTTCTGATTTTATTGAAGAAACAGGTGATTTACAGCAAAACATTAACAATTTAATTTGGATAGCTGAAATTGTCATAATCGTGAAACGTTTTTTAATGTAAACTCTATCCTTCATATTGATTAAAAACAATGTAAAATACTTTTATTCTTTATTTTTAATTGTTTCTTTTTATCCGACCGTTGCTATTCATGTAAAAAATAATAAAAATGTGAATAAAAGCAAACATGAAGAACTTACACCTTTAAAAACGAATGAAATATAACAAACGATTTTTAAAACATTTATAAGCTAGATTGTGTTAAACTTTGTTTCAACGAAAATAAGGAAGTTATAAAATTTGAAATTAATAAAAATCAATAAAAATATCTTGTCAGCTTTTATTGCAGAAATATGTGGTGTTCCAAATATTTTTCCAAGAAAATAAAGTATATATATGTTAGAGAAAATAAATAAAAAGCATTCAACTCTAAGATTAAAATAGAGATATTTATGGAACTTACGAATTATTTTGACTTTGTAGATAAATATCTACAGAGCAACCATTAGTATGTTTGAAGAATTTGTCGTGTGTTTTGACTTATGACGTAAAATCGTACTTTCTAGTAAGTTGTGGCGATAAGTTTTTGTGTACTTCGTCGAAACACACAAAAACTAAACAGGAAATGCGATGAAAAGAATGGAAATTAAAAAGTAAAATTGTTTGGAAATTAATATTAATTTTTATTTCAAAATTAAAAACAAATATAAAAGAAAGATTTTGAATTTTTTAAGATGTGAATTAAATAAACAATAATTTAAAACACTATAAAAATTATTTTAAGAAAATAAGCCACAAAAGATAGTTAAGAGAATTTCTTTTTCTAAAAAAATTTTATCTTAAAATCAGTATACTGGAACAAGAATTAAAACACTCAGAAAACTTCAATCATCAATATATAAATATGATAAAATTTGTAGATATATTTAATTTGAAATGCGTAAACAATTAGCTCATTTTTTTCAATATATTTTGTTTGAAATATGAAAAGAATAAAAAATAATCTAAAGAATTAAAAGAAAAAAAAAGAATGATCGAAAATACAACAATCATCAATATAAAATTTCAAAAAGCACAAGGCAGTAAAATTTAGCTTCAACTTCAACCAATATAAGATAAAATATCTAATTTGGAATTTAATTTCCAATAAATGTAATTTGAAAAGAGGGTTGGTAAGCAAAGATAATTATAAGAATATTTTTTCCTATATACTTAATTGCTAATATGAAATGAATTAGAGTTAATTTAATTGATTTTTAAAAACCTTAATATTCAAAGATAGCGAAGAGATTTAAAAAAATTAAATTGTAATAACTTAAATAAATACAAGAACTATTTCAGGGGCGAAAACCATTAATCACAATATTATAATATTTAAATTTTTATACTTTTTTCAAAAAATGAAAATTAAAAATAAATTATTCAAAATTTTTATATAAATTTTAATTGACAATCAACAAATATTTCTACATAACATTATAGATTTTTAACCACTTTTAAGCGAGTTTAATAGTCGTCTCCTGACAAAAGTCTCAATTTCAACTACTTTTTTTAAGCCCCACTATCGCCATTTTTCACTCGCCCCTTAGAGCCAATTTTTGACTGAGTTCCCCCTTCGACTGCCGGGGTGGAGGCGATGGGGCGTTCGAACTTCTTATCAGTGCGCCCCTGTAAAACACGACCTTCATATATCAGCAAATATTTCGCGAACTATCAGCAGAAGAGGGCCATAAAAGTCGTGCGGGCCGCATCTTTACGAGCCCCGGTATTTAGCGCCCCCGAAATGACAAGTACGACCGCGTAAATAGGGCGGCCAATTATCCGAGCGAGCGCCCCAGGCTCAGCTGAAACGTTTGTCGCGAATTAAAGTAAGAGGGGAGTCAGAGGGGTAGAGCAAACAATGTTGGCCACTCAGAACAGGCGATATATTTCTCGCTCTTGTTACTGAGTATTGTGTGTTATAAACGGCTGTCAAGGGAGGAGAGGGGAATTTCACTTGTTTTCCTTGTTTTCCTTGTTTTTTTTTAATTGTTGAGTTTTGTGAACAACTTTTCTCTCTTCTGTATTTTAAATATGACAAGATAAAGAAAATTTTTAATGCAGTCATAGAGAAAGCCGTAAATATACAGGGTATCCTAAAACGGGCCTGCTTTGCAGTAATAGAAAGCAAGCGGTGATAACTCCTCAGTTATTCTTGCAGGAGATTAATGTGGGAGTCGACTGATGGTTCTGCATCTTCAGAAGCTGTCAAACACTGGATAATTGTTTTGAATAGCATATTAATATTCATTAAATATTCACATTCATATTAAGGATAATCAAATGCAAAATGAACAGCGATGTTCTGTAATGTTTCAATTGAAATCCCGCCCATTCAGGACTATTGATTTGCTTTTACTCCTCAGACGGCATGGAATTTTATCGGTTCCTCACACCTTTGAAGCATCTTCATAATGAAGAAAAAAGTCTTATGGAGTAAGATCTGGTGATAAAAGTGGCCAATTTTTATCTTCGCATATAATCTAATGTAACTATGCTTTTATCAAGATTTTCTTTAGGAAAGTAAAAATTTGATTAATCTGATTAAGTTTAATACCGTCTTCATTTAACCAGATTATTTCGGGTACCTCATAAGAAATATTACAGAAGATTTCAAATTTATGCAAACATTTTACATACTCACTTGAAATAACAGTGTCTCTTACGTCAATAGGGTAAATGAGACGCATATTGGATGCAGCTTGTCCATGAAATTATCTTTTGGGGGGTAAACAATTATTAATTGTTTTCCAACAGATCTTCCAGGACTGATAGTTTCTGAGTCTAGGGCATTAGTTGGAGATTTATGATACTTGTTGGAGACTTATGATATGAACTGAAAGAAACATATTAACGAAAGCTTTTCTGAATCAATTTCCCCATGAATTGTTCTTGAATTCACAAATGGAGAGTTATTAATAACGTTCCTGTTAAAACTTAAATAGGCTATATGAAAAATCTATGCTATGATGTATTATAACATTAAATAGAACTAAACATAATCATAATTTATTTGAATGCATTTAACATATACACTGGGTATCCCTGAATTCATGGGCCAAACTTTAAGGTTATGTAAAACACGTATAAAAAGCTTTTTTTTTTTTTTTTTTTATTTTACCAATTTGGGGTTGAAAAAGAAAAATTTATACTTAAAAAAAAAAAAAAAAAAAACAAGAAATGCCGAGGAAGTGAAAAGCTTTTTACTTACATAATATTTCAAGTCAGTGCCACCACTAACATTGATACAGGCCTAGTAGCATGTTGCAAGTAATTAGCGTATACTCTTTCGAAGATGCTAGGTGTTCCATGAAATTTTTGCAATTAAGTTTTTATCAGAGCCATTGAAAGTCGTAGGCACTACGTTTTCCCACTTTGCTTGCACTTACTTGTTCCACCTACACTTTTCATTTCCGACACCATATTGCTAAACAAAAAATGCTTCTTTATACGTATTTTACCTACCCTTAAAATTTGGCCCATGAATTCAGGGACACTTCAATTCAAAACATCTCGTATGAAAATGGAAGTAACGTGTACCTACAGTAAAATTACTATACTGAATTTATCGAGGCAGGTTACAGCTCTCTTAGCGGCGAAATAAGGAAATTACAATGATAAAAGAAGTTGCCCCCCAAAAAATTCAATTAAAAATGTATGCTATGCCATAATAAAAACACAAGAAAAAAGATGGGTCTAGATTAAGAAACATGCATTTGCCTTCCGGACAATAATAATTTAAAAGTTTAGTTCTGTTAATTATTTACAAGCATATCTGTGCAAGTACATGCGAATAAGACATCACGAACTGGTCGGTATCTTCAGGCCAATGATAGTACAGAGCTATATTCTTTTTCATTTTGTATGAATTTGATTGAAAAGTTCTCACTTTAGAAATGGAACAGTATTTTCAGGTCAATAGAAATCTAAATATTGGTTCTTCTCTTAGATATTTGTTTTATAATTCTGGCTTCTTAAAAGCTATTGTCATTCGTACTTATTGCCACTATTCAAATATTCAAGGCAATGAAAAGTCAAATCATGGTTCTTTTCTTAGATATCTATCTAATAAGTCTACCTTCAGGAAGGCCAAGTGTATTCGTACTTATTGCCGATATCCAACAATTCAAGGCATTTAAAAACTAAATCTTTACTTTTTTCTTGGATATTTGTCTTATAAATCTGACTTTAGAAAAATACCAGAGCCATTTGTACTTATTGCCACTCTTCAAAGATTGTTTGCTATATAATGATTTTTTGCCTATGAAATTGTAAAGGCATGTCTGTTGCTTTGTTATATAACAGTCATTGCCGTAATTCTCTCTTATGTAAACGTATGCTTTTTTATGCTTTCTTCTTTATTCTCAAAGATAAAATGAGCTTTTAGAGGTATGTTGAGCCTCTATTCGACAAAATCTATAAATCAATAAATGTATTAACCTACAAGCTGAGCAAACTTCAATAAGTACCAATATGGAACATATCTGAACAGAGAAAAAAGCATAAATTCTATCATTTTTATTAGAAAATATAAAAGCAAAATATTTTCGAAAATCACAAAAGAAGTAGTTAAAAGAAAAATTATAAATGTCATTGCTAATGTATACTACTGGCGTTTGACATTTTGACGATGTGGCCAAATGTAAGATACCAATAAAGTGTTCTTTTAAAAACAATATTAGTTATGAAATTCATGGAATGAAAACGTCTATGTAAGTTATTGACCAATGATCTCTATAAATTAAAATAGGAAACAAGTGTCTGAGATGCTGTCTCCAATGGAGAATAATTCAACTTCAATCGACAAGTTATTACTGAGATATTAGTCAAGGTTATATTCTTGGATAAACAAATCACTGAATTCAAAATCGCTGAAGATGACCTTGGACTCACAGAAGTATTGTTTTAGTATTCAATGTTTTCATGCTCTTGTTTCAACATATCAAAATGTAGTCAAAGCCAAAGACCAAAGTAGCCAATGATTTAGCCATAGTAGCTTCAACCTTTAAGCTGAAAACAAAGGACCTCTTTCTATCACTGAAGCAAATGAAGTAAATTCCACAAATATTAGTGATCAGAAATGAAAATATTCCTTTTTAAAGCTCTTTCAAAAAAAAAAAATATTTGGAGATCATAGGAAATCTAAAGATTGGTATATTCATTTCAGACTATAAGTATGTTACTGAAGTAAAAATAAACGATCTTTAGCATAAATTTAATTCCTTTAAGCAACTTCTAATTTTAGACGTGTTTATTAATTATGAAGTAAAAGAGATAATATAATAGATATTAACAACTGCCAAATTCGCACATAAAGGACAGTTTGAATAATGTATATGTTATATGCTAATTAAAAAAATCTGATAAATAAATAGCTTTGTCATTTTGAAGTACATTTGGATAATTCTGAGATTATTTAGCACATTTTATCGAGTTTTATACATTTAGGTTTATCACAATCTGCACATCAACTTTTTGGCTAATTGAAACTTATCACATTAATTGGATAAATTAGCACTTATTGGCTTAATGAAATTTCATTTCATTCCGTCTTTTGTAAATAAATCTTGCTTTATTGCGGTACATTTAAAAATACCAGTCTGATTGGAAAGTTTTCTAATTAGTTTGGCACATTTCAAAATAACAGCCCTCTTCTGTGCAAGAAGATGGATTTTTCAGTTTTCCTATGAAAGAGATATTGACTATAGAACTGTAAGATTTTAAGAAATATCAATTTTACTTTATATATCCATATGCATTTTTTAGAAATTACTTGTTTGTAAAGATGGAATTTTTTAAATCAATTTTTTCTCTCCTAAATATTCTTAGATATTCCCAATAGCAATGCGTTAACATGTCCTGAACTTATTATATTAATCGAAGAGTCGGATTAAATTTTAATTCATATGAGTAACGTCACTCATATGAACTAAAACTATTTGGAAAATTAGTTTCCGTATTCTATAATATTTATGATAATGAATAATAAATTAAACAATAAAACATCGAAAACAATTAAAATAAAAAAAAATTCTGCGGCTTAATAAATGAAGGGAAAAAAAAAGCACTCTTAAAAAAAAACTGTTACTTTTAAGCTTATTTTCTTTACAGTGCTTTGACCGCATATACTGACTGTCTTGTCACCTGACTACCTTCTGGGAATTTATTACAATAGCCAATTTCTGTTTTTTTTAAAGGCTTTTTTCATTAAGGGTTTGATTGCAGACAAGTTCCAGAATGGTTTTATATTTTTAAGTATTGGATCTCCTATATTTTTATATTTGGATATTGCATTTTTAAAAATTGATTTCGTAAAAAATTTTTTAAGATAATCATACATTGTAAAGTAAAGAACATAATCAAAAGTGACTGTTTGAAATTGAAAAAAAGATCAAACAAATTCAAATTCAAACTCTGGAATTGACCCTTTGGGAGCGTTCTCTTATATCACTATGATTTTCATCTTTTTTGCATTTGAATATAGCGTGAAATAAACTCTTGTTCAGTTTTCAGAATGTAGATCTAGTTAGATTGAGACGACCCAGTAAGCCTTTTGGCTTAATTTTCAGAATGCATGGGCCATTAGATTATGATGAGTCAGTTAACCTATTGGTTTAAATTTCGGAATGAAGATGTAGCTAGATTATGATGAGTAAGTTAATTTGTTGGTTTGTTTCTCAGAATGTAGATGTAGTTAGATTATGATGAGTCAATGAACCTATCGATTTAATTTTCAGAATGCAGATGCAGTTAGATTCCGATGAGTTAATTAGACTGCATTGCATTTAATTCCATCAATGAATTCGAAAACTCCTTCAATGAAGAGAATCGTTTAAAGAACACGTAACTTTCCGTTTCACCGCAGGTTTCTCCATGCAAACAGCAGTAAAATCTGAAATTAATCTTCCCGTTGCATGTCCACCTGGACAAAAGAGCAACAGCACACCAGCGAATAACAAGGTAAAAAGTATAGCAGACAACAAAAGAGCTTTTATGATCCTTTTGCGAATCTGTGTGAGATGCGATCACGTTTCCATCTCAGTTTTGAGAGGACAGCTGTGGTAATGTGTAGTCAAAGCCTTGTTTTGAGGTTCTTAAAACTTTTACGATGTGTTTTCATAAGGAGAGGGTATTTTTCTCTCTTGTGATTTACCGTGACGGTTCTGTACATATTCTGAATAAGATTAAGGTCATTTCGGAAGCTTTTAAACTTTATTTATTTGGTCAAGAACTGATCAAATGTATATTAGCAATAACCGTATATCATCTTGATATTTTAAAGACGTTTGTTGATGCTTGCGTGTTTTCCAGTAGATTTGAGTCGATCTTATATAATAATGAAGATAGATTCATGTTTTTTTTAACCACGTAAATTCTACAATCTGATGCTTTCTTGATTCAGCTGCTGATTGTTGAAAAAATTGTACAGATTTATTATTTTCTAACAGTTTGTACAGATTTATTGTTATTTTCTAACAGTGCATCTTCGGTATTTTCGTTCAAAATAATCATGTTTGTTTTAACTTTCTGGGGGAAAAAAAAGGAGAAAATAATAGCAGTTTGCGCGTGTTTAAATTATAGAATGGTCTATCATCTGGTGGATTAAGATATACTGGTGATGAGGAAAATAAACAGGAAGGAGAGAAACTATGGGTTTTATCCTCTGTGTTCTTTTCGACATTATTTAAAAATACAACTATGACTTAAATAAATCATATTTGGTACGGGACTTTGTAACTATAAGTGTAATTTTCTGTTAAATTTTCGTTCAGTCGGTTGGGAAAAACATATCTAAAACACAAAATCGATTTTAGAATACTATTAACTGCATGAACAGATTTAATAGCCAAAAATCTCACCTGGGATCACACGATGATTCAGTAAAAATCCTATATTTATGCCAATCCTATATTTATTAATATTTCTTATGTATTGTATACCTTTACTAAAGAGTATGGGGAAAATTCTGGGTAGATCACTCCCGTTGATTTATTTTTTATTTTTAAAATTTACTAGATAAGCATTTAATAAGATCGATTTCAGGAACAAATAAATTTTTCTTGTAATTTCGATCTGACTTGAAAATTTTTTCCTCAAATTATAAAATGCAATTAAAAAAGGTTCCATATGAACAAAAAATAATGCATTTATAATAAGAATTTATTGAACGTTATATTCGTGATAAAACGATTCGAAAAATCAAAATGGCGCTATTTTTTATTTATTTATCTTTTGTTTGCCCACACTGAAAAATTTGAAAAGAGACATGTTGTTAAAATTTCAATGATCCCACGTCCCTCCCCCGAATTTTTCTACAAATTCCATTTAGGGTCTAATAAGCATGAAAAACTGATTTCTTATTAAAAGAATCATGATTCAGTATCAGTTGTGAGCAAAATGCTTTCCCAAAATAAATAAAATCTAAAGTAATACATTTTTCTATATTTACCCGAGCATTCTACAAAAATAATTTAAACTTAAAATGTTCCCCTTAAATTTGTGAAAAATTTCCTGAAATCAACTTAGTATTAATTAATTATTTTTCAATCAATTTTTTTTACCTGTTTGCTCATAAAATAAAAATGCAAAAAGTTTTTTTTTTTTTTTTTACATGTACAGATAAGTTTGTGATTTTTGTTTTGTTTTCTTGTTTGAAAAGAATTCAAGCCATTTTTTTTTTTTTTAAGGAAGATCTGTTTTATTTTACATATTAGAAAGGGAAAAAAAATCAGTAACCCGTAAACAACAACAATTACCTTTTGGGTACCTTGATTTCTTTTAAAATTACTACAAAGAGAATTAAAAAAAAATATTATTCAAATGAATTTTGAAAGTCGTGCAGTTTGTTAACCTTTTCTGGTTTTAAAAAACAAAAAGGCATGGAAGATAACAACAGCAAAAAAAAAAAAAAAAAAAAAAAAAAAAAAAAAAATCTGGAACGAAGTCAAAACCCTTTATAAATAAACAAGAAAATGTATTCATCTATAAAATGGAAAATTTTTAATCCAACGTTGTGAGATTTTTTTTTTTTACTGGTCACATTTCTTTCAAGAACGTGACTTCAACATTAACCAGAGGATAGTTAGCATTCACACAGCTGAATATCATCCATGGTTACCGTAAACAAACAAAACGCGACAACAACAGCTTTAATAATTAAATGACTTAGGCGTTTCAAATATCGTTAGTGCATTGTTTGAATTTCTATTTTCTCATAATTTCTGCTCTATATTATAAATTAGAAATTATAAAAAAGTTTTACATATCCAAATGAAGATTAAATGACTTAGAATAAGAAACTTGTCAAGTTCATGAGTTTGAATTTCAAACGATTTTATATATTTGTATTTGTTTCACAGATCACATTATTAAAATCTAATTGGGCAAGAATTCAAATATTTTTCACTTGACTTCATCGTTCAGGATATACACTTAAAAAAAAATCAGCAGAAATCCTTTGTAAAAAAAACAACAATAATAGGAGTGGTCTAAATGAAACTTCCATGCATTATCCCTAATAAAAGTATTATACCTTGTTCCTGCATAAAAGAATATGAGCCTTGGGTAGAGCTATGATCAGTAATGTGATCATATCCAAATTTCATTTATTCAAATCTTTTCCTTTTTGATTACATGCATGAGAAGGCACATATTGGTAAAGGTCAACCATTCGACAAATTTAATTCAAAATTGTATACGAATCTACTCTTTAAATCCTAAAACTGTGTTCGAAATTCTATATATTTTAACCTTTGAGTTTTTGAGTTATCATACTTACATGTATTTGAGACTGTAGACTATCAGACAATCAACCTCTTATTCGGATTTGGTTCAAAATTTGATATGACCAAATTATTTACCAAATTTTTGCCATGTAGCTCTTTGCGTTTGGTAGTTATCTGCTCACCTGTTCTTAAACATTCAAAAGGAAGGCTTTAGACTTCTCTGAATGGCTTTCTCCGAATTGGAAAGGCTTTCTCTGAATGGACTTCTTTTAAAATTAGATAGAAACCTACAAATTTGATGCAAAGATTATATACCAAATTTCACATGTCTAGTTTAAAGCATTTTTAAGCTATCCCATTCGCAGACAGATTCGAAATCAAGGAAACCTGAAGCTTGAAGAATCATCAAAATATCGAGCTCGAATTTTTTTCATGATTGCAATACTTCCCCACTTTCCATTTTATAATAAAAAAGCAAAAAAATAAATAGAGCTAAATGAAAAATTTGAATGAAATTAATCATTTCATCAATCAAATCCTTTTCATTTGATGCATGGCAAGTCAAATTGAAAAAACCTTGAGTGACCGTGAACCATACCCTGAATCATACAATATTGAAGAAATGGCTCGGTGTTTCTTGGAATTCAATAAATCATATATTCAATTAAATGCAACCACGTAAAGCTACTCCACCCTGCCTAATTAAAGGCGTTCGGATAAAATTTGAATGACTGTACCGCCGCCATAATATTTCCGGGAACTAAGTTTGAGCCCTAAGGGCCATCATCGGCAACGGTACAATCCTTCCAGTGGGAAGCACGCCTCCTCACTAGAAGGAAATAGTCGATCCCCACCATTTCTGTGCGCACTTGGGTGACGATAACCAACCAACATGCAGGAAACCTCATTCTCATACGAGGTGCCCTCTGGTGGGAGTTCCATTAAACGTAAAAGGAAAATTAAATTACAAATTTTTCTTATGAATATGCAATAAAGAATTTAAAAAGAAAAAAAAAATAAGAAAAAAGAAATAATTTTAAATTGCAATTATTATCAATAAAGTCAGGTTCGTAGTATGAAAACATGTTTAGTGTATTATCTCGCTCGATTAAATGAACAATCCTGATGAGATAATTTCATGCTTCTTAATGCTACATGAAGTCAAACTAAATGAATATGCCTGAAAGGATATATTCCTATACACTAGATACAAATCAAGTGAATAAACATGTCTATATGTTAAATTCCTATTCACTAGATGCAAGTCAAATCTAACTACATAAATATGTTCGATGGAGTAAATTCCTTTTCACGAGAAACACCTGCCAGATCAGTGAAGTCAAACTAAATAAATATGTCTGAATGTGTATATTCCAGTTCATTGGATAGAAATCAAATGAATAAACATGTCTGATATGGTAAATTCCTGTTCACTAGATGCAAGTCAATGATCTAACTAAATAAATATATCTGATGCAGTCAATTCCCTTTAATCGAAATATAAGTGAAGTCAAACAAAATGAACATGTGTGATAGAGTAAATTATTTTTTACTAGATACAAGTGAGGTCAAATTAAATGAGTATGTCTGATGGAGTAAATTCCTGGATACAAGTCAAGTTATGCTAAGTGAGTCATTAAATCACCATTTAAGTGAGTCATTTAAGGGGGTCATTTAATGCCATCAGGTATTTGATCCTCGGTTTGGAAATTCATTGTAAAGTAGAAACAAGTTACTTTTATCAAATATTTGAATAGTTACTTTTATCATATATTTGTGGCATTTTGTTTATTAACTTCCACTTCACATTAAAATTTCACCGAAATTTTATTAATGACCCGAAAATAGCAATGATCTAATACTATTCCTATTTCAGGAAATTATACTGTTAGCATAATTTCAAAGTTCAGAAATCATATTTTGAATTCAAAAATTAATGCAAAAGAATGGGTGTTTCAGAAAAAGAAACATGAAATTAAAAATGGTTATTGACTCCTGAGACATTTTTATTTTATCTTGATTAATTACTATTTCAGTCTTAATTCAAAGATAGTTTTAAGACATCCATAGATTTTAGATATAAACTTCTTAAAATTTCTTAATTCTAATTCGAAGGAAAAAGGAGTTTGGTGTAAAATGTTTCTATTACAATTTTAACATCTAAAACATTCAAAATGAAGTATTAATTTATGATAAACAAAAAGAAATTCAATTTTAATCAGATACTTAATAAATTTTAACTAAATATTTTAGACTAAAATGATTTTTAAAAAAATAGGATGGATCTCGTCCAAGCTATTGTAAAGAATATTCAACCAACCAATATGTATTATTCTATGTGAAGCAGTGCTGTAGCGAGCACGGGGTTTAGATATCACATGAGCCAGTATTTGAGGGTGCCATGGAGAAAGAACTTTAATATTATCTTTTGAAGTTAAATAGGATGAGGGAGCATACTCGGAGCATTATTTACATTTTTTAAATGGCGAGAGGGTGAAAATATCAGTTTATTACCTGGTATAAAAAAAGTATTAATTTTTATACATTAAAAAACTCGGAAACAATCAGTGTTGAAGGAAAATAAGTGTTAATTTTTGCCGCAACTAATAAAAGGGGCTCTTGAAGTATGGAACTAACTTTTTACAGTTGTTTTAATTTCTCATTCTAAAATTCGACGCAACTTAAAATTTTAGAATGGCTTCATACAATTTAAAATAAAATTCAAATGAAGTGTTCCCTAACCCTATTAAGATTTCTGATGGCTTTTTTGATCCACGTGATTTGCGCAGATCTATTAATCCATCCAATTTTCGGGTCATAGAAGGCAAATGGACCTGAATAAATTCAGGGTTAACAAAGGGCGCAGGCTCTAATAACAAAAAAATTAAGTGAACACCCCGTGATTGATTCTCCACGTCTTCTTGTCACTTTAATTAGATTGTGCCACTCTAATTTAGTGGTAATTTTATGTCATTTAAAAGTTTTGAACTTATATAACATGACATCCTTTTCAGAGTCATTTTAATTTCTCACTCTAAAATCCGAAACAACCTAAAATTTTAGAATGGCTCTATACAATTCGAAATAAAACTCAAAGTAAGTGGGCCCTAACCCCATTAAAATTTTTGATGGCTTTCTCGGTCCACGTGATTTGCGCAGATCTGTTAGTCCATCCATTGTTTGAGTCATAGAATGCAAACTGTCTTGAATAAATTCAGGGATGATCTTCTAAAAATAAAAAAAAAAGCAAAGGGTGCGGGCTCTTATAACAAAAAATTAAAATTGAGCACCCCGTGATTGATTCCCCACGTCTTCATGTCACTTAAATTAGATTGTGCCACTCTAATTTTGTGGTAATTTTATGCCATTCCAAAAGTTTTGGACTTATATAAAAGGGCATTCTTTTTATCATATTTAAAAACCCCCCAAGCCGGAGACCTGGTGTTAATCTTCATCACTACAAGGTGGAAGGGGTCCCGACACAAAAAACCAACCACACTTTGTACAAAGGCCCTTCTCATTTCTTTGCGAAACCAGCTCATTTACAGAATGCTTACTCGTGGGGATAGGAAGAACTTTTCCGAACAGACTCTAAATTAAATCATTTGCATTTATTGCTTTGGCAAGGCATTTGCCAATTACTATTTTTCTCCCGCTGTCCTCCTCCCACCACCCTTCTTTTACTTACCCCACTTTCTTTTTCATGTCATGTTAAAAGAGCGAATTTATTCTGCTGCACCCCTCTCCTCACCCCCTACCCCCCACTATGGTCCCGGCCGGCATGAAGGCTAATTAAGTTTTTGTTAGGAATTTGACGGTAGAAAAATCCTCCCCCTCCATTCTCAACCCTCCCCCCAGACGCCATGTTAGTGCTCTAAAACAGCTGATAAAGCCTCTTTAAAAGAGCTTGTTGTTGTCGAGGATTTTTTTTTTCTTGTCCACCCTTTAAATTTGTACCAGTGAAAGAAAAATAAAAAAAATGTCGCAAAAAAAAAAAAAAAATTCTCGGGAGTCTAGTTTGGGGTGTTTTCCGTTGGTTTTTGTTTCTTCCTGCCCCCGAGTACATTTTCATTGCAAAGGCTTTCTTCTCCCACGTTTTGTTTTAATCGAGCTTTAGTTTTAATGAGGTGTGTTGAATTTCAATCTGTGTACAGACAAGCATTTACAATGCATAAGGTAGAAATTCGTTTTGGAATTGGATCACTTGGCAAAGTTCCTGCGTTTTGTTGCATTGCGAAGAACACAATTAAGGAACTTTCTGGAATACTTTTAATAGCGGGGGATTTTGCTGCAATACTGCAAGGACAGAACGAGGTTATTATTTTCCCTCTGTCAATTCGATCGCAATTATTTATTTACTTTTAAGCTACTCCAGTGTATGAACTAAGTTTTAGAAATCTGTCATAAATAGGTTGATAATTCAGGGGGCTTGATCATAGATTTGTGTATCAGTACCAACGACGTGTTAAAAATTCATGATGCTGAATTGGAATTTGCGGTCTACTTAGTGATACAATCTAGTTGTAAGGGCACGATTGTAATTAAATTTGATTAGAAATGCTGAGTATTAAGCTATTTCGTTGATGTTATCATTAAAATATTTTTACCACCCACCTATCGTGATCGATATATTTTTTTGGAATATTGACTTTTTGAGCTATTGAACTATTTACCATAACCATTCGAATGGTCCCGCTAAGATAATATTAGGGTTGCATGCACTCTTTAAGCTGAAAGTAAATATAACTAAATTTTGTTTATTGAAACAATGTAAATATACCTTTACTGAAATTACTAATTTCAGTTGCAGTACAATTGGGTTTTAACTGTGATCAAAATGCGCCAAGAAAAAATTTCGCCAAGTTATAAAAATATACTCCGGAGCATTATTATTTATTATGAAAAATTTTGGACGTGCGAATCACATGCTATATGACGATTGAAACTGCCAAATTGGCGAAATTTTTTCTTGGCGCTTTTTGTGCTCCGTTACAACCGACAAGCATCTCGGTTGCTAATTTAAGTAATTCCATTATATTTATGAATAAAAAGCGGAATAATATATCTTTTAAGCCTAAAATATGTTTGCAATCCAATCGAGTGCCAAGAGTTAATGTGTGATGAATCTATTTAGAATCCATCTTGTTTGATAAGACTAAGCAATATGAATTTAATGGAATCAGTCTACTACAAATTACCAAGCTTGCAAATCATGAAGTTATATATACCAAGAAATAAATGTTGAAAATTCTACTTCTTAATTAAATTATTCCAAAGAAATTAATTTTTCACTTAAATTTAAAGTGAAAATACATGAGTGCATGGTTCTATAGAGCAATGAAATTAGTCAAATCGTGACAACCAAATTATTGTTACAAATTATGTATAAAATTAAATTTATTGAAATAAAGAGAAAATTCATGAAAATGAAATTGATATTGCAGCGAGTAAACAACTCGGTTGTTATAAACGAGAGATAATTAAATTTTTGACATTAATACACAAAGCGAAGCATTAATATTGTGCAGCGGATAAACAACGCAACTCTTGTGAACGAAGTCACTCGCCGTCGTTATTCAAAATTTAATCCTTGTTCTGAATATATAAATAAATTATTGCTTCTAAATAAGGCTTAATTTATCAATGACCATGCAATGTTATTGGTGACCTTTTAGAGACAATTATCGAGTACTTGCAAGGTGTAATCAGAAGTTTAAACAATTTTTTAAAGTGACGGTGTATGATCTCGTTCATTGGAATTGAGTTCTTTGTTCACTGCACGCTATTAATAATACACTTAATTTATTAATGCAATATACGCAAAACATCGTTAAAAGCGTATTTTTTTTAAAAAAATTAAGATAGTGTAAATGTTATTTTTGTGAGACAATATTTCCGTATGATAAAGGAGGAAAAAACTCTCACTAAAAACTTGCTTAAATTTTAATTAACCTTTGGTTTTCGAAGAATTGACGTGAATTTTCACTTGCCTTGGAGAGTATGGGTTTTAAATCGGATCAAGATCGGCAAAACATTTACATTTGTATAAAAAGTTATACAAACAATCATTTTCTTTCAAACACACTCACTCTCGCACGCGTTACAAAATACCGTTTATGCATATCCGAAACAGAAAATAATCTTAAACTTGTTTTCGGAAATCGGAACTGTAAATATACTTATTTCTTATGGACGTTTGTCTTTTATTTTCTGGATTGTCATTGGCGATCAACTGGTTCCCTAAGAATATTAGTTGCTTCCGATTACTGTTAACACCAGTTATTTTTATTGTGTAGATGAGCCTCATCCTAATAAAGTCGAGTCCAAAGCCATCATCATAATTGCATCAAAACATAAGTGTCTGGGTAATGTATTTCAAAATATATGTTGTCTTTCATGAAAATGCAATTAAGTGAATCTTGCTTAGTTTTCAACAATGGAAATAATTAATGCGATTAGACGTTTAATCTATACTTATAATAAAGCTCAATGTGTGTGTGTGTGTGTGTGTTTGTGTGTGTGTGTGTGTGTTGGCGCTCTACAGACCAGACCATTCAACCTACAGCTACCAAATTTGGCACGTGTATACCTTGGAGGCCGGGAATGTGCACCTGGGGGTTATTTTTTCGAATTTTTAACTAGAATTTTATTTATTTAAAAATTAATCGAAATTTTGACGTGTTTCTGCTATAACTGTCGAAAATATTACCGCACAAAAAAGATTTTTACATGAAGTTAAAGATAAAAAATTTATCTTTTAAATGATACTACTGTTTTAATCTTAAAATTAAATATCTATTTTTAATGAATTTTTAAATAAATATTTTAACTACATTTTTCAATATTTTTTTTCGTCAAAAATAAAAATGAGGATTAAGCACGTTTCGCATTCATGAGAAAAAAATAGCTTTTTTCAAAGTGTTGCCATCACATTGATTAAAACTCTAACTGAAAATAAATTAAATCTTTTTGGAAATGAAATCTGCAAATATATAATTTTCAGCAAGTGTCTGTAGGAAATGAAACAAATATGAAATATTATTTTTTCTAAAAAATAAATTCAAGAAAAATTATTTTATGATCTTTTACACTCTCTATACAGGGTGTTTATTTAATCCCGGATCCATTTTGATATTTAATGACTCATAAAATAATGAAGATGTAAACAAACTTATGGCATTTATTGATGGAATAACTCATTTATATTCCTTTTCAGGTTGGAATATTTTTACTTTTGTAAATATCGTCTGCGCGTGTTTTTAATTTCAGATAATTTCATTTTCCAGTCTAAATATCTGTACTTTTCTAAATATCGTCTGCTTATTAATTGCATTTTTTTTTTTGTTTTTGGCAACTATTGAAATGTTATGTTTACTTTTGATGTGTTTGTTCTAAATAGTAGTTTTGTATGTGATGTTTCATTCGATCGGATATTAAGGAGAATGCATACACGACAAGAGAAAGCACAGATTTTATGGTGGTCATAGAGTTAATTTCCAATCAACTAAATCACTGACTTTTAAGAGTTAATTTCAAATCACTTAAACTGACTGATTTATGAATATCACTATTCAATAAAAAAAGGATAATTTTAGATTTTCCATCGATCTCTTCAAAGAAAATACGCCAATCAGCGCGCAGGTTTCTCAAGATTAATTGGCCTAAGATTATGAAAATGGTGAGTTTTTATAAATTTTTAACACTTAAAACTTCATAAATAAGTCTTAGTTGATCGTGGAAAATAGAAACATTCATTCATTTATTTAAAATTTGGTGTGTCCAGAATATTTATCAGAATATGATACCTTACTGCATTAAATTTAGACTTCATAATTTTTGAAATATATTTATAAGCAGGAACAAAATATTATTATTGATTTCATTTCAATCCTTTTGAAAGCAAAACTAAAAACTGAATTTTATACTGAATCTCGGAAATTTTTGTTGAATTATTGTTTGAGATATTACATAAACTATGAAAAATATTTTGTAGTTAACATAAGACTTAAATACCGAGCAATTCTGTTTGCAATACTCATATTCAATAATAATAATAATTAATAAATAACAATAAAGATGATAAATAAAATAAAACGCTTGGTTTTATTAAAAAATATCTTAATATTAATTGCAATTTCGTCATTTACATTTTTAATTAAAGTTGAAGTTTTACCGGAAATGGCAACAAATTAGCAAAATATATATAGTAAATTGATCGAAACGATCTAAACAATATAAGTTTGGTATGACTACCAAAATTTGAAGATTAAAAATGTTTTGTTTGAGAAGCCTTTAAGAGACCAGTTACTTAAAATATTTAATTGAAAATTGTAGCGAGCGGTAATACTGGCGAACCGGCTGGTCGCCAAAGGCGGCTAGTGTAATAATGAAAGCGATTTTAATTTCCTAGTAACGAATTTATCTATTGTTGAAAATTATGCAATGACTTTCTTTTAAAAAAATTCGCTAACAGTAAAATTAATATTGGGTTGTTCGGAAAGTAATTTCGTTTTTTCCCGACAGAAGATTTAATTGTATTTTTTTGCACCCAACTTCGCATTTAAGACGTATAATTTTTATATGCTTTGAGAGCTCATATAGCAAGGTTTGTGTGTGAAAAATTCCAATTAATTCTACGCAGTAGTTTTTGGTTGGTGCCTTTTTAAATATGGAGAGCGATAAGCAGCCTTTTCGACATATCTTACTGTTTTATTACAGAAAGGGTAAAAATGCTGTTCAAGCCAGAAAGAAATTGACCGATGTGTATGGAGAAGGTGTGTTGACAGTACGCCAGTGGATTATTATTTGTTCCGGTCACTCCAAAATTTTTTAGACGGTAAAACCTTCACCTCAAATGAGGAGGTCAAAAACCACCTTGATCAGTTTTTTGGCAGCAAAGACCAAAAATTTTATGACCGTGGAATTATGCTACTACCAGAAAGATGGCAAAAGATGTTGGACCAGAACGGCCAATATATAATTTAATAAAATATTTACTTATTATACGAAAACTGTCTTTTATTTCCATAAAAAAAAAAAAAAAAAAACGAAATCACTTTCCGAACAACCCAATATTATTAAAGAGACATATTGTCAAACTTTAAAATTCAAGTTTATGTGCTGATATTTTTGGATATTTCACGAGAAAACACCAAAATCTCACAACTTTTAATTCTTTAATTAATTTTTTAAAAAAAAAATTGTTCTGATGTGTACATTTTCACTCTCCAATATATATCTATATCTAATATGATAGTTTTGAATCAGAAAGTTTGTTCTGTACAACAGAAACACATTGACAGAAACATTCTTCTTTATTGTTAGAAATTGAGATTACAATGTTTATCCTGTTCTTATTTAGAACGGATTAGAACGTGTCTCATGTTAAATTTAATGAATATGCAATTAAAAAATTCGTTGTGATTAATGGGTAGCTTTTTAGTAAGTTCAGTGATTAAAATGCAAAATAATTTCAAAACTGGCGAGTTTTCTTTTGTATTTAAGTGATGCGAGATTCACGTTTCATTATCAAGACTCAGAAAATTAGTGGTAAGTTTACAATTCACAATTAAATATCGATCAACGCCAAAAAATTAGTTAAATACTTAATTTTAAACGAAATATGTATAGAAAATCAAAATATTCACTGATTAATTAGCGACCCATAACATTGAAACCGACGCTAAGATAAAGGGATGATAAAGTTTCGCCTGTCAGCATGCTAAATTCCTTTTTAACAGCAAGTTCTGCGATTTCAATTCTTCTCTCTGCCCTCATTTATGACACAACACAGAAACCGATACTTTTCCTTGAAATCATAGCAGACAGGTAACAAATGACCCAAAATTCTCCAACATCCCCTGCACCCCCTCCTTTTAGACAGGAAGTCATCCAGTTCTTCTGATACACCCACAACCTGGTACCTTGACTCTCAAAACCAGGTTGACACGTCCCCAAGTCCACGGCAATCAATTTATGTAACCTGGTAAGAGGATATTTTTTTTCAGAAACCTAAATCCATAGTAACAGGGAACATGGACGTTGTGCAGAACGTTTTCTCTTTTAATCCTCGAAAAATAATGGATGGGGACAGATTATCGCCGACCATTCATTCCATCAGTCAATGGTTGGAGCAGTGCTGGAGAAATGGAGTTTTACGTCAGCTGGGTCCAAGCACCCCGGCCACTGCTGTATCTCGAACCATCAGTCACCTCGTGTTGAGGGCCTCACCGGAGGAAACTAATGACCTATCACATGTTATTGACCACTTACCGATGGGTCATTTGTCATTCCTTTCCCTCCTACGTCCGCATCCATCCCTCCAACGAAATAGAGGGACCATCTATTAATTGAGCAAATGTCTTTCTGAAGTTTACCGATATAAGCCCCGAATTAAAGAGAGGCATAAAGTATTTTTTAATTTATTAAATCAATATTAAGAATCAAGAATAGAAACGAAAACCATCGCTCCTAAAACATTTCATGAATATTTTAACTAGAAGTCCTGAATTAAATAGGGGCATGGATATCTCTTAATTTATTAAATCTATTATCAAGACTGGAAATGAAAACCATCTTTCCTAAGACATTTTGTGAATATTTTAACTTGAAGTCTTGAATTAAATAGAGTCATGAAGTATCCTTTAATTTATTAAATCTATATTTAGAATCAAGAATAGAAATGATAACAGGCTTTCCTACGACATTTAATGAATATTTATGAAACCACCTTCAAAAAGTGATTTTTGCTTTTTACCTCCTTAATGAATAATAATTCATAAGCATAGTTTATATAGTATATATAGTGTGCATTATTAGATAACAAAGTTTATTTTTTTCTTAAAAGTGGATTATTAATGCGAGCTTCGGTGGTTTGGAGTTAAGATCGAAGGGTTTCAAATTCATTATTTACTCCAAAAATTTTGAATACGTAAGCCAAAATATACACATCCCGCTAAATCTAACAACCATAGTTAAAAGTCCCTAGCATTGGGTTCACGATAAAGTTTGTAAAAGAGATACTAGCAAGAGTACAAGTATACTAGGTTCAAGAATACGAGATGCAGTCAGAAACAGCTTTTTCGTTGCTTCAAAACAATGCGCTAAAACATAGTTATTGGAAGAGAAACAGCAGATTTAAAATATTTGTTTAAGACATTTCATGAATGTTTATCAAAAACCTTCAAACAGTGGTTTTTGCTTTTTACCTCCTAAAGTTACGAAGTTTCTTTTTTCTTGAAAGTGGATTGCAAATGTGAGCTGCGGTGGTTTAGAGTTAAGATCTTGGAATCGAAGGATTTCAAATTCATAATTTGCACCAAAAATCTTGAATATATGGGCCAAAATATGTATATCCTGCTAAATCTGATAACCATAGTCAAAAATCCCTAGCACTGGGTTCACGATGAAGTTTGGAAAAGAGATATTGGCTCAATTACCATTCTCTTTATTTGATCACTGTTCAAGATTACGAGATCCATTCTGAGATAGCTTTTTTCTTATTTTAAAACGCTAAGTTAAAACACAGTTATTAAAAAAGAAAGAGCAGATTTGAAATATTTATTTCTTATGAATGACAATAGTTAGCGTTCCATTTTCCCCCATTTTTGTTTCTTTTTTTCTCGTTTGGATAATTCCGGTAAAAGTGGGGTTGTCGTTTATTTACGAAAGAATGACGATATCTCAGAAAATGTCGTTTCATGTGCTGCAGTATTCAAAGAGTGAATCCCTTTTATACTGCAGTATGCATTTCAATTAAGTTCGACTAAGAACATTTCGGCATAAACAGAATTAGAGTTAACACAGAAAATTCTTTAAACATAGTAACTTATGCAAATCGAAATGGATCATCGTCACAAGTCAGATGAAAATGCTGAGCATATCCAAAATGTTTTCGATCATAACTATAGGAAACTCACGGCAGAGAAAGAAGAGACGGTATGGCATGTATTTAAAACTTATGCCTGTCTCTCTTCAGGATAAGCCAGGTCGAATACTTATAGCAGTGAATTCAATAAGCAAGAGCCACTTATTTCACGTGTCGCAAGAAACGAATTGTAGATTTGACATTTGTTTCATAACTCATATTAAATGCGTAGAATAACAGTTTGAATTCTCCTCTATATAGTTATGTATAGTATGCATTTATAACAATTATTTTCCTTAGAAATACATATTTAAAAATATTTTTTAACTAGTTAATAAATGGAAAATGTTTAAGAGATGTTGTTTTAGACTTATGTTTGACCCCTCTGAGCTCACAACTGCTGTTTCCAAAAAGCTAAAACAAAGTTAATAATATGAAAAATCAGTTCTGTCGAACCTTGATATTGTGAAATGGATAGGACTATTTATATTATTTTTCGCTCAGGTAGATTTTGATTGATTTGATCTGCTTGATCCTATCAGATAATGTTTCTTTGTGAAGATAATTTTTTTCATACATGAAAACGTATTCTTGTATTGAAGGATTTATAATATCATAAATTAAAATCGTCGAATTACTGAAAAGAATTTTTTTTTTTTTTTTTTTTTTTTTTTTTACTTTTTACTTTCTTATATACGAAGTATACAAACAGAACGTATTTTAATCGTCAAAAAATTCGAACTCAAGATTTTGACAATTTTTCAAATTTTAAACCTCCCTGAGTTTGAAAATACATATAGACATTATATCTATAGTTGATAATGTAATGTGCATAATATAAAATTAAAAAAAAATACGCTTGGAGTTGAATACTGACTGACGAATAAAATTTGGTTAGGTAAAATTTGCAGTTTTACATTAAATTTTAATTGAAATGGGTGCAGTGCAAGTCAGTCTTGATAAATGCAGTGTCAGTCTTGATTTAACTTTTGATTACAAAATCTAAAGAGTTAGAGAGATAAATTTTGGTACACAGATTTAGAATCTAAAATGCAGACTTTCTTTTTCAAATTTCGAATTAGGTTTATCTAAGTGTTACCTCTCTGTCAGTCTGTACTTTCGCATTCATATAAATTCAATAATTCCTAAATATAATGACTCCAATCAATAAAATTCGTGATGTTGCGATTACAACCATAGTTCCATGTCAAACTTTGTTTTAAATCAATTGAAAAACATCAACAATATTCAAAATGCGTATTATTGCGATAGATTAAGTAAAAGTGTTGCATTCATGTTAAGAAATCTAGATTTCGTAGCTATATTCATCAATGCCATAAAAGGTATTCGTGGCCTTACCCAAAGGTCATAATTTAATAGACGCAGGAAAGAGATAAGAATTTTATTGGAGAGTACGCAGCAAAGTGTCGTACACGCCTGTTGATTTTTTGATCTAAGCCAATGTCTTCTTTAAGCAGAATGATAACAAATTTGGATACCTCTCTACTTTTCAAATGGCTTTGCTCTTTCAAAAAAATAATAATAATAATGTTATTGCGGTTTCAGGATCTTGTATTTTTTTTATACTGAAAGTTGGTTTGCCGTTAATTGTAGTTTCTATTTCATGTAGTGAACCAAGCATTGATGTAAATCGTTGCTTAGTAAGCAACACTATCACATTTTTAAAAAATTTTCAACGGAATAAAATAAAAGGTGAAAAAAGAAGAAAAAAAACCCTGAATATTTTATAATCAATTTAAAACATATAAAAATTTATAATTGTTTATATGTTGTTCATTCAAAAATTTTTTTTTCTGCCTGACTTTGATGAAATTTAAAACATGCTCTTCAAGGCAATAGGGAGGGGGGGCTATAAATTTTCCAAAATCCAAAAATTGATTAAAAAATAAATGAATTTTTGGTGTATCTTACTATATTTTGGGATAATATTATCTGACAAATAATTTTTATACTATTCTTAAAACTAAAAAAAAAAAAAAATCCTTTATAATGTGATACCTATTTTATTTCCAAATAATTTTTCTCTAATAGTTTTTAAAACTGAACTTGATACTCAAATAATAACAAGATTATTATTGTTATAATGAAATTCAATTGATTTCCTCATTCAGATATGATCAATTCAATTGCGTGCTTTTTACCTGTGTTAAAATAAAATTAAAAATTACTCGCTTTGGACAGTCCAAAAAGAATTTTTATTTCTGCTTTTATTGAGAAGCACATACAATTTTTAATTTGCACGCACTGCAATTTGTTATAGAATGATTCCGTTAAATTCATAAATTTTGGTAATAATAAATTATGTAATAACAAAGTGAAATTTTAAATAAAAGCATTCCATACTGACAGTTTTACGAGTCAAGTACAGACGAACAAATTTATTGCCGAAGGTGATTAGCTAAGAATTTTTCTGACTTCTTCTTTCATAACTGCATAAACTTGAGAAACAAGCTCATGTGTAATGTGGGAAAAAAAAATCAGAAATATTCGTTATTATTTTTTTTTTTTCCTTTTACAGAATTTTGAAAAGTTACACAAATTGTATTACTTAATAAGCGACTAATTACTAATGATAAAGTGAAGATGCTGATGAACGATTCATCATTCAAGAAATCTATTTCTATTCTAATGGAAATAATGGATCGGCATGAAAGATCTATGCGAAGTCCAAAATAACTAATTTGTACATCGCCCGTTAATTTCATAAATAATTTCGGCCGTTTTCCACAATGTCAGATACTTTTGAATTATCATTTTGCGATGATATTGCCGCATTAAAACGGAGTGATCCATTGTCCATAGCCGAACGGTCATCACACTGGTCTCGTAATCAAGAGATCTGCCGTTCGAATCTCGCTAGCGACAATAAGTTTCAAAATTTATGTAAATGCTTTTCCTTGATTTATTTTCTCCGATATTTCATGTTCCAGATGATTCTGGATTTTTCTTTAGTTTACCAGATAAGTGCTCTGGACTTTTCTTACTGTCTCCAGAAAAGTATTCTGGAACTTTCCCTGCTGGTATAAAAGCTGAAGATTTCTCAGTCACGGTGTTCTGAATTCAGAGTTGTGCAGAGCTTGTATTTGTACTTCGCTCCTTGAGATGAGTTAATGAATTGATTTAGCTTTACTTGCTGTGTGTCATTGATTTCCGCGCTGAAGTACCTACGTGAATATTACAGTTCCTTTTACAAAATGTCGTAAATTTAATAATGCAGAAATAGAATAACATCTAATTCGATACAGGTCCTAGCTTGTAATCCTTGGTTCTAGAGGTGTGAAATTAATGGAATACCTGAGTCAATTCAATTGAAATGATCTATTGATTTTAGAATATCTGAAGCAGTTCGGAGCAGAATATTTCGAATTGATTCCTTCTACTTTGAATCAAATCACTGTTAAAAGGGCCCAAGTCTGAGTGGAGTAAAAAAAGTTTCAGATATTGGCTCCCAACTTCTCAAGAAATTCTTATATCAATAAATATTTCTACGCGAAGCATCAGCAGAACTGGTATTAATTCAGGTTATTTCACATCATTGGAAACAAGTGATACAAGACCCTGAAGACTGCTTACAATGAAGGAAAGAAGGCCTTGCAAGCTTGTACCTGTGTTACATCAGACATAATTATATTTTAACCAATAATAAACTTCCAGCCCTTGAAAAGAATTGTAAACAAGAAAAGAATGTGGTTCTGTGAATACAATAATTTTAATGCAATTTTCTTAAAGAACTTTCTTTCTTAATACCTCTGTCTTATTTACATCGCCAAAAAATCTGTCTTATCTCTTATTTGCAAAGATATCCCAATGATGAAAATAATTGCTTTCCACCTAGCTTAGAGTTTCGACTATTCACATTTTTATATGCTAGAATGTTGCACAATACCACACGTGATTAATTATTACTATATTTTTCTCTCAGAAGTTATAAGAAACTGATGTAAATAGTAAAAAATAAATAAATAAATTAAAAAAAAACACGATATTCTCAGATAACATTGGATAAACGAGGATAACCATGTTAAGAGCGTATTTGAGGCTGAAGGTAAGGAAATCTCAAGCTGGATTTCTATTAATGTAAAATCCACGTAAGATTAATTTTTCTTTAATGCGTTATTATTTATTATATATTAATTAAATCCTCAAATTATCTTGCACAACACTTATTCATAGCAATGCCATTACTGTAATTATCTATTATATCCGGAGATTAAGAATCCTGAGTTCAAGCACTCCGTGACCTCCCCTAAAGCTGAATTTCGTTATCAAGATCGCTCTCAAATTCAATTTTTCTTCTCTCGTTTGTTGACAATACAAGGTTACAGTGGCAATTAAATAAGATCAGTAATTTTTTATTTAAAACTTCTGTTATGATCAAATTAGTTCATAAGTCAAAATTTTTTGGAAGACAAGTTAATTATTTCATCATTCAAGATTTGTGTTGTTGTCAAGTTACTTAAATAATTTCACTGGCCAAGACTTTCGTTCTTCACCAAATTTTCTCGGTAAAGAAAACTGAATGGTACCACTTGGAAAGCATCTTTAGTGTCGAATCTTAGGCAAGATTTATTTGTCATTCGACCAGAAGATAGATTAGAGGAAAAATCAAGCGATGGAATATGGTGGAAAAAATTATTTAATGATATAAATATGAACAAAGGATAATAGTTAAATGTGACATTCGCCTATGCATGAAGATATATCATTCTATGTCATTTTTGTATCGGAAATGAGATCAAGGTTCTGATAAAATTTATGAAGCTGAATGAGGTTTGTTATTCAGATAACGAAACGAAGTTACTTGTTGAAGAATAATTTCGGGTTAATAGCGTGTTTTTCTTTCTTAAGTCTTGTTTATTGTAAAATACTAGATATAAACGTTATCATTGCTTATTTTACGCCGAGCTGAAGACTTTTATATCATACTTTATCATCTGACAATAAAAATTGCTTCCTTTTATGCATCAAATAAATTCTTATTTGTCACGCTTTACGGATGTAGGTTTTATGTTTCTGTTTTTTAAATTTTGCATGAATATAGTTTGATAAAAGAATTTCATCTTTGCCTTTCATCATTGAGGAGTTCAAGGTTAAAAATATAAGGATGGCGTATGAAAGGAAATCTAAAAGATTTCATGTAGTTTATCTCCTGTGCTGTATTTCTTGTTTAAAATGATTAACATTAAAAATTCTTATAATTTAATTATTTAAAATTTCCAGCAGGACTGGCGAATCTTCATGAGGATGAAAGAAAAATAAGAGTAAATATGTAAATAAATATATATATATATTGAACATCATTACGAAGTAACAGTAGTAAGTAGAAAATAGTAATAACAATAAACAGCAAATAGTAATAATAGAGTATTTCTTTCTCGGCACACCTATGCTACAAAAAAATTCGCCTTTATTGCTTCAACATTGTGTACCAAACAAGTACTTTTAATTTCTTTGTCTTTACCGATTACATAAAAAATTTGTATCCAAAAGAAAGTATGCATTTTGAACTTTTAATATGTTCTCATAGATTGAGAACGCTTAAAATTTATATTTAGTACGCATTTTAAACTTCTGAGTTCTTCTCTTTGACCGATTGCTGGCAAAATTTGAACCAAGCATGCATTTGAACCTGTGATTTTCTTTTTTTGAATGATTGCGTGCAAAATTTATGAGACCTATTACATTTAAAATTTGAAACAGATGAACAATTTTATATAAATGATGTCATATATCGAATTCAGCTATGTTCTACTCCAAAATTCTTTCTTAATACTCCAAAACCGGATCCCATCTTGAAGTCTAGTTATAAAATCAAATGCCATAGTTCATCTGTCTAGTTGATTGAGTTGGCAAAGAAACATAGGTATCGCCAAAATTCAATAGAAACATACAATTTTGTAGCATATATCATATATAAAATTTCATTTGTCAATCTTCTTGTGTTTTTAAATTAACATGTCATAGATGATCCCTTAAACAAATATAATATTAAAAATGTTACTAGCATATTAGCTGTAAATTGAGATAATCATAACTAAAAAAAATCATGCAAAATGTTTCAGTGTTGGATTTTGAGTTACCACATTCTATAAGTAGTTCATTATGAGGCAGATTTTCTCAATAAGAAGGGGATTTCATAATTTAATAAAACGTTTACATCAAAATCTTTAAATAAATTTAAAAATATTTAAATTAAAATAATGTAATTATATTTATAAATTGCTTGAAATTTAACAAATAGATTGGATTTGAAGATATTCATAGTATTTCATTGCACAAAGAAAATTCTTGTACCATTTTAAAATTTAAAAAAAAGTTAGCTTTTCAGTCATATCAATCAATGATAGCAGTTCAGTAATTCAATTATTTCTATTCAATTTTTTTTTAACTAATGATTGTTCAAGATATTTTAAAGTAAATTTTTCAGTAATAATTTTTATTGTTTTAATCATTGTCTTTATAAGACGAGTATTGTAACAACATTAAATGCATCTTTTGTGCATATTATAGTTGCGATAATTAAAAGCAATTAAAAAATTTTTTTACAAGGATAGCATGTAATGTTTTTAGGAAAACCAATCCTAAAACGTTATCTTTCTATAATTCTTTGGATTAGAGACTGCAATTATTATTATTATTATTATTCCAATTCCCTAAGGTATATGAATATTTTACTTTGACTGGGGTAGTTGTTATAGCACTGTTTTCTGTTGGTTTGATAAATAATACGCTAGCAAATTCAATTTAAAAACAGCAAAATTAGTAAATAAATACACTGATGAAAAATTTATTTTTTTTATAAATTTTTGCGAAGCTTATAGGAAAATTGCAATAAATAGACCTACAGGCCGAAGACTCCCCTGTATGTGGTGGCTGGTACATGTATAAATCTGTCCTCCAGGCCGAAACAATACCACTGGGGGTACTGGATCAGAGGTGATCGTTCTCTGATTCAGATTTAAATCACGATCTGTGGAGGAGTGAATGAAATGCATGTATGAAGTCCGCCCCGTAAAAAGGGTTGTGACGCATGATTAACTAAGACGTACTCTTGTTCCTAGATGGCGCTACTGAATAAACAAGAGACGCTCTCTAGGCTTAAAATTGCTAACTTCGTCAGCGGGCTTGTATATGACGTGCCATAAGAAACAACAACAACAATAATATATAGACCTTGCAAAACTTAGTACAATCTAAGGGCAAAAACTTAGTCTAACCAATCTAAGGGCTTTTTTTAATGCATGTGCACAATGTACGTTTTTTCTAATTTTGTAATAAAATGAAATGAATTCAATATGGCTTTTGGACTTTTATCCTATTTCCATCATGTTCAAACTTTTGATACAGATTTTGCAATTTCTGTGCATTCATCATACTGTGTATTCAAACTGAGATTCATCATACATCATGTTTCTGAACATTCATCCTAGACTGAAATTCATCATTCCAATTTATTAAAACGCTGACATATTCAGAACTCGGATAATTAATCAGTTGACCAGCCGATTCAGTCAATCATTGAGTTAGTCCTAAACTGAAACGGCACATTTCGGATCAAACGTTTCTTCTCACGTACGGAGATCTTAAAGGAAATGATGCATTAAAAATCTTGTAGTCGAATTTTTAAACTGTTTTGTACATTTTCTTTAAATAATTCTTCACCAGACAGTAGAGAACGAAAAGGGGTTGGGAAGAGGAAGAAAAAATGGAATTAATTTGAAATTAAATCAAATTAGATCTACAAATGATTAAAGTATTTATTTCTCAACAAAATATGATATTCTAGCAGAATATCCACGTTTCGCTTATAGCTAGAGAGAAATCAATATAGTCGAACTGTGGATAATCAGTTCATGGTTTCTTATCACGAATTATATAAATACTAATTCATATTTTTCTTGGAGTTTTATAAATGAGGTAAGTAGTCAGCACCATTTTTAATTGCCTTACAATTATAGATTGAAAAATCATTTTTTTTAAACTGACTTATTTTCCAGTTGTGTATACTTATGTTATAAATGAGAGACATTTAGACGCCACATGATTTGGAAAACGTCACATATGAGTGAGATAACAATAAATAAATAAAATACGAATGAATAAATAAATAAATGATAAAAAATAAATAAAATAATAAATAAATAAAATAAAGAGACACAAGATAATATAAATGCTTATTCTAGCTGATACACTGAATAAAATATGTTAGCGAGTTCGATTTAACTTCTCAAAATTCAAATATGGCGAATAAAGTACTTTTATCTTGTGATGCTGCTTACCCTTGATTTTCAAGACATTAATCACAATTTTTGTATATTTGAAGGATAATTTTCCCATTATATGCCCATAATTCACATACAAATAATGATTAATAGATACAATTATAATTATTAGCTAAAATAATAATTACTTCATAAAATTTTATATGGAAACCTAAATTAATAATTTTACTGTCCTTTTCTTACGTTAAACCAGCTGATCAGTAAATGAAGTAATCCAAAATAGAGGGGTAATAAACCCCAGTAATAATAATCTCGATTAGAGGGGTCAGAGAACCAGAATGGTATAATTTTATTAAGCTAAAAACTAAGAGGAAGAAAAGAATTATGTATCAAGGATGCTAATTGCTCAAAATATGCTACCTCTGAATACCTTTGTTCAGTTAGCATTTTGAACTAAATTTTAAAATATTACATTCAAAAATTTTCAAGACATTTTACTGTGGAAGAATGAATGCAGATAGATACTGTTGATTTGATGTTTCTTTGAAGTAGATGCTGTGTGGAAATATACATTTTTGCAATCTATATATAAAATTGTAAATGTGGTTACAAGCCTCTTTTTGACAACACTTTCAGTGCCTCTGTCGATGAACTTCTTTGAAACATGAGAACTATTGCTCCTTTAGAAAATTTAAATCGTATTTTTAAAACCATCCTTATATCAAAATGTCTTATGTGAAAACAAAATTTTAATTCACTACGACATTTTAATGCAACACCTGGAATTGCTGCCGATAAATAACGTTTTTTTCCGCAATTTGATCAGTTTGATTTGTGATTATCTAATGCTTGACATATGAGTTTTTTTCACATGCAACAGATTTGAGAGCAGTTTAGTTTAATTAGATAAATATCCTGTTTTGAAGCAAAACTATAACTATTTTGGGATGTAATTTTAGATTCGTAATTTTGAAAGCAGTCAGATGACGAGGACGTCTCGCGATTTCGGGAGTAGATGTCATTTAACTATACAAGCGTTTTACTTATATATTTTTTGGGGGGAGGGGGTCAAATTTTACTTGCGATATTTTTTAAGTAAAAGTGAGAATATGTGTCTTCATATCAGAAAATATTCGAAGATTAACAGAGGAAAAATGAGGCTACAGAATAATTACAGGAAATATGGTATACGTCAGAGATGCCCAAGCTTTTCTGGATCACCACCCCTTTATAATTAACAAAAGCATTTCAAAGCCCCTCTTCCATAATATTCAATCTTACTAAATGTTGAAAAATTGTTGCCTTTGGACCGGCCACCTCTTCATGAAAGGTGCACTATTGGTAGAAAAGGTCCCCCTCGCCCACTGGCGGAGGAGAAAACTCAGTATTATCTTGTTTGGAACCAATAGTGTAGATTATCAACAGTTGATATTGAATTTTTGTCATTTAATTTTATGTAGAATAAAATATTTTATATAGAGCAAAAAAAAAAAAAAAACCCCTTTTTTTTTGTAAAAAAAAAAAAAAAAAAAAAAAAGGAATCTTCGAATTTGTTGAAATATAACGAAGGCCAGATTATCAAATTAGTAGGGAAATGTAAATTTGTACTTCCATATGATATGAAAGGGCCAAGTACACTAATCTATCGAAATTAAAAATAAGCATCATTTAAATTTCAAAACATCAGTTAAAGGACTTTTTTTTTGTATTTGAGTATTTAGAATATGTTTAAAATATATATATATATATTTACTATTTTACCATAAAATATAAAATTGCGAGTAAAGTTAAATTTAATTTTTTTTCATCGTTAGATACTGACCAAACGCTCTCGAAGACATTTCTTATAAAATTTTTGTTATTTCGGCCTATAGCCATATCTGTTAATTAAAAATGTATATAAAGATATACTGAAGAAATATAACTGTTTTTGAAAGTTTGAGAAGGAAAAAGGGGGAAAATTTTTTTAGAACACATAAAGAAACACATTTTTTAGAACACATTTTAGAACACATAAAGAGCTTAAACCGGTCCTAAGTATCAGGTGAAACACCACAGCTGAAACTCTTGGATCGTCATAACACAGCGAATGGTCTCTCCCGAGTATTTTCACATCGGTCGAAAGAAGGGTACCGTTTTGTTTCGGATTTGCAAACAGCCCCCTAAAGCGGTCTTCTCCATCGTAAAATTCACCGAACAGAAAGGAACATCCGAAACGGAACGCAGACAAGCATCAGTGGCGGATGAAAACATTTCCTATTGATGGACACGGGCAGCTAAAAGATGCTGGCCAGATTTCTCCCATCCCTCCCGTTCGCTTCTTCCAGAAGACAGTATCAGGTGTAGGACTAGAAAAAAAAAGAATAGAAGAAGAATCCTGGGAGGGAGTTGGAAAAGGAAGGAATTCGAAGTTGATGGATGGCATTCGGAGGGTTGGAGTGTGTGGGAGGAGGCAGAATTCCGAAAGATGGGAGAATCGATTCATAAAAATGTATTTCTTTCTTGCTTCCAAGACTGCGGAATGAAATTCGCTCCCGATGGGGGCCTTGTAGATTTGTTTGGTTGGCGTATCCCATTAAGCTGTGGTTTCTTCCTCCCCCTTCACCCGTGCTCATTCTTCTTCAACGAGAAAGGGAAATCGTGCTTTAAAAACGTCTACAATCTCGATTTCTGAGATGGTTTCAAGCTTTTAATTTCACGAAACAGTTCCTAAAAAATTTAAAATAAATTTTGATATTGCATTTAAGGAATGTAAGAGTAATCGTGTGCTGCAACATAAATTTGAAATCTGCGTTACGATATCAAATATGTTTCGCTGAATCATTTTTGAACTTCCGTGCGGTCAATGACGCGAAGTGGCTCTAAAATCTACTGGAATGACCAAACTTTTAATAATACAATATTGTTCCTAAAATTTTTACAAATTAACAATATTAGTAAAGCAAGCTTATAAAGGTTGCACGAAAGACTATAAAAATAAAAATAAAAATCTTTAAAATAAAATGCCACTCAAGCAAAAGCAATCTCCACTTATCGGCGATGTAGCATTAGTAAATCTCGTTGAAACACGGTAGCACAAAAGTCCATAAAAATAATAAAAATAAAAAATATTTAAATAATAATAAAAAAAAGAAGAAGAAGAAGAAGGGAATAATAATAATAATAATCTTTAAAACAAAATGTCACTCAAACAAACGCATTTATCACTCATCACCATTATAACAGGATCAAACATCGCTCTAAATGAATAATCAATAGCCGAAAGTTTTTAGTTTTTCTCATTATAAGCGTGTGGTTGTGTATCTTTGACCACATTCTGTAAAGAAACATGATTAACGGGAAGAAGAAAATATTGCAATGAGCATAAACTTGTACACTTTCAGCAAGAAATTTTGAACATTCGCTGAAAAACCAGAAATATTGAACAGCGCAAAGTACTTATTTTCTAGCTCATATAGTCAATGCAAGCTAGAAAGTGAGTAGTTCCTAGCTCACTTTAAAGTGAACTAATAAGAAAAATATATAATAAATATGAATACAATAAGCCGACAAAAAGCGACCACTTTTCTAGGCTTGGAGTGAAATAACTGCTTGCTTTAAACACACTTTTTTGCATCGCTCTCTCGATCTGCTGGGAAGTCAAAAATACTGAAAAAAAGGGCAATTCAGATCAAACATTTCGAAACGGTTTTTTTTTTTTTTTTTTTGCAGATGATTGATTGATTCATAAATTAATAGTCAAAGCAAACTATTACATTTAGAATTTTTAGATTGTGTAAAAAAAAATTCAAACTTGCAATGTTGAAAATTCTTCTCTTAGAAATATATTGAAATTAAATATTTTGTTATTTCTCCTTATTTAAATATTTAATTCATACAAAAAAAAAAAGTCTGGGTTTGGAATTCAGAAAGCGGAAAGGGATTCTTCAAAGTTCCATTACCTATATGCTTCTACAAAGCTTAATACGTTCTTAGATAAGTATAAATGATGAATGGATTTTGAATGTCATTTTTTCGAATATCAAAAACTAACTGCCTTGGTAATTTGCAGATATTTAAATTTGCTTTTGCATTAAAAAATACCTGAATGATGATTTAGAAATAGAGACAAAAAATCATAAAAGTAAATAAAATGGGAATTAGATCTGACATTAAACCCATTTTAGACAAACATTCAAAAATATATAAATAGAAGATATAAAATTGCTTATTTGGGAAGAATCAAAATCTGTGTTTTTGTGGCCTTAAGTCAATAAATAAATTAAACAATATATTTGAGAGATTTCTGTTACTATTACTTCTATTCATTTCCTCCTTGTCAAGAAGCACATACTTTTATTGTTCTTAAAAGGATATATATATATATTCTTATAAATAAATACCCATAATTAATAAATAAATAATAACCCATCATTTATACCTGTCTTTCGATATTTTATTTTTCTATTTCTTTTAAATAATTTTTATAAAAAGTAATATGATGGAGTAACTTAGATGATATACAGCACACAAATTTGATATAAGGAATATTTCCGAAACTTAAGACGAAAAAGAAGGCAAACTGCACTGTATTGTAGGAGGTATAATAAAAGAAACTGGCAAGAAATCCTATTCCCCATTTCACTTCAATGTATCTTTTAATGGTTTTTTTTCAGAAGTATATATTAGTGAACGCCCAATGGAAATTTACCGATATCTTCTCCTGATCTGTCTTCTAAATGCCAAACCGTCGCCATCGTCTTAAGAGAGAACAGCAAATTTATACCCAAACACACCCTTCCGATACGAGGCCCCATCAATTCATGCCTCAACTCGATTACATCTCCACAAAAAGTGCTGCCTCTAAATCCGAAACCCCTTCATACCACCCGAATCTCTTGCAAAAGTCATGGAAGCCGGCTACTGCGGATGTCATCTTGGAGTCCACCATATTTCATTCCGCCAAGCTAACGATACAGTTAGGAGAGTCACGGCCAAAAGACGTGATCTCATAAAAGTAGGATTTTCCGGAGCAATAAAGTTGGCACCAGCGCTTTCAAAAACCGTTCCCCAATCGGTTGCCACTTAATGAAGAAAAATGGTGGTATCAGATCGTCTGATGCACATCCATCGTCCGCCCTATTATGAGCGCTTTTCACCCTCTTGCCTCGATCGCATCGATTTTAGTAGGTGCTTCCTGGACCCCATTTCGAAATGAGGTATTGAAAAGAATTCTAATTGGTGATCTCTCGAAAGGACATTCCAGAAAAATCAAAATGACTGTATCTGAAATTATCTTGACAGTCATTAGATTTGACCTGAGGAAAGAACCAAGAGAAGTTGCTGCCTGCAGTCAAAAAACACGAATGCACGAAATACAGTAGAAAGAGAAACGTATAAATGGACTATGAATATATTTTAACCCATTTCAGTCATTCGTGTGCTTGAAATATTTCATCCTTTTGTAACATCTATACTGTAAGACAGTTGATACGTTTGTTCCCGGAAAAATTATCTGTGTTGAATAAATCTTAATTTATATTTACACTGATGTTTGTATTTCGAAATAAGGAATTGTTAAGAATTCTAATTGAAGAGATTTCGCTTCATAGAAAAATGAAAATGGCTGTCTTAAGCATTGTCCTGGAGTCAATAAATTTTGACTGAAGGTAGCAGACAAGAAAAGTTACAATTCATTAGCCAATAAATTTAGATTATTGCCCACGGGATTGCAAATTAGATAAACGATGTGATAAAAGAGTGTTTAGTAAAAGTCTATGGAATTTTTTGCATCGATTTTAGTCATTTTTTTTTCTTTCAAAAATCTTTTGGTCAATTTTTAACATCTAAATGTAATATGAACTGGTTGTTAGTCTTGTTTTCTATGGATTGAAGAGATTTCATTCAGAGAAAAATGAAAAAAGTTGCCTCCAAATTTGTCTTGAAGTCAATAGATTTTGACTACAAGACAAATCTAGGTAGAAATCAAGGAAAGTTGCAATCCGGTAGTTGCAATCAATAAATCTATATTATTGGCTACCGGATTACAAAACCGGTGTGATAAAAGAATATTTAGTGAAAGGTTATGGGAATTTTTGCATAGATTTTAGTCATTTTTCCCCTCTAAAAATGTGCTAGTCAATTTTTAACATCTATCTCTAATATGAGATGGCATTTACTCTTGTTTTCTATGGATTGAAGAGATTTCGTTCCATAGAAAAATGAAAATGGCTACCTTCGGAATTATCTTGGAATCAATAGATTTTGACTGGTGGTAGAAGTTAAGGGAAGTTGCAATCCGGTAGCCAATAAATCTAAATTATTGGCTACCAGATTGCAAAATGGATAATTGGTGTGATGAAAGAGTATTTAGTGAAAGATATGGAAATTTTTGAATCAATTTTAGTCATTTCTATTTTCTTCAAAAATGTGCTAGTCAATTTTTAACATCTATTTCTAATTTGAGCTGGTTGTTACTGTTGTTTTTCACGGATTGAAGAGATTTCGTTCCATAGAAAAATGAAAATGGCTGTTTTCTGAATTGTCTGGAATTCAATAGATTTTGACTGGTGGTAGAAGTCAAGGAAAGTTGCAATCCAATAGCCAATGAATGTAAATTATTGGCTACAGGATTCCAAAATGGAAAACCGGCGTCATAAAAGAATATTAGGCAGTCATTAAATTCGAAATTATAACCAATTTAAAAAGAAGTATAGTAAAATATTTCTATTGAAAAACATTCTGAAAGGTACTCTAAATAATCGATATGAAGACTTTGAAATAGTTTGGGCAGCCACTAGTAAATAATCAAGAGTTGTTTAGTATGATAAACAAGAAATATCTGTACTCCGCCAACTTTCAATTAAAATATATATTATTCAGTTTGTAACTATACTTCTGATCAGCTCTGGTTTCCACATTTGTTCGTATATAAATTATTATTAAACTTTTAATCGCTTGATCCCGTGCTTATTTCTTTCATATTTCGAAGTTAGATATGAGGAATAAAAAAATAATCTTAAGCTATCGATATCTAACTCCACTCTAAAATCAAAACATTTAGGAAGTCATAAAATGTGGCCTGGAGGTTCCTAGGCGAGAGAAATTTCAATCCAATGGTCAATAAATCATTGCAATACATTTGTGAGTGAACTGCTCTTGGCAGACAAGACGGTCTGTGAACATCTCTACATCGATGTGAGTCATTTGTATGCAACAAATGCATGTAGCAACATGAACTATTTTTTATCTATGTAGTCTTGCCATTACGTTAGTAGAAGAAATTTTAGCAGTTTTTTTTCTTCATTTTTATGTGAATTTATGATTTTAAATTCTCTATTACAATTTCAAATTCTCGAAGCTCGGAAAAAAAATCATGTTTGGAATTATGATCATCTATCGGTTGGTTTGCGCTCAAGATAACTCGGAAAAAGCAAGAATCTATTTAGATTTATGAAATTAAATACACAGCAGTACACCAAAATTTCAGATATTTGGTGAAATCCATTCATCGGATAGGTGTTTGTTTGTCCAACCATATGCATGGAAATCAAATAAATTAAAATAGCACCGAAATAAATAAATGAAATTTGACATATGGTTTTTATCATTATAAATTATAAATTTGTTATAATTATAAATTATATTAATTATAATTATGAATTAGTATTAAATTTCGGATCAAATATGTCAATATATTGATTGTTTGTTGATGTATTTATACCTAAGTATGTGATAGGTGATTCAAAAATACGACAAACTAAATTATATACTAGACAGATCAGATATTATACTAGATGAATTTAAGTATAATATCTGAAAATACAAATCGTAAAAGTCTGTATTATGTATGACTAAATCCGTAAATCCACTAAAGCTTTTTTGCCTACTTTAAAATTTGTTTTTATTTATATATGTAAACAATGCTCGCATCTGAAAAAAATAAAATTTGGCAGAATTTTGAGACCAAAATTATGTAACTTAGTGAAATTTTGGATCCAATTTATCAACAAGAAGAGTTTCAAATTGAATGTCAGATGATGCTCAGTGCGTTAAGAAATTGAATATAAAATTTGTGAAATTCTATACATACGAAAATGAGGGTAAAGCATAACTGCTTGTTGTATGATTTGATTTTACCTAATTAGATAACATTAGCCACAATCACTGTTCCCTCTTCATGTTCATGTTTACAAACAATAGGATTCTACTTGAAATTTATGCAATAAATTTACATATTTCATCAGTTTTAACATATTTCCAGATTTTTTAATTTCAACCTTAAAAATTTCCCGATTCTTTACGTCATCTATCTAGAATTTTACCGACCGAGGTTTGGCGTTGCATGACCAAATAATGGCCACGAAAGCGCATGAATGATAGCACGGCAGAAGCATTCGCGGCTGTGGAAACTATCTTTATCATCCTAACTTCTTCAGATGCCGAACCCAGGAATGATGACGTCCACGGTGATGATTATGAGGATCTCTTCAACTGGAGTTGGGAACTTCCAGTAGAAATGATAACGACATCATCGCGTGTCTCTTTCGGCAGTCAACACAGAAGTCATCTTCTTGAGCACCTGACATTACATTCAAAGAGAGAGGCCGCATCTGTGATGTTCAGGTGCTCTTGGAATGAGGGGTTTCCATGACATCTTTAGAGAATCTCCCGTCGGTGAAATATGTAAACCTCTTTCAAAGGATTACTCTAGTTGAGGGAGAGAGAATGGTAGAAAAATGAGTTAAGTAGCTAATCAGAAATTTGTGGAATGTAGCTGTCCTATACTTTCGGAATATGTATTGCTCTTGGTTTCACTATTACGAAGTAAATAATAAGAATATTATATGTTTAAAAGGAATATTTTGTCTATTGCATTAAGAAGATTCTGTTTAAAGAAGTGTTTTTAAAGCTTTCATTCTTCTGGTCACTTATATTTTATTCTATTTAGAATCGTGATTTTAATAGCAAAGTGTGTTTTTGTTATAGAATTTGCAACTCATTTCGTATTTGTATTTTCAATAAGGTTGGTATTCCTATTTAAGATCGGAAATTCAATTACTGATTAAATGGAATGTATTGATTGAAATATTTAGCAACAAAGACTGTCATCTTCTCATCAAAGGGAATCGGAATGAATGAATTTCAGAAAATTTCAACGATTGAAGAAAAATTTACAGATGGTACTAATTGCAATATTTTTGAAAAGCAAATATTTTCAGATAAAGTAGAATGGTGATTAAAATTAAGCTCATTTCTGTTATTTTTTCTAATGATTCAAGTATTTTAACCCTTTCTAAGGCCGTGGGAAGTATGTTTCCCACCAAATTTATCAATCTTCGTGTGAAATTATGTAGGTTGGAATAAGTTCTGACAAAATTTTTAGAAAGACAGAAACTTAAATGCTTCAGTTCTTTATCTCACACAAAATGATATGTCTTGATTTGTTACTTAATTATTAATTAATCAAATTAAATTTATCTAATAAGCTAAATGAATCCCTTTTCTTATTCTAATTTCAAGCCTAAAAATATTTAAACATAATATGACTAAAAAAAATGGCCCTTTAAAGGTTTAAGTAATACAAGGGAATAGGCTCATAATTACTTTTTTGACACAAATTTGGCAACATGAGTTGTCATTAAATTGAAATTTGCTCAGAATGTCTGGAATAATAAATTCATTCATTATCGATTAAAAATGGTTTTACGAGTATTTATCAACTTATTCAATTGACCCTAATTTTAATTTCTATGCCAATTAAATAAAAATTGATGATTTTTAATACATTGATTATCAAGCATGAGCTTTTATTTCTCTGGACTCTGTTAGAAAAAAAAACTAATTAAAACAGGAAGTTTTGAGTTAACGGAATAAGCTGTAAACACTTTTTTTTATAAATGTTATTATATTGTGTTTACAAATTTGATACCCAATTTACCTTGGGAAATAATTCTCACTGATTTTTTTGAAATTCTTTATCTTTTCTTCATAAATGCACGTTTAATTGCTTTTTTTTTCATTTATGCGATAGTTAAGCTTATCAAAGACATTTTTTTTTATAATATGAAGTGACGAATATTTTGCGTCATTAAAATTTTAGATGAAATGACTCATAAACAGATCAATTTATTCTTTCAATATTCAGGAAAATCAGCTTAACCGAAGCAGATCAGTTATGATAGACTTAAATTGATAGGCTTAAGTGACTCTGTCAATGCCTAGATAATATTAAAAAAAACACCCATTAAATTATTCCCTTTTTTTTAATTTTAAATTTTTAATTAGCTTTGTTGTTTATTTTTCCTGTTGTTTTTATCCTTATTTTTATGTGTACATATTTTTTTCTATGTATGCAGTTGTTTCTACTTACTTCTGTAAGCCTTCTGCTGTACTTTGTGGCGCACAAGAATTGACTTATTATTAAAAAAATATTATTCCCTTTCCCCGTACCAAAGCATCCAGGATAGAAGAATGACCGCAATGTGATGGTACGAAAGTGAGATTTACGATTGAGTTTGCTATAACATTGCTATACCCACTAGAGAAGCAAAAATCAATGGCTGAGTTGGGAGATTCTCTTCCAAATATTCAAGGTGTTCCACGATGAGAATGGAGATATTACCATTTTAAACAAATTAGATAAAAGTCTCTATCATGAATTATTCCTTACTTTAATAACCACTGTTTTACAGTATCCCTATAGGATACAAATAAGGAATATAATGCAAAAAAAAATATATATAGGCAATCATAAAATAAATGACTGAAAAGACTTAGTTGGTGATAATACCATTTATGCCGTCTACAATCTGTACCAAAGGGAATAATCTTCAATGTATTTCTTCATATTTTCTAAAAAATAGGTGCATTATGTGTTCATCTCCATCTCCATTGCATAGAAAGGAAAATCAAATGTTTAAATTGCACCCTTTTCTTTCAAACCAAAAATTCCAAACCATGATTAAAATTTACAAATTTGATATTAAAATTTATTCCCTACATTTTTTATTTATCGAATTTATATACATAGTAAATGATAGTCTGAATCATAATCAGCACATTGCTGCATTAGATGCGAAATTTCCTATAGATCGTCTAACACATTACGTTTTTGAATTATTCTTTTCACGTGCATATACGTTTGAATGGTTAGATAAAGATAATTCTCATTGATGCTTTTTGTCCAGAATTATTATTATCATTTTATTCATTATTCTTAAAATTATTATTATTATTAAAATTATTGCATTAATCATCAATAATTTTAGTGCAAAATACAAATACTAAATTCCGATTGCCTAACTTGGCCTGCTTATGAACGCTCATTTCATAGAAATTCATCAAAACCTCGAGGCCGAATTTTTTCAATACTTTCTTTTTGCATCTTTCGCACTCAAAATAGTACAAGAAACGCAGATGAATTACAGCCAAAGAATAAATAACAGCAAGATACAAAAAGCACAAATACAATTCGCAGAACTGAAAGCTAATCCGAGGTCATCACAGGCATTTCAAATCTCATTGCACGCAGTGTTAATTCACATTATTTGAAAATGGCACCGATGCCATGTGTATTTATAATACTCCACGAAAAACCGCAGATTTTTGAGATTTGTGGAAGAAAGCTTTCAACATAACGATGGGGATCATTCTCCAACACTTTGGCTTTTTATAAGATCTGGCTTTTGCCCAAAACTGACGAGAAATCATCAATTGTTCCTAAATTGACTTTATATTTCTTGCAAGGAAAGAGGACAGAATTGTATCAAGATCTCAATATTAAAGATAGATAGTCTGATTGTCTGTAAATGTTACTTTCAAGCAAAGATGCTTTTCTTGCAGTGAAACAATGCACCAACCAAGCAACTGTCGATTGCTAAAAAGAAAACAATGTTGAAGTGATTGAAACAGGAGGTATTATAGAGTAAATCGATGATTTAAAAAGATGAAAAATGTTGCATACGAAAAGGGGAAGATTAATCCTAGTCCTTAAGTAATGAAAGTTTCGGAATTACTTTTTCTTCTCATTGACTTTCAAAACCATATTTTTCTTTATTATTTTAATATAATCTTTATTTTAAGTATCAAATATTGTGACAAGCCAAAATTACAAAATATTCGGTCGTGTTCCCCAAGCAGCAAAAGATCGTTGGCCAACCATTAGCTAAGCATTGCCCCACGGAACAAACGAGATTGGGGTGAGATCGGAGGCGATCTCGCCCCGACATTGATCATGTCCCCCGGCGGTTCGCCGCGCGATGGTCGCCCCGACTTGTTTTCAACGAATTTGCCGATCATTTGGCGACGTGTTATTATCACGGGCGACGTTATACCAAGCATTTCGCGACCTGTTTTATCAATGGGCGACCCAATACCAATCATTTCCCCATATGTTTTAACAATCGGCGACCCAATACCAATCATTTCCCCTTGTGTTTTAGCAATGGGCGACCCAATACCAATTATTTCCCCATGCATTTTTGCAATGAGCGACCCAATACCAATCATTTCCCCATGTATTTTAGCAATGGGCGACCAAATGCCAATCATTAGGCGATTTATTTCTGAAAACATTCTGGTATCAAACTGAAATATTAGTTTAGTGGTTATTCAATTTTCTCAAACTCTAGAAACTAGTGTCATAATATTTAAAACTATCATATTTTCAAAATTTTGTCAAAAGGCTGAAAATACGAGATATTTTGAATTGTTTACTTTTGTTTTTTACCTATTAATAATAGTATTTGTTACTTATTTTGATAAATTTAAAATTCCATAAAAAATTCATGGAAAATGTCATTCTAACAATTTTTCCAACTTTTTTTAACTATTATTATAGCATAGATTTTACCACAATCTTACCCAATAAAATGTTTAAATTACATTTTTTTACTGCTCTTTAAAAAAATAAACAAATGTCAAAATTATCTGAAACAATTTTAAATTTGATCACCTGCACTTCTATCTACATATACGATTTATTTCCTTCATTGATATTTCCTATTTATTTTCATTGTTTAATGAAGAAATGTTAACATAATCATAGTTCCAATTATATAATTAATCAGTATGATTTTAACTGATATTAGAAATTTAAAAGTAGATGTATTATATATATTGCCTATATCATCTGTTTTTAAAAGCTATTTCATAAAAATTCGAGACAGAAAAATATATAATTCTTATTAAAAAATATTTTCTTTACTATACACACTTTTATATTGCTTAATGTGAGTAATAAAATTTCTAAAGAATAATGAATAAAACACAAATTCCTGTTTTAACACCCTAACATTTAATGCATTGGCTAAAAATAGTTTAAAACACTAAATTATATAATTCCTATTATATGTTTCTTCAATAGAAAACATTTTACAAGCACAAATTAATTAGTTACTTCAAATTTCTAATATTTTCATAATTTATGCTTAGTGAGGTTTAGATTTGTAGCAAAATAACCAAATTTGATCCATGTTAAACTCTGAATATTTCACAAATAGGTTTCATAAAAATTCCCTGTACAAAAATGCAACACTTCTTTCACTTATACGAAATCTTATTTATTATTAACCTACAAAGTTACTTTATGGTGTAGAAATTTTATACCTCATTACAAATGTTAGTGTTAGCTAATGTCCAATTGATAACATTTTACAAGCAGAAATTAACAATTTAATTCAAATTTCTAATTTGTTTTTATCTATGATTAGTTTTGGTTTGTTTCATGGCACAAGAATCAAATTTGATCTATGGTTAACTCTGGATATTTCACAAAAATTCCATGCCTAAAAATGTAAACACTACTTTCAATTATACGAAATTTCTTTAGACAAATATTTTTTTAATTATTATTTTCCCCTCTTTATTTTTAGGAGAAAAGAAAAACAACTATACAAAACAATTTTTTTACAAAGACCTTCATTAAATAATATTTTAGAAATACAAAGTAAAATAATAATTTACTTGAAATTTTTTACTGAATTTTCTGTAATGACTTATACGCCCAAACAAAATCCTGAAACTATGACTTATAATTTATAAGAATAAATAATATTGTCACAAAGTCATTTATAAAAAAATATTTGAACTTTATTTATTATGTAATACTTGAAGAGTTTGAAATTTCTAAATATCCACACACATTTATATAAATATTATATATATGTATAACTGAATCATCAGCTACATATAAAGAATTATACATTTATTTATACATTTCACTTTTCCTTTTTGATTACATTTGATGAACCTAGAAAACAATTAGAATAGTAATTGAGATTTCGCTTCATTTAAAAGTACAAATAAAACATTTGTTGACAATTGGAGATGAGTAATTAACAAGCGAAAGTCTTATAGAACTTCATAAACATAATATTTTTGCTCTGATATTGGACTGTGTAAGCAAATTTTATAATAATGTTTAAGATAATAAAGAAGAAAAAATTCAAACTAATGGGAGTAAAATTTATGTTACTGTTTTATGAAATATGAAATAATTAGAAACCATTCATATAAGAGTACTCAAAAGTGCCTGCATAATCTCAAGTTTTAAAGAAATTTTTTTTGAAGTTTACAATAAATACATGCTGCTAAACTTTTTTTTAGCCTCATGTAAAAATAAAAATAATTACACAAATGTTATTTCAATACCAAAATATAAAAATGTTATTTAATACTTTTTTATACTTCTTTCATAGAATAATTGTAAATGAAAAGGAAAATTAACTAAGCTAAATAGAATTAAAATCACTTGAATTGTCAGTCTGAAAAAATAATGAGGTTGCCATTAAAAAAATTTATTCAAATTATATAGAGAAAAATAAAAGTTGTACAAAACAAAATTTATGCCTTTCTAATTAAGGCAAATAAGTTTTCAGATTAAAAGAAATCAGAAATTAAAATTTACCTACTTGTCATTCAAGCCTCTGACAGTGCAACATTTTGAAGTTTTATTACATTTTTCACGAAAAGACATTTGGCACTTTATTTTTTGGCACTTTGTTTTATTTTGGCACTTTGTTTAGCACATACATTTGATAAATCCTTTGTTGTTTTCACTTCTCTGAGAGTAATTGCAACTGACCAGAGAGAAATTTTGGGATTTGGAATATCTTCAATTCTAAACAAGTTCTTAGAATATAAAGTGAATTGGGATCTCACATATAATTGTTTTAAATTTCCTTCTGATGTTCCAAATCGGTAGAAACCATACTCTGTCACCTTAATTATAACTTCCAATATTTTATTCCTTTTTGAAGTCAGGAATAGAAACTTGCACAGTAGTTTCCAAACAAATTGTGAGAACAATTTTTTTTGCTTATATTTATAGATTAATTTTAAAATTTATTTTATCTTTAATTGCATTTTCAGTTTTGAAACAAAGGTGCACAAAATTTTCATTTCATTGAATGTGAGATGTATTTCATACTTCGCCAGATTATCATTTGGCATTCTATAGAATGCTTAGAAAATGCATGTAATTAAGGAGCAAAAGTATTATAGAACTTCATAAGCTTGATAATGTTTACAATCTGATAATGAACTATGTAGGAAAATATTATAATAATGTTTAGGACAATAGAGAAAAATAATATAAACTAATGGGTGTAAAATTTATGTTACTATTTTATGAAAGGTGAAATAATTATAAACTATCCACATAAGAGTATTCAAATATAACTACATAATTGCAAGTTTTAAAGATTTTTTTTGTTTGTTTTTGAAATTTACAATAAATATATTCTGCTAATCTATTTTTCTAGCCTTATGTCGAAATAAAAATAATAAAACAAATGTTATTGCAAAACCAAAACATAAGAACATAATTTAATATTTTTTTTAACTTTTTTCATTAGAAATTGTTGTTAACAAAAGGAAAGGAATTGTAAATGACATGGAATAATATCTGCAATAATTTAAGAACACACACACAAAAAAAAGATAACAAGAAATAAAATCACTTGAAAAGAATACGTACAAAAAAAAAATGATAATGGTCGCTTACGCCTAACGCTAATAATATCACGTGCAACTCCATGTTTCAGGTAAGCAACGAGTATGAACGGCTTCAAAAAAATAATCCTTTTTATACACTATTTAGAATAAATAATATATTATTTACAAATATATAATAATAAATACTTTACACTTGCCAAGTTTCTTGAAATGACAGCATGCGCTGCTGGTTGAATTTCAAAATCCAATACACGTCAGGTGATTCATAGGAAATTTCTAAAATATATTCACATAGCGCCGCCTAGGAAAAGAAACTTTCCAGACATCGAGGCTACTATAGGCCGATTGCTTTGAGCCGGTCTTTTTCACTAAGTCGCCGTAGGAGTTCACCCCGATGAAAAAGCGACCTTCAGAGGGAACAGAAAAAAATATGGTCAGAATCCGATGTCGCGCCAATGCAAAAGTGACATTGGCAAAATACGACCGACCTATATCAGATGGATGCGATGGTTGGACAACTGTTTGGCGACTTCTCTTGCTGCTTGGGTCCCCTTGATGAGAATTAGTCTTAATATGACAAAATCTTGAGAAAAAAAAGTTTACATAAAAAAACACATATAAAAAATTACAATTTCTTATAACATAATCTAAATATTTCGATATAGATCTTTTCAGAACTGTTTGCTTATTATTCAGTGAACTATCCCCTATCCACCCCCAAAAATGAAAAGATACAATGATATAAAAAGAAATTTAAGCAATATTTTATTTTAATTTGAGTTGAATTCAGTTATATTAACGTCCCGCTTTTAAGCAACGCTAAGGATATTTTGGGTTGGACCTCGTAATTTTGATCAGAGGTCAGATGAGAGGACCACGCCTGAGCTAGCACCCCCCCCCCCCCCCCCCACCCAACATTCCACATCACACCAGCGGGAGGACGTTTGTCTCTTATGGATTTAAAATGCACCAGCCCTTCTTACACGACGGTTCTTCGAGGGAATCGGTCTCGAATCTGAAGCTCTCCGGTTCCGAGGACATAACACCTGGCCGCCGCTTCTCCATATTAATTTGAGTAAGTTCGGTGCATCAAATGATATTGGAAGATTAAATTATCCTAAAAATATTGCAAAGTATAAAATAAATAAATAAAGCGTCAGTCCACCAAAAGTAGCGGATTTCTAGAAAGTTGTCTATTTTGTTTATATGATAATCCAGAAAGGGAAGTGGGTTACGTTTCGTAATATTATAAAATAAATGGTACATAGTGGCAAATAACAGAGGCTATTTAAGATGTTATAATAACTTAACTTATCGTTAATTTACTAATTATTTTGAGCAATCTGAAAATAGATGGATTTAATGGATTCAGGGAATTTCATTCGAAATGTCATAGAAAAATCTACTGACCTAAATTTCTACTATCACAATATCTTTTTTTCCCCCTTTAAAATAAATAATTAAATCAATTCGGATAAGCAGCAAAGATAACACATCTGCTTTGAAAACAAAAACTAAAACAATAACAGATCTATTTAACGATGTTTTTCCAAGATTCACTTTTTATGCTGGACCACCGTCACAGTTATCCTAAGTTCAGATTATCCAGAGGAGGGAGAAAATAAACGAAACCGATTCAGACCTGGAAGGTGACAAATGATTAGTAATCACAGCGTGGACATACAACACAAATCTTCATCCTGCATATAATAAAAACAAAAAATAACAGTAACTGCAAGTGATCGCTTTCTCTTGCCACATGACATTTAAGATAAGGTTAAGAAAACCAAAGCTGAATCGAATCAGAGACGATTTATATCAGCGTTTGTGACTGGAATTCATTTCCACTGATACTTACAGAAACCAAGCAACAGTGAGAATGGCACCTATTGCAAAGTTTAAATACAACTTCAAGAAATTACTTTCTGTAACAACATAATTACCTGATAGCCTAACGGTTCTATATTCTTTGGCATTCTGAGAGTTTACTAATAATACAAAAATATACATAAGCTATAAAATTCCACAACTTTGCGATAAAAACTGGCCGAGTTATGAAAATTTTGAATTTCATTATTTTAAGCCAATCATTACTAATCTCTAGGAAACTCTATTCATTAGTTAGTTGAATCTTCCTCGAGGTATCCATTAAAATTGTCTAAAACTGTCTAAATGACTTTATAACTAAAATTCGGATTTCACTTCTTTTAAATTGCAAATCTTCTGACGCAACCAACATAAAACGTAATTCATTATGTTATTTAAAACTTTCTTTTACCTGGAGATATACTTAACTATAACAGCTTTATTAGCTATTGGCCACAATTAGAATAGTCATTTCTCTCTCTCTCTCTCTCTCTCTCTATTTATATAGAATAGCATAGACGTATGATCAACATAGATGAATCAACTTAAAAAAATAGGGAAAATAATAGTAAAGTATTTCACATTTGTCTCTAACTCTTTAATCATTTTTTATGGAAATTTTTATAATTAACTCTTCCATTACCTTCCATTTTTAAAAATTATTTTTGGATTCTCTCCAAAGCTCCTCCTTCTTTCTTTACCCACCATTCCAGACTGATGCGAAAAAAAATGAATAAATAATGGTTGCTTTAACTTCGTTATATATCATCCTCCTAACCATTTTTCTTTGAATTAAGAAACACAAATAACATTATTCACACGTTATTCTTGTATAATTTTCTGTAAGAGATCATTAAGTAAAATTTAGCCAGCAGGATCAAAATTAATTATCCTATTTTGATACCAGAAGCTAAAACATTACATAACTATTTAATGACGCTGAATGAATTTCAGAATAGTTAGACCACCACTCAGTCTAGCGGAAGGACCACCATCATAGTGATCTAAGGTTCAACCCAAACTAAACTGACCAGCCTAGAAGAATGTTTTTAAATGATTTGTAACCACACCGTGGACATTCTCACGCAAAGCACCGGGGTTCGCCATGCATACAGAGCAGCCAGCAGCAGCACCAGGAACCACCCTTGTCTGGCAAGCGACACTCAGGACGCGGATGGATAAGAAAACTAAAATTGAATCGAATTAGGAGTGATTAATGTCAGTGTTCGTGGAAACAGGAGTAAAGCCTTCAAATTACCACTTCGCCTCACAAATGCATCCATCTTCCGAAGGTTCCGCCCCACCTTCAAGTATTGATTGATTGATAGATACGGGTTTTATAATGGATAAGCACTTCTTCGTGGAGAGCGTTCTATCTTGATCAGAAGGTTGTGTTTTTTGCGTCCCATCGATTCGGCACTGGGATTTTTGACGCTCGCCGGAAATGTTCCCCCGTCCGTCTGATTGATACAAAATTACGAGGGATTTTCCAGCGAATCCATGAAAGGGCAATTACGTACGCGAAGACCGAACGAAGACTTCGGGTAAAATAGGAGCGATATGTCACTGACGGAGACATCCGGCGTCTATTAAAAGGCCCGAATCGGGTGTCCTTGATTTATGGATGCACAGGATCACTTTTCATCAGTATTAGTAGACTGATGGATGCTTTTAAAGGAAATGAAAGATTATTTTTTCTGTTCGCCCAGCCGCTATTAATGTGTTCAAGAATGCTTGTAAAGAATGTCTGTCAACTTAAATCTTTACAGATATTGCATTAAAAAACTGTTTTCGGTTGCCTTATTTTTTGTTATTCGAAGAAATGCATCAGAATCACTTTTCAGCAAAAAGTTACAGGTTGATGGATACGATGGAAAGGAATTCGATAATTTTCTACAATTGTATTTCGTGAGCTTCCGAAAGGACGTTAAACAAAAGTTGTAAAATTATCAACAAAAATAGTTTATATCTAGAACAAATTATTTGAAGTTATTTAGAGTTATAATTTTATTTATTTATTTATAATTTTAGATATTTTCCTACAACTGTGTTCTCGAACTTCGGGTTAATCAAAAGTTGCAAAGAAAATCAACAAAAATAATTTGCAAAGTTTATTGCTGTAAAAGATTAATTGAAGTTATTTAGAGTTATATTTTCCCTCTATGATATGGTAAATGAATACTACAATGATATTCCAAATTATTTCAGATTATATCAGAGTTGATAATTTTGCCGCCTTGAAGAACGACAGTCGAATCTCAATGGCGGAATGGTCATGGCACTGGTCTCGTGATCAAGAGACCTGGGTTCGAATCACTCTAGAGACAATGCGATTAATAGTATATGTAAATGCTTAATTCCTTGATTTTATGTTTTCCTTTATTTCATGTTCCAGAAGATACTGGACATTTCTTTAGTTTACCAGACAAGTGTTCTGGACTTTTCTTACTGTCTCCAGAAGAGTATTCTGGAACTTTCTCTGCTTGAATAAAAGCAGAAGATTTGCCAGTTACTGTATTCTGAGTTCAGTTAATAAATTGGTTTAGCTCTACCTCTTGTGTGTGTCATTAAGTTCCATACTAAAGTATCTACGTGACAATTTTATAAAATGTAATTATAAACTCGAGCAGAAGAGGAGAAACATTGTTAATAATGTAATCATTGGAAAATTAAATTATTGGAGAGTGCATTAGATATCATTATATCAAATAATATTCCTTACATTATGAATTCTTTTAAATTTCATCAATATATTTTTTGTACTATGAAATAAAATGAAAGTTCAATTCAAACATCTGATAGGCTAAATTTTTTTTTTTTTTTTTTTTACATTTTTTGAAATGCTGAATTATGCACTCCTGCATTAGGTTAAATTCACTTTTTACACTTTTTTCCTAAGAATTTTACTATATCAAATTTTTATACGTCTAATCTTACTTTCCTAGCACATCATTTTTTATTATTTATAAATGGATAAATTTTGTATTAGAAATAGGATTACGAATGTAAAAATATGTGAAGTCCTGTTTCTAGAAAATAAAAAATTATCATCCCAATTTAATTTTAATTTGCGGAATCATAGAATAATAACTTTCACTTTTATATTCACAATTTTTTTCTCATAATTTTCGAAATGAATAATAATTTAACTGACTGATTTGTTTGAAAAATCAGAAGAAAAAGTAAAAGTTTTAAACGGGCCGACATTATTTTCTTAGAAATTTTACCAAGTTCGTAGGAAATGCTATGCTGTAATTTAACGAACAAGAGATATTTGTAATTTGACCTGTCGCTCCAGATGTATTAATTCAGACAACTAGCATTTTCAGTGAACAACAGCACAATCGATAGTCAAAACACAACAATTTGAAATACAATACGTTTCTTAAAATATATCGGAAAATTTTGGAGGAAAATCCTCTTTAGAAAAGTTCTTAAGTTTAGTAGACTATATCCATTTTCCCAAATTCCATAACACAATTTCTTGATTGTTATTTAAACAATAACAACAACAAAAAAAAAGAATCATAAAGAATTTGAACCTTGTAAATAACATGCACAATACAACAAAATTATAAGAAATACAATAGCGGTAGCAATAGCATACAGTGACTTACTTATTTGCAATAAATAGCAAATGTAACAATTATAGTATACTGTACAATAATAATATAAAAAATTAGTATATGTTTTAAGCATACTTTATAGAGGCAAAAAATTTTTTAAAAAAAGGAGTATGTAAATTTTGGTAAATAACACAGTGATGCGGCATGACAATTCATCATATCATTTCAAAATAGAGAAATGATTTTTTTTTAATATATGAAGGAGAACTGTAAATTGAGCAACGAAAATAACTGCTAATTGAGAAAATTTTTTATTAATTTTTTCCATTACGCTGTTATTGAAAAAGACTAAACGATGATAATTTTTAGCATTAAAATGAACATTACTTCATTTGTCAACTTTTAATTATGACTAAACATTTTATTAACCATATAGTTTTTACTGAGCCATTTTATATTTATACTTTAGTGGAAAACATCTCATTTTTTTTTCTGTTTTTGGTATTTTTAACAGTCTTTGATTCGGCAATTGGAGCCATTTTATTTTTTCCAAATAAAAATTGGACTAAAATCACGCTTCATATTAATGATATTATCGTTTATTTCTATACTATCTAAAAAGTTTTATAAATTAATGGGATAAATTCAGTCATTTTTTGTTATTCATATTTCAAACTTCTTAATTTTGACAAGAGAAATCATCATATATTTATTATCGAGAATGGAAACAAATTATTCTTCTGCAGATTAAAATAAGACTTTATTAATTCACGCTTCTTATCATAAAACAATATATATATTTTTAATTTTTTTTTTGCACACGATTATTTTATATTGCACTTCTTAGAAAGAGGCGCCCTCTGGCACAATCTTCCCAAATCTTTGTTTTAGTAATTCATTTGAAGAACTCCAGTGATTCCCTGACCTAACAAACGCCATCTGGATTCAGTGGCGGCAACGCAATGTTTTTCACATTAGCTGCGGTTCATGCAAATACACCAGACCCACTTCTGGTTCTGACGAGTTCTGTCATAAACACTGCAAAACCCTATGTTCCTAGAGGCAGGGGCTGGAAAGTTTTTTTAAATTGGGGGGGGCGTCGGATTTTTTCCCACCCTTGCTCCAGATGACGCCGACCGCGCGTGGCGACCGCCAGCCATCATCCATCCATCAAGTGGCTGCCGTTGCCTCCGACGATCCTCGCTCTTCCGCATCATTTTTCCATCCTCTCTCTCTCACTCTCTCTTTGCTCTCTCAAAAAGTGATGGATGGTCGCAGTCAGCGAAATGGACGCCGTCACGTCCGATGTGAAAGTGAAAAAGAAGAGAAAGATGGAGAGAGTTTTTCTTCTTTTACCATTTTTTATTTTTTGCAGTTTTCTTAATAATTTTTTTGATATATTTTTTTAAAAAATGTCAAAAGATTAGAAAAATTTCCCTCATTTTTGCGGCTTTCAGAAGTAATCTTTCATTCTTCAGAGAGAGAGAGAGAGACGGTTGAGAAGTGAGAATTTTTCTTGGGAATTATTTGACAAAGATTTTCGATCCGGATACTTTATTTTCTGTTTTATTAGTATTGCTATTTTCATTTTATATCACCTCCCCCTTTTCCCCCCCTTTTTAGTCGATCCACGTAATTGTTGTTGTCAATAAATTTTATATTTAAATGTATATAAATATTTGTTGAAAATATATTAGGAGAACTGACATGAATGAATTCTTAAAATAAAACATAACGGCTAATTTTATTAGCATAAAAATGAATTACTATCTTTAAAGCAATTGAAATTAAGGAATTAAAATAATGCTTATTAATATTTATCAATTTTTTTCTTTATTTTAATAAATGTCTGCCTTTCAGTTTTGAGTTTTTACTTTTTATAGAGACAAACTTATTTTTAAAAAAAGAATGTAAAAAGTTGCTTTTACTATTTAAGATGAAAAATTCCTTGCAAATATTTAATTAGAAATAAATTGTTATTGCAAAGAGATACTCAAATTATACAGAACCTTTACTATTTATAAATATTTAAATTTGCTTAAAATAATTAAATTTTATTAAGTTTTGCTTTATTTAAAATATTTCACGAATAGTTTATCGAATTGAAAAGATAAATGCAACAAAGATTATATTAATAATAGCTTATAGGCGAAATGTTCAAATATTAAGTCGATGAAACAGGAATGATTCTGATTTACACGTTGAAAATATTATGGAAAATAGCAGACCAATCATGAATTTTTACATGCCAGTGTAACTATCTAGTCTGGTACATTTCGATATCGTGCTTAATTTTGTTCATTAAAAATATTTGCATCTATAAAAATAAAATGTGTTAAAACCATATAATTCGCTTTATATCAAGAAAAACTGTCAAAAGAAAAATAGGGAAATGTTTTGAAGCTGTTTCGATTAGAATGGGGGAAAAAAAAGATATCGTGGACAATTTATTCTAAAATCATATCTGCAATTTCCGGTAGGGGAAATGTTAAATATCAAGAAAGAGAATATATATACTGAAAAATTGATTACCTCATATCTAAAAGTAATTAATTTATCAATAAGGTAAATAAAACACAAAATTCTTATTTTATTTATTAAATTTAATAAACTACCAGCATAATTTTTATTAAATATTGAGAATCTTTAACAGAATATCAAAATTTGAATAAAGTTTTAGCGCCTCACTTAACTAAAATTTTTGATGTTTAACTTAACTTTAACTTAACTTTAAATGCTATTGATTGATTAGTTGAAAATTTAAATAAGATAAGGAACTGCTTGAAATGTAGAATTTTAAAATTTTGAAAGATGAAGAAGTTTTTTTTTTTGTCTTTTTTCAAAATTTTCTCAGTTATTATATATAGCCATTAAGCAATTTAAAATTAATTTTATTAATTATTTTGTTAAATAAAATTCATCTCGCTGTATACATAATTTTTAAGCATCATTTATAGTGTAAACATCTTGAATATGCATAGAATAATCTCATTGCTTTAAGGTAATTTAAGGCGCTTGCTTCTTTTCTACTGTTACCATTTATACTGAAAAAAAAATAATAATGTGTAAAATGTAATACCTCTATTTTCTTATAAATTTTGCACAAGTAAATAATTATGATAATCTGTGGAATCGTTAATAAATTGCTTACTACTTTAGTTGCACAATATTTTGTTTACTACAAAGCTTTGTGGGCCTATAACTTCAAAAAGGCTTTAATTTTTTTCGTTAAAATATAAACTATGTTAATTTTGAAATAAATTTAAAAATTGCCGGAACAGACAAAATATTTCTAAGAAATTCTACTATTATTTGTTCGAATGTTTGTATTTGGGTAATTTGTGAAATATTGTTCTTAATCGCGATTGGATGGCGAAAATGACATCTGAGACGACCACCCGTTTCAAACTTCCATATTTCATTAGTGTGAGCATGTGTATGTTGGGAAAGGGGGAGGTCATTTGACCCTCGATACCACATTTAAATGCGCCAGTCCAAAGTGCTATCTATCCATCGGTGACAAGTAAAAAATTTGATCCTATTTAATTAGTTATAATTGATATATATCTACATCGGTGTTAGTCCAAACCCGTTTAGTCATCTTGGGTGAACTATAGGTTGTAAAAGCGACAGTCAGGATGGCAGAAATAAGATGGAATCTTAATGGCTACCACCAGTCAATATTTACCTTAGGTTGTATAACCTTCGTCATGGAAGTTCAGGCAATTCGACTCACAGTTTTAATATACCTTCCAGTATAATGAGAACTAACCACCATATCAGAAGTTTCACATTTGCTTATATGGGATGCTTCGAAATGGGATTCAAAACAGACTAATGCAAAAGCAAATTTCGCTCTATTCATGAGTGAAATAGTGAAATTTCATGAGATAAATTTGTCTCACGAACAAAAAAAAAAAGCAAAGGCAACATTTGATATTCTCGGAGGAAGACATCTTGCTCATTCACACCCAAGATAATCTCAGAGAAAGTGTTGATCCAATAGAACTATATTAACTGACTCTCCTATAAATCCGCCAACTCCACAAGAAAATGCATCATTAATCAATTTACTCAAAATTCAACAGATGCTATTTTCACCTTCTTATTCATCATAAAGGTAAGCTCCAAATTAAGAAAATACACTTCACAATTTTAGACAAAATGCTTCATAGTGAATACTTTATATTAGAGTTTTTAGTTAAAATCTGAATATTTAGTAGATGTTAATTCAAGTGCTCTCGTAATTTTCGTTTTTCTTTAGAAAATAATTCAAAACAGACTATAATTCCTAAATGGAGATGAATATCATGAAAGAAAATTGCGTCCATGTGACTGAAGATTTTTTGCTGTATGCATGTTATTTTTAAATTTCAAAGAGTTTCAGATAGTTTTTATGTGCATGGATACTAAATCCCAAATCCTCTGTGTGGAATCAACTAGTTTAATACTTTCAAAGCTACCGACGAGATATCTCGTCTTTCAGACACTTCCAGTGACAGGTTTCTGTGGGCTAAAATATATTTCTTATGCCAGTTTGAAAAAAGTAAAGGTATTCTTCAGATATGTATTCGAAAGTTAAATCGATCTAAACTGGCATAATTTAGCCCACAGAAATCTGTAATTGGAAGTATCTGAAAGACGAGATATCTCGGCGGTAGCGTTGAAAGTGTTAATAAGTAAATAGTTGCTTAGCAACAACTAATAGGTTTTTAGCACACGAAAATAAAAAGAATTTTTCTGGCAGGTCGAGTCAAAAAACTCATTATAAGTTAAAGATTTTAAAAAAAAATCTATCATAATTTAAATTATTTTTAAATTGTTTATTGTCTACTTGAAAATTAATGCCTTTTCCTAACAGTTAAACAATCCCATCTGAAAAACACAGCATCCAAATTCCTCGATTCGCATATCCTCCTTCCCCCTCCATTATTGGGCCCTAATAATATCCAACAGTCAACAACACGGCGTTTTACAACAGTTTACAGATGATTAATGCTAGCATAAGAACGTAATTAGCGATATACGTTTAATTACTCTATTGATTCCGCAGACAGCAGCGCTTGCATCTGGAGCTGGGGAAGTTTTTGCAGGCCCCAAAACTGAATGAATGGGAGGGGCCGGGGTGTAGGAAGAAAAGGGGTCTAAAAATTAATTGTACTTTGTTATACGTGTAATTAATCAAGTCCGATATCTGTTGTTGTTGGAAAAGGGGAAATTTCGAGCACAACAAAAGGCTGAGATGCGTAAAAATCGGAAATTCACGCTCCACTAAAGCTAAATAATTAACGAACGGAATAATGATAATAATATGAAGGGGGTGCTTGGGAAAAAAATAATGATAATAATAATAATAATTCTGCATTCGGTGGAAAAAATTAATAGTTATGTGCGTGTGTCAGTAACGTTAAGAAATGTTGTGATGCATGCATGTGAGGGAAATGTTTTTTTGCCTTGTTCGTGTCGTTTGTTATTTTAGAGTTTTTGTAATTGCTCGTATTTGGATGAGGGATTATTCCAATTCTTTTATTTATTATTTCGAGCAGTAATCTGTTCAATGAAGTTTTTTTCGATACTTTTATATAGACATTCTATACATTTGAGAAACACTATAGAAGTTGTTTTTTTAATTATTATTTGAATAATAATTAACAGAAATAAAGTTTCTGTTGTCTGTTTCCATTTTTATTCTGATGCGTAGCACTAAAGTATGTTACAAATAATATTTTTTTATTTTATTTCTATAATCGTTGAAAATCATATCTGAAACATTGCTAATATGATAAAAGCCTGTATAGACGAACACATCTTCAACTAAAGTATTAATACAATTAAAAAGTTCGAAAATTTTTAATAATATATGATCAGCAACTAATTTTTATAAGCAAATAATTTGCAACACTTTAAATATATATAAAAAATTACAGCAAAATTTCAAAATCAACCGTTTTCTCATATATAATAAGTTTTAAAAAAAGTAATCAATTTTTTTTGTTGCTTATATTAAACAATAATAAAAATAATAAATAATAAAAATCTTATTTTTTATTTCGTTTCTCGAAATAGGAAATGACAAAAAAAATCATTTATTCAAGATCATGGATTATTTAAAGACCGACAAGAATCCAAATATTCAAATAATATTTTCCATTTTTTAATTTTGACTTCCACAGTAACTAAAATAGTTATAGAAAATGCATCACTTATGTTTTACTTAGAAATTCAAGAGAGTTCAGGAAAGAAAATAGTGTCTGATTCAAATTAAAAATGTTATAGTCAGCGAAATTCCACTATATTATGTACTAAAGCAGAATATCCTTTTATTTTTATTCACTGTGTATTAAAAATTATTGTTTCTATAAAGGAAATTGCCAATTTTATTAAAAAAATTACCAAATTGTTAGTAAAAAAAATTATTTTTTATAATTTATCTATGTATTTGACACAAAAATGAAATCTAAACAAAATAAACAGTATAAATTAAATTTCTTTATTGTTGTAAGAAAACGATGTCCTCTAAGCTAAAATATATGTGAATTTAGACAATTTCTAAAGAAAATTTTCCTTTCTAAAAATATATTATTTCTTTAAAAAATATTATCTAATTTTAATAAAAAAAATAATAAACCATTACAGTTCAAGATAATTATGAAAGAATTTGTTACCATACTCCTTGAGTTTATCTACAATGTTTAAAGAAAATAACATAATTTATAAATTTGCTTTGAGTTAAATATTATTATAAAAAAATCAATAAGTCAAGTTAAGTTTGTCAATAAATTATTATAGATAGATTGTTTTTTTTAAATTTGCAGTTGTTTTTAATAATTTTGGCTTTACATTTGTTTAAGTTAGTTAAATTATAGAAAATTATTTAAGTATGAATTTTCTCTAAATACATGCTTAACTTGATACATTTGAAATGTTTTCTAAAGAATCATAAGAATTTCATTTCATTCATGTGATCTTTAAAGTAATTCAATCATTAACTGGTAATGAAGAGAAAAAATTTACACAAAATAAGGAAACTGCTTCACTTTTTTTTCCTAACTACAAAATAATTTATTCATTAATTGGTAAAATAGATGAAAAATATCGCAAAATTGAGAAATAGCCTTGCCTTTTATTCAAATCATAAAATAATTTATTAATTAATTGGCAATAAAAATAAAAAGTCCGAAAAAAAGAAAGAAACTGCGCAAAAGAGTTTTTTTAACCTCAAAATATTGAATGAAACAACTTTAGGTATTCGTTTGAAATTATTTATTTATTTTATGAATTAAGAGAAGTTTAATATTAATCACTGCTTTTGTCACAAACGATCTGAATTCATTAATTCGATCTATTACCATAATTTTGGCATGATTTGCTTTTATATTTATAAATCATTAAATTTTCTTTTCAAATATGTTTATGATTTTTCAATGCTTAATAAATTTGAAGTTATCATAGTAAGTAGACATTCCTGTTTTATCTGACGATAAAAAAAAAATTCTGAAGATAAAAATTATTCTCTAAATGCTCATTACTGCATTTATATACACTTTAAAACCAATTATTTAAAGATATAGGCACGAGATAATTTTCAAATTCGTTATTAGAAAGCAAACAAGGTCATATTGATATTCTTATCCGAAGAAAAATTGCTCACTTATCATAATTCTAACATCATTTCACAGTATCATTTATTTTTCATTTCATCGTAGACATTTATTTTTTTAATTACTTAATATTTTATTTCTAAATATTTGACTTATCAAAAGATGATTATTTTCTCAACTAAGCTCAATTGATTACATAGCATAATATGTTTGTTTAATCTAATGGCAACTTGATATTTAGCGTATTTTTGTAAGTTATTTGGTAATTTTTGTAAGTTATTTGTAAATTTGTAATTTTGTAAGTTATTTGGTAAATTTTTGTAAGTTATTTGGTATTATTGCTCCGGTTACGGTACTTTAAGAATTTGAAGACAAAAAATAATTTTTTTATCGTTCTTGATATCTTTTAAAGTTCTTGACATCAACATTTTTTTTTTATTTATTCTTGTCATTAAAATGTGTTTAACATATTTATATTTTTGGTAATTATTTTAATCATTCTTGATTTTCTATGATTTATTCGGATGTTTTATTTTTCGGTGATATTAAAGGCCTCAACTTTAAATCTTTTGCTATTGGAAAATTTGTTTAAATATGGCAAAATATTCAACACACAAATATTCATACACCTATCACGAATGGCTATAATTTCCTTATACAAAAATGTAAGAAAAAAACACATTTCTGAACACATTTCAGAAGAAATTTTAAGGTTTTGTTTGTGCACTTAATAATTGATTTACAGTAGTGGACTTAACTGTGGAAACCTCCCAGAAAAAGACGCGTTTTTTGAGATTTGATAGAGCATAACAGCTATTTTATTAATTTAAATATCATAAAGTTATAATTTTCAAATTAATTTAATTAATAAATTAATAAAATAATTTTTATATTTTATATTTGCATGAAACAGCAGTAATAAAGAAATAAAAGAAAACATAAGAAAAAATATTCATATTGATACAATAGCTTAACTTTGTTAATATCGAAAGGCCATATATTTTGATTCGACGAAATTACTACGGGCACCCGAGACTCCTGCCATGAGAAATTTCATCCTTCTTTCGTTAAGTGTGATCAATTCAATAACCGAGGAGCGTACTTTGTTCGTTAGTGATGCTCACTCTGGAGGGTTGCGTAAGGGAAGTTTTCTGTGAAAACTCAAAAGACATCTGAGTGTACATTTGCTTAATGCGATCAGTTAACTGGGAACCTCTCTTGTATATCGAACCTTTAGGGACACAAGCTGTCATATCAGATTTTGAAGGCATAGTGAATTTTTCTTATATTCGAAAAAGAAACTCGGGTGCTCCGGTATATATTCTCAAACGAATACATTAAAACCTTGAGAAAAATTTTTGCATGTATTTTTATGGTGGTCTGTATAGGGATAATTTGCAAGAGCCGAAGTTCAGTTCGATAGTTTTGATCTTAACCACATTATTGTACATTTTTGATATAGCAACAGAATTCGAATTACTCTCGAATTAATATCTTTAGATGTCAAGGATATCGATAGGATTGAGTCATATCACTGATGGTCCTACCCACTCGAAGGCACACGAATAAATAATACTGAATGACCGGACTGCTGCAACATCAACACTGGTGGAACTGTGGTTGAGTCCTAAGAGCCATCACCTGCCACGGTGCAACCCTTCCCTAAGGAAGTACGTCCCGTCATCGATGGGAGGAGCCAGATCCTCACCTTTTCGTATTCGCACAGGGGTGGCGAGAACCAACCACGATGCCGGAAGCATCTGATCCTCATTTCGAGGTGACCCGATCTCGATTGGATTTAAAAAAATCTTGGGTTCTTTAAAAGATTTTAATTAATTAATTTTAAATAAAGAGCATGAGTCGCGAATTCTTATTTCGAAATTTTACAATAAGAGTTAATTCCTCTGAAGTCTCTAATAAGATAGTATACGTTGTTTAATCATTTGTCAGTCTTAAAAAAGTATCCAGAACTGTACAAAAATTTTGTATTGGAACTAAATATTAGTTACGGTTCCGTTTTATACTTTTAAGTTAAAAGAATTCTTTATTTAAAAAAAAAAACATTTAACAGAATTAATTCGTAAAAAAGTTAACTTCTAGAAAATTTTACTTTTTAAGTTTTACTTTACCTTAAAATAAGGTCTCCATATAAATGAATTTGTCTTGAAGCAAAACAGTGTTTTTAATAATTTCAGCATTTTTAGTTAATTATTTTTGTAGTTATTATTTGTTTCAACCAAAAGATCCTACTCTCTCTTTCTCTAAATCAGAGTCTCAAATTGTGGACTCGAATTTTAATCATCCAGCACTGCAATTCAGAAAAATCTGATCAATTTAACTATATTTTTACAGAAGCATGAGTTTAATTTAGAATACACCAGACGATTTAATTGCTGTTATTCTTTTAATACTTTCTCCAAACACAAAGAATTTCTTACTTGAATATTTTTTCTTAAAATATTCATTTGTCCAAACTTTTACCATTTTCGCAGCGTTTGATCAGTATTTTGTATATAAACTGTACTTTGTATAAATGAACACTTTCAAACTGTTAAAAAAATCTTTCGTTGAGAGTATCAATTTGTATCTTTTCATATGTAACATTTGCTTTTACACTGAATTTGAATGATGAATTTGGCATCTCGGAAAAATATATATAAAAAGAAAGAGCAACTATTTTAATTATTGCCTTCTGAAATTCAAATGGAATCATCTGTCTTCTTATTGTAATTTTTTTACCGTAGGTTTCAGAGCCGGATTTTTCCGCTTTTAATTTATCCTGACCAGCCCCTGTTTCATGTCATGTCAAATCCCTTAGGATTTCAGGGGAAAGCCCGGACTTTTCAGCGCCGATGCTTTAAGTTATAAAAGCATCTGTTAGTACAGATGGAAAGCCAGGATTCCTTTACACACTCGCAAACATAGAAAAAAATCTTTCAGAAATAAAAAAAAATTAAATAAACGGGGGCTGCGAATTTTCCTCTAAAGCATCCCTTCCAATTTCGAGGTACATTGAAATAAGTACCAATCTCAACTTCTGCCCAATGCCTATTTAATATAAAATTTAGATTCAATTTTGTGATAAGTTACGACATTGATGGAATCTCTGATTGTAGTTCCATCAAGCCTTGTTGAAAGACAAATAGATTTAACCTTTCTACGCATCTTTTCCGCGCAGGTCCATGGCCCAGTGGCTCGTAACACTGGACCACTTTGTATTTACACCACTTGAACGGAAAGAAATAAAGGGTTGGCAAAGAGGGGTGTTGGAAGGGAGTTACATAACTCCCCCACCCCACCCCACCCCTGAAGTACCCGGATGATGGGAAGGAAGTCATTTATCACTTTCTCGCGGTGACTGATGGGAAAATAACAGCACTGGTGATCCATCAAACCATTCGCTAGCCTCTGTTTTTTTCCCCCTTGCATGTCTTTCTTTTTGGCCCTTTTATTTTTTTTTTCTCCTCAACGGCCCTGTCTCTTGCTTTTTACTTATCTGTTCCACTTTTTTCTCTCGATATAGTGGAAAGGAGGCTTTATTACATGAGTCTTAAGTCGGATTTTCTTCCTCATCTATCATGTTCTTTCCGTTCGATATATTTATATAAATATGCTGGAATTTTTTTCTTTCTTTCTCTTTAAAATGGAATTTTTCTTCATTGTTATGGCTTGGTGCTGTAGTTCCTGTGTTTTCTATTGGCTGGAGGTTCGACTGTTAATTAGGGGTGGTTTTGATTTTTGGAGTCTGCCATTGAAGACGACACTGTCTGCAGTCTCTTTCTGTCACATCAAAATTGATAGCAGGCTGTAGGAGAGGAAATGTCATTATAATAGAAGTTTTTGAACTTTTTACTTCTCTTCTCCCTTTTAATTAAAGTAAGCAGACGTCCAAGGATAATAAGGTTTAAATTAAGGTAATAAGGCAAAGTAAGGTAATAATAAGTTAAATGTTGAAAATAAATTCCAGTTTAAAAGCTTCCGATTTTTTTTTTAATTTACTTATTGTTAAATATTGCTTTGCCTTCAAAATTTTCATCCCTTTTCGAATTTTTGGATAAATTTAATTTTTACTTTCATCATGTACGTAGTGCAGAGAAAGTAGAATAATCGTCAATAAATTCGAACTCGAGATTTTGACGATTCTCTACGTTTTAAACCATCCTACGTTTGAAAAACACATTTTGGTAAATGTCTGTCTGTCTATCTGTGACAAAGATAACTCAAGAACGCTCTGAGCTAGACGGTTGAAATTTGGTATACGGTTTTTACATTAAAAGATTTCTATCAAATTTTGAGTAATATCATTTCAGTGGAAGTCTATCTGTTCAGCTGTTCGATAATTACAAAACAAAGAGAGCTAGATCGATAAGATTCGATACGCATATTTAACATCCATAGTGTAGAGAACTGTCAAACTTTGAGCCAAATCCAATAACGGGTTGACTATCTGTCGGTCTGAAACTTTCAGAAACAAGTAAACGCGTTAATTCACAAATGCGATGACTTAAATACGAGGGGTGATAAAAAAAAAAAAAAAAAAAAAAACGTTTACAAGGCAAAGAAAAAATGCTTTATCAATAATAGACGCATGATACAAATGGCAATTAAGAGACATATGTAGCGGTCACTTCACTACATAATCACCAAACCTGCTGAGGCATTTATCACTCCGCTGGACCAATTTGTTTAACCTGTTTTAGTAATAATCAGGTCCCTGGCTATTGAGCCAGTTCTCGGCACCTTTATGAACATCCCCGTCTGATATGAACCTTGTTTCGGATAAGTGTTTCTTCAATCCCGGGAAAAGGAAATAGTCACCGGGAGCCAAATCGGGGCTGCATGGGGGGTTCCATACCTCCCACCTAAAGGTTCTAGCTTCGTCCCCGTACACTTCAGCGATTTGTCTGTGATTGTCCGATGGGGACACATTCTTGGCCCATAAAGCTTGTATCACGGCTCACACCTACATGCGAGACTACTTCTCTAGACTTCTTGCCATTACTGTTGCTGTTTAAGGTTTCAATACTAACACTATTTGCTGGAACGACCAGTCTAAGACAACTAGGGCCATCTGTCTCCACTCTGGGCAGCAATATTCACATTCCAATTTCTACTTTATAAATGCTGTTGCTTGTAAACTTTTTTTTAAATCATCCCACGTATATCAAGTTTTGTATGGGATTTTATGAAGCTTAGTTTTGTGTCAAATTTTTGTTTTAATCGGTTGAGGAAAAACGTATCTAAATCACTCAGTACTATTCAACTATATCAACTCAGTACTATTTCGCCAACACCATCTTACCTAGAAATTATAAATGATTTTAATCATATCAAGAATGCATTGATTTGAGTAGACAATCGAATCAGGACAATGAGTCAAAAATCGTACCAATTACGTCATCACAAGTACCAAATCAACAACATAAGCCACAAATGATTAGCTTACGCTCCAGCTTCGACTATTTGTTTGACTGGATTATATGTATGTTAAAATCCTCTTATCAGCATCACTCCTATTATTCATAAACATTTTCTTTAAAAATAATGGACACCACATTTTAAATATTTTTTTTTTATTTTGTTAGGGGATTAAAAAAATACCATTCAAAGGCAATTTTGTCAGAATTGAACGGCCAGTAAGAAAAAGATCGACTTACAGTTCAATGGTCTTCTTTAATAGTACAAAAATAGATTAAACTGTAGATAGGGAATGTACCCTATCATCAGGAAAGATTTAGCTAGTTAGGCATCGTTAGCAGACACGTTAACAAGTATTTTCAGGATGTCGTTAAGTTGTTAAGCTTATTTCAAAGGAAAGCGCTTAACTGGTTTGGTCAGAGTCAAGGTTGGCTACTGTATTTGCCTTGATCAATTGCATCGAGGAAAGTATTGATGAAGTTTTTAGATCAATAGAATCGTGACAGTGTAGTAAGAAACATGGTTATTATTTTCATATGAATTTCATTGCAAACGTGATATATCTCTTCATCTTAATACTTTTTTTGTTGTTCAAAAATTTGTTTTACTAAACATACTTATTTCTTGGCTTTTAAATTTGTTTTTCCTCCTAACAATATGGCTCACTCTACTCGTAATTGACGATAACGACGAGTTTACACCCATTGTAACGGGCAATTCGTGCTGAATTTGGGTCCAAATTTGATACGGATCTTGCTACTGGAATTTAAAATGCTAAATTTTATCTATATAGCTTCTTACATTTTGTAGCTATGTAAAACAGATTTCCTCTCAATGGATTTCATTCAGAATTTGGTAAAAATCTATAAATTTGGTAGACCACATACTAAATTTCATTCGTTTATTTGAAAGCAGTTTATATTTATCGTGTTCACAGACAGATACAGATGTTTCCAAAAATGTACCTTTCAGAGTCAAGGAGGACTAATTTTACATAATAGGATATATTATTTAATACTAAGGATTAATATTTACATCCTTTGTTACAAAGTTGAGTTGATGCACCGCTTTGCTGTATCAAATACAGGTTGATATTAATATTTGGTTATAGTTGAAACCCTTGCCTGATATTTTTGTACCTGACAGAGCCAGTAACTGGTTCTTTTCCCTTCGGGATGAAATTTCGGTGGGTATCAGTTCTTACGTTTGCGCTTAAACTGATTCCTGATATCAACACGAATATGATTCCAAATTGGGGTTTCGTTTTTTCTGAAGAGTTATTATTGACAAAGTGCTGATGTTCTTGGTCTTAGCAGTGATTGACAGGATGAACGAGAAGAAGGGAGCGACTTTTTTGTTAAAGTTAGTACAGGAGAGGTGAAGATTCTTTCATTACCTGGGGGAAAGGATAGAAATGATTGTGAATGAATTATATATATTTAAAAAATATCAAATCTGTTAATAGCGTCATCGAAGCTAAATCTAATACTTTGCATCAGATTGATATACTATCCATAAAAAACAATCGAGGAGAAAGAGATAATCAATTGTATCCAAAAATTGATTCCAAGTGCTTGATACTCATAATCTGGATCGGTTTTGTGTGACTGAATCTTTTATGTACAAGTATCAGGTTCAAACAGTATTACCAACCTTATTCCATAGTCCCGAGTTGATTAAGCAACAAGCCTGTTGGCCAATTTCTCAAACAAATCCTTATTGTTTGGCACTGCAAAAGAGCGATAAAAACTCCAAACTGCCAAGCCCATCAGAACGTCTGCTATTTTTCCCCGAAAGTCACTCAAAGATTTCAAGCGTCAATTATTTTCCCTCTCCCTCCCCCTTTCCGAAAAGACCGCAACATTTTATTTTCTTAATTTCATGATTCATTAATGATGCCTCCTCGAATGCTGCTGTCACATCCCATTCATAAGCAATGGTCCGATTAAAACGAAAGAACGAACGCTTTTTGAATAGCCACTGAAAATATCGCCATTGTCAAACTGTCACCCTCACATTTATGTGTGATTTAGATTTTTATGGCGGAGAAAGGAGTTTTGGCTTTTTATTTATTCCTTCTTCGAGCCTGCCAAACGTCTTTATGTTTGAATAGTGAGTTATTCCAGCACTTTTTTTTTTCGTTGTTGTTATGGTTAATTACTTTTGAAGTGTTTTTTCCCCTTATTTCTTGATGTTTATTTATTTATTTTTTTCCTTGTGAGTTTCTTATTCCTGAAAAAAAAAATCATTATTGACAACAAGTGAAGACGACAGACGAAGGAGTGCCTATTTAATTTCTATTCTAAGCGTAGATTGTGCAATTACTTTGAAGGAGATGTCTGTCTCAATCAGAGAAGAGTGAGATGTCTTTAAGTACAGAATGTTGAAAACATAATTATGGAATTCATTTATAATGCATTCCCCAATTTTTATCTCCTTCCTCTATTAACGCGTTTTGTAAAATTTCGTTGTTTATAGCAGCAAAGACTGGATAACTCTTAAATAAATATTCAAAATATTATTCGTAAAAGTTTTCTCTCTCTTCTAAAAATAAGTTTAATTAATCATATACCTCCTTTTTCTTTATTTTGTGTTGAGATTTGGATTTTATTGACACAAGAGCCATGGTGTTGACTATGCTGGGCCAAACTGTATTTCTTTAGGATTAAAATATAAAATTGCAGCTATAAAAAGCAATGTAAAAACCTTTGAAAAAGATGAAGAATACTTAAATATGAGAATAAAAACCTATTGATTTCAAAAAAGCAGAAAGATGAGCAAGTGGTATTTTATCAAAAAGAGAGATAATGTGAAGTTGCTAAATTATATAAACGTTGAGTACTAAAATTTAGACATTCATTGAGAATATGGTAAACAGACATGATGCAATTGCATTGCGAGCACACTGGTGTCTCTTCTCCAAAAAGCAGATGGCGATGGGTGAATCTAGTGTGACGTATGCGCAAACGGGTTAAGATAGTGTCTGCTATCTTGGAAGACATGGCCAAGGTTGAATACGAAATTTAACACTAAGAAGTTTGTTTTCTATTAACAGATCCCATTGCGTCTGCCATTTTGAGAGATAGAGCAAAATTATGTGTTCTTTTAAATCACTCACAGGGATACCAATATTTGCTGTAGTGGTAGCCGATTTGGCGACATTTTCCGCCTTTTCGTTGCCCTCAATACCTACATGAGAAAGCAACCAACATAAAAAAATAGTAATTCCACGAGAGGAAAGTCTATTAAAAATATTTAAAATCTTAAAAACCAAAGGATGATTCCTGGAGTGAAGATGAGATGATTTTAGAATTCTTCAAGGATACTTTATTTTGTAATGGATATGTAGATGTTGATGATATCTGACCAAGCATTCGATTTTTCAATGCTATAACAAAAAAAGAAAGTTTTCCGAAGACATTCATCAGACACACATGCAAAATGGAATCAAATGAAATTTCAGTCCTAAGATTCAAATGTAAGTTTACTATCAGGCAGCAAAGCTCTATTAGCACAAAATAACTAACAACAATATTTCGATTTCTTCAAGATATTGTCCGGCATACAAAATATAAAACGATATCTTGGAGGTATAGTGCGTTATCCTGTGTAAATAGAAACGGTCCCTTCTTTATTAAAAAGAATATTCAGTGATAATCAATTTTCAGGTAATGCATCTTTTCTGTACAAAATACAGCAAAAAAGCGGGTGAAAAAAAGAACCAAAATATACAGGGTAAATATATAGAGCAAAGGAGAAAAATACAACAATTACAATTTTAAAAATTTTTTATTGCTAGAAATCATTCATAATTTTATTATTTCTGACAGTAAGACTCATTTTAAGTCGTCTGCAATTCGTGAATCAGATTGATATTTTCCTCAACTATCTGTATTTCTTAATGAACTTCCCATATTGATGATGTTTGATCAAGTATTGGATTCTCAAATTCCACAACAAATAAAAGAATTTTCCCCAAGATGATCACTGTAACTTTTACCAGACACACATGCAAAATAGAATCAAGTCTCGAACCTTTTATCCTCTGACTCCAAAGCCAAATTTTTATCATTAGGCGACAAAGTCCTATTAGAACAAAATGGCAAACAACGTTGTTACAATTTCTTCAAGATATTGTCTACCAAACAGAATATAGCACGATATCTTGGAGGTATAGTGCATTATCTTGTGTTAACCAATCAACCTTTTTCGACGAGTATACTTGCCATGGAAAAAGTACAGCATTTTACGTTATGAGGAGTTAATTCGTCAGATGTAGTAATTAATCAGGAGAAAATATAATTGTGTAAATATATTTTACATATTACTCCTGTGTAAATATATTTTACACAGGAGTTACAATTTATAAATAACTAGCCGCCTTTGGAACTAGCCGGTTCGCCAGTATTACCGCTCGCTACAATTTTCAATTAAATATTTTAAGTAACTGGTCTCTTAATAGATTTTCAAACAAAACATTTTTAATCTTCAAATTTTGATAGTCATGCCAAACTTATACTGTTGTTTAGATCAATTCGTTCAATTTACTATACATATTTTGCTAATTTGTTGTCATTTCCGGTAAAACTTCAACTTTAATTTAAAGTGGTAATGATGAAATTGCAATTAATATAAAGATATTTTTTAATAATACCAAGCGTTTTATTTTATTTATCATCTTCATTGTTATTTATTTATTTATTATTATTATTATTGAATATGAGTATTGCAAACAGAATCGCTCGGTATATAAGTCTTATGTGAACTACAAAATATTTTTCATAATTTATGTAATATCTCAAAGAATAATTCAACAAAAATTTCTCAGGTTCAGCATAAAATTCAGTTTTTAGTTCTGCTTTCAAAAGGATTGAAATGAAATCAATAATAATATTTTGTTTCGGATTATAAATATATTTCAAAAATTATGAAGTCTAAATTTAATGCAGTAAGGTATCCTATTCTGAGAAATATTCTGGATACACCAAATTTTAAATAAATGAATGAATGTTTCTATTTTCCACGATCAACTAAGACTATGAAGTCAACTATTTATGAAGTTTTGAATGTTAAAAATTTAGAAAAACTCAACATTTTCATAATCTTAGGCCAATTAATCTTGAGAAAACTGCACGCTGATTGGCGTATTTTCTTTGAAACGATCGATGAAAAATCTAAAATCATCCTTTTTTTTATTTTATTGAATAGTGATATTCAAATTTTCATAAATCAGTCAGTTTAAGTGATTGATTTAGTTGATTGGAAATTAACTCTTTTTATTTAAAATATTAGTGTTTCAAGAACATTTTGTTAATCATGATTTCCATAGCAGAAGCTTTATGTAAAATCAAAAATTTGTTATTTATTAGAGCATTTATTGAATCGAGTAACATAAAATATAATCATTTTCCAATAAGACCATTTTAGCAGATCTGTGTCTTACTAAAGGTTTACAAATTAGCTGTGTGGCCCTGATTTGAATGGTTATCCTGTTCATATTAAACAAAACTTGCCTTAAAATAAAACTGATTTATTGGATTAATAATATAGAGAGTGTAAAAGATCATAAAATAATTTTTCTTGAATTTATTTTTTAGAAAAA